>JACAXG010000117.1:250472-690223 GCA_018881555.1 Amblyornis subalaris | reverse complement strand
CTTCTCTTCTCTTCTCTTCTCTTCTCTTCTCTTCTCTTCCTTTCTCTTCCTTTCTCTTCCTTTCTCTTCCTTTCTCTTCCTTTCTCCTCTCCTCTCCTCTCCCTCTTCCTCTTCCTCTTTTCTCCTCCCTTCTCTGCTTTTTTTTTTCCTCCATTCCACTTCTCCACTGCCTTATTCCAAATGGAATGCCTTACAACGAGTACCTCCAAGCCAGCCTTGCTCAATAGTTCTGTCCCAGCTGTTCCTGGGGATGCAGTGAAAAGACACCAGGTGCTTCCAGAACCAACAGCAGACACTGGGGCATGTCTCCTCTCACAGGTACTAGGGGAGCTTAGAGGCAGAGATAGAAGTTCTCCAGAAATGAGGATCCTCATACTCAAAGGCAGAAGAGGTCACAGATCTCTAGGGAGAGCTGGATAGGGAGAGAGCAGAAGAGCCTGCTGTTCAGTTGTTGGATGATGTCCAAGAGAATACCAGGCACCAGATATGTCTGCTTTGAAGAACCCAAGTAAGATCACACTATAACCTGAAAAGAGAATTAAATAAACTGCTTTTGACTAAAATTTAATCTTAAAGTAGCTGTTCAGTGCATTTATTTGTTTAGAAATTAATAGGGCATATGCATCAATAAGAAAAATAACTAAGAAGTCAACAGAATAGAACAGAGTCCTTATTTATTAACAAGCAAGGCATATTTCTTACCACAAAATTCAATGAAACTCAATGAAATTCAATGAAAAGGACGCCCTAGCAAATAACATGTACTGTTCTCACTGCCTGGCAAATGCAGTCTCTGTTAAGCTGTCAGGATACAGGCCAGGCACTGAGCAAGAACATGCTCCCTGACTAGATTTCACAAAATCACTGAGAAAGTCCAGCAATAGTGTGTTGTTTATATATTTTATAAAAAAAATGTCGTTTAGGGCTGATCCTGCAACTGTCCTGAGTGAGTGGTGCTTATGAAGGCATTTGTCCTAGGTTTGTAATTTTTCCTGCGTGTACATGCCTTAGCTTAAATTCAAATTCTCCATGAGGATTATTCTAAGACCAGTGTGTAGCAGAAATCTAACCTTGAGTAGCACTGTAACAAGCAGGAACCTTCTGCATTTTACCCTTTTGGATAGACAAGAGATATCCACAGCTGAAGCTTCAATGAAACTTCAATCCATTACAAAGTTGAATCCAGCAAAACTGCCTTCATGTTTATACCAATCTCTTACGTGCACCTAATGAGAGCCAGGTTCTTTGCTCTGCTGTTGCAACAGTATCTCAAGATGAAGTTCAAATAGCCTTAATAGAATAGAGAATTTCCTGAGGGAAAAAGCAAAAAAAAATTGAATTTCGTATACTTCCCGGTGTCTTTGCAACCACAGAAAAGGAAGAAAGGAATTCAGAGAGGAAGGGCAGCAAGGAATGATGTATTTGGATGGAGCATCAGTTCCCTGTCTGCAGATTTTGTGCTGGGTGTTCAGATGACTTAAAAATATCACAGCTCTCTTGGCTGGTGTCTCTTTCCTCACCTCTTCCAGATTCTCCACATGGCTCTGACAGTGCTGGCATGGTGAAATGGATATCTCCATGTGGCTGCCCAAATACTCCAGTCCCAGCTCCAGGTGCTGCTGTCAGAGTACGTCAGGAGAAAGGGAGATACTTCAGCTGCTGATGTGTTAAAGCGAGCCTTAGATGCTACAGACACTTCTAGGGGGCTGTGGCTGTCAGATCCAGACAAAATAAGGCTGGAGTTCAGCTGTGATGACTGGTAGTTCTAGTCAAATTAAATTATTGAGAAATGGGAGAGCAATGAGGGCTGTGGCTGGCAGTCCTAATTTCAATTACCCATGATTAGACTGCGTACGGAATGTTTCTGAACTTGAAATTCACATCTGTTCATTGAATAATGCAAATCTCATCCGTAGGGGCCTGGGAATCTGTCTTCACGAAAGCACTTGCTTGCCAGGTTAGCAAGCTGCTGAACCTGCATACTCCTTCCAGAACACAGGTTATTCCTGTGGTTAGAAGCCATTAATTTTTGGATCTCAAGGCAGCTCAATACCATTTTCCAGAAAGTATGGAGAGAGTTTCTGGGTTGCATTCTCCCTTATTTATGCAGCAGACTGTAGTCATGCCTCATATCCAATATGATAATTCACGGGTTTGATGCACATGAAAGAAAGAGGCAGCCTTATCTATTGCCAAAAGCTTTAATATATTTATATGTTGCTACCTCTTCACACAGTATTTTACCATCCCTGAAAACAGTTCTGATTTTAGGATTATTGGCACTGAAGGAGTACTAAGGAAAGAAAAATTCTCTATTCATACTGTAGTATAACCTTTACTATGCTAGTTTGATGAGAAATCATTTGGATAGCTATTATTTCAGGTCAAGAAGTCTTATTTGGTATTGACCACCTAAAGATGATAGGGAGAAGGAGCAGTGGACACACCTCTTGGTCCCTGTTTAAGCTGAGAGTAAGAGAACACCTACAAAATGAAATTGATTTCTTAATTATAATATTAATTTCTTAGTGCCTTTCATCTTCAGAGACTAGAGATGTGAATTAGTGGTGTACCTTGAACATTGCAAGATACAAGAAAATCAGTGCAGCACATGAAAGTGAGCAAAACATACAAAGTATCTGATCCTCATGACTGAAAATGGCATCATCACTAAGATCATCATGACTTTTGGGGACAATCTTCTTCCTTTTACAAGCAAAACAATCATACAGCATGGCATGTTTTAACTGTGTTTTCAACCTTGGTACGTTGCATGTATCATCTCAAGTTTGTTTAACCATGGTGTTATTCACAGAGATCCAGTAATTAATTTCATACTGCAGAATGTACACCTATTTTTTCTAGAAAAGTGATTGAGCTCTCATTGTACTGAGCAGAACGTTTTCTGAATGCAAGAGGTTTTCCTGACATTTTTATGATCAATTCTAAAAGGTTTTTGCATAACAAAGTAACACCAGGGATTTCAGTCATGCACATGGAATTGCGACTCACTTGTATTCACTCTGGGAAAATAATATGACTAATATTGTGGGTACAGAACTTTTTTATTGCATGGCTGAAATGTCAACATTATTCCTAGTCCTCCTGGGATAAAATGTCTGTTGGCTGGTATTGCTGAAATCCTTGAAGTTACCTTTGAGTGTGGAAGGACTACATGCTCAGCCTGTAAAATCTTTATTTAAACACTTTGTACAGTACTGAATGATCTCACTTTATTTCAATTTCTGGTCACCCTACTAGGAACAAAACTCTAAGAGCACCTGATTCAAATTGTATTCAGAATGCACGTTAATCTCAAGCGAGACACGTCCCTATTTAAAAGCTTACTCTTAACTAGATAATGCACTGGACTGAGAAAACACAGAGACGAGGCTGTCTAAATGCAAAGCATGTAAGTGTTTTATCAGAAAGATTAGATATGATTCAGACAGATTAATTTTCCTCAGAACATATTTTGCTGAACATTTTCAGGCATTGAATTCACGGGATCAGCGTCCTCTGTGGCATTATTAAATGTAAGTGCCACCACCCGGAGACGATCTCTGTGTCTTTGCAGACAGGAGGGGAGCACAGTGTGTGGAAGGGTGGGAGCAGCACCTTTTCAGGGAGAACTGTGCAGCTCCTGCCTCTCCACTCTGCTGCACTGTGTGGTGTGTCTGTACAGGCGTGCTGGGAGCAGCGGGTGGTAAACAAGCTGCAGGGCACGCTGGCAAATCTCCAGCCCATGTAATAGGGGTGGGTGTCAGGAGCTGATGAAGCCTTTGAGTTTGAACTGTACCTGGTGAACAAAAGGAAAAAGGGAAAAAAAAAAAAAAAAATCCAGCCCTGAAGTCAGACATACCGTAATAAGCTGCCTGAAATGAGATCATGGCAAAAACAATCCGGGACACAATCCATCTACAGAGTGCTATAAATAAATCATGCAGGGTTTAATTCTGCTCTCCATAGCTTGCTTCTGTGTCAATGCATGTGTTTCTATCAATATGGTTAAAAAATGCATTCTCATTTATCAGTAACACATCATATAAATTTTACCTCATGAACATAAGGTTCACATTGCTGTCCTTTTGGATGTTCTCTCATAATTAGGAGCACTACTTCTAAGCCAAGATACTAAATGTTAACTTTCTCTAATCTTAAAAGGTCTTTGCAAGGTGCTCTAAGTGCTTGCTCTTTAACATGGCTATTTAAAGACTTTAAGGATCACTTGCTGGTTTTAGTGGTATGTGCAGGCAGTTTGGATTCTGCAGACAGGGGACTATGAAAACAGGAGGTTTTGTGCACGAGTGGGTAAAAGAGATCTTTTGAGCACATGATTGGCCTGTATTAGCTGATCGCAGGCAGAACTGGTAATGTTGAATTTATATAAGCAAATGACATGTAAAAATTTGTTACACATGCAATATGACCTATCTCCAAAGGACTGAAATCATTCCTCATTTCAGCAGCACGGTGGCTTCATAAAGGAGACAAATTACAAACCCTGTCTGTATTTCAGACAGAGAGAGAAAGAGAGAGAGAGAGAGAGAAGCAACTTTTCTCTTCCCATTTATTTAAGTGCACTTTTTCATAACAAAAGTAGAAGCCCTCTAGCATTGTGTTTCCCTTCTTGTTCATCTCAAGTTGGTGAGGATGTCCTTGCCTATTTTTTAATTACATTTCTCCTCTAAGTTAAAACATCAAGTGAGATGCCCACAAGGCATATTTTTCTTGGCCATAATTTGGATATAGTAATTGAAGCCGTTAGCTTCAAAATGTCATGTAATGTTATAATCAGTCACTTTTTCTGTACACAACATAATTGCTCTTTCTTGGAATAAATAGGATGTCGTATCCTGTCAATTTTACTTTCAAATAGCAATGACAAACTATTTACTGAATATTATAAATCTTTATGCAGCCCTTTACCAGTCAGCCAGAATTAATTTTATTTACCTATCAATCCTTGAAATGATAAGCAGATGGAAGAAAGCATGCTTCTGTGTTTGCATGTCAATCATTCTTAGCATCATTCAGACCTGTTTATTTTTGTGATGTGTTTATTAATATTGTTTTGCATGTACATCAACTCAATTAAGAAAGTTAATGAGTGTACAGCTTATTCCTACAATTTTCTTCAGGTACTAAACATTTTAGTTCCTTTCAGAAGAGCTTTCTCCTAGCATCACTGTATCATTACAGCAGTGTCAGGACTTCTGTCATAAATCCTATTTTTCCAGCATTTATATCAGTTGTAGATAATTACTTCTGTGTTGAGAATTGCATTTAAGTTCTCATCTGCTTTTTCTAATCAAGAGGGGATTGAGTGTGTGTGTGTGTGTCTGCCACTTTTCTTATACAGTAGAGGTGAGAAATAGAGTTAAATGTTTACTTTTCTATTTTTAGTATAAAATAAGTCTCTTCTTGGAGCTCACAAGATAACTCTGGACACAGACCAAATATACAGGAGCTTACTGCCTGCAGTTAGTGGGAAATCTGCTATTACCATAGCTGCCCTCCCTTCTCTTTGTTTTTCGGTTGTTTTGCCTACTCATTTGCAGAAGACCTGGGACAGATTTATGAAAGAACTCACACCCCTAAGGCAGGAATTAGCAGTATCCTGATTACTGATAGAAGAAGAGAGATTTGCTGCCTTCTGGTTGAAAAGCATGAAGAACTTGTTGCTCTCTTATTCCAGCTGGCTGCTGCAGGCATGGGGTCACTAAATCAAAAGTGGATGGCTCCACCAGCTTTCAGGGCAGGCACATAAAGAGGCATAAGCTTCTACCCACTGAAAAATTCCAGCTCAGGTAGGTGCAGCCCTGGGTCAAATTTCTAAGCTTTAGAGAGAGGTGAGTTTGCACACATACCCTTCACTTTAGACTCAACCAAAGAAAGTAGCGAGGGCTTCCTTTCTAGTGTACAGGGGGTTTTTTTAAAACTCTACAGGTGTGCAGTTTATCCACTGTGAAGGGTTCTGGAAGCCCAACTGTGGATTTTAGATTCTATTGTTGGGGCTGGATGTCTGAAAATAGGAGCTTCAGGCTCCAGCATTGCAACATCCAAATCCTATACTGAAAGTGAATGTAAGAGCTAAGTGTCACGCTGGCCTCTTTGAGCATAGATCCTGCATTTCCACAAAGATGATTTCTGCAGACAAAAGAGTTCATCTTGAAATGTTCTTCATGCTAAGAAATTCCCTTGGTTTTGGTTTCGGGTTAGCATACTGAGCTTCTCCTTTGCCTGAGATTGTGTTCCTCTGTGCAAATTTCCATGACACATTCTTTTTGGGGTGGGGACCCTGGACAAGACCGGTTAAAGCATTTTAGTGCAGCATATTATGACGGTCAAAGAAGGCACAAATTAGGTCAGAAGGAAATCTGGCAGCAGCTCTACTCCTTTTTTTTTAGTTATTATCTCAGATTTGAACCTTGGAACTCTTACATGAGGACACTATATAGTTTTGCTTATCCACCAACAGTCATCCCATGTTCTGCTAGAAATCTCCAGAAGCGCTCAGAATACCACTGATTTCCACCATCCTCGTCTAGCAGATGAGCCATTGTCACCAGAGGTAGCAAGGAGCAGCTGTGGGGTCCTTGAATCAACACCCAGATTCAGGAATCCATTTTAGACCAGAGAAGCAACAGGACAGGCACAGGTGAAAATGAAGTGTCTGTTTTCAGGGCTTGAGGGGGGAGGCAGCAGGCTAAAAACTGAGCTGACTGACGAATCCATGTCCGTGAAAAAAAAAATAATAATTACTGTCCTTGAACCGCACAGCGTGAATGTGAACACACAAACCAAAGAACTGGTAAGTTGACTCAATCAGAAATCCTTTCATCCCTTACCGGCAGGAAACTATACAGCATATTTTCTATGTATCTGTGTATGGACGAGTATTACTGCGTATCAATGCATCCATTTATGTATTTTTCTCTGCAAAAGACTCCACAGTAGAGAACTCCACAAAAGCATTAGGAACATAGCATTTTAGCTTCCTGGGTCAAAAGAGATAGGGTTGAAATCAGAGCTACATACACAAATGCACAGGGGGAAATTGAGAGAAATCTTTCAATATTTCCATTTTCCTAGCAGATGGTAGAAAGTACTTAGACTTGATGACTCTTCCTAGATGTGCTAGCATATGCTGTGGAATTGCCCATACAGAAAAGCCTTGCTCATTGCAAATCTCGCAGGAGCTATCACAAACAAAGCACATCAATTAACATTTGCTTATTATGTGACTGTGCACATGTGGCAATTTTCTATTTTTCTCTCATACATTAGGCCCACAATTTAGTCTGGATGAGAGATACGCCAGATGAAAGTCTCAGCGCTTAGAGTACTGCTCTTTTCCTTTTATTTTTAAATAGGAATACTTACTGCTTTTCTATCTCACTCTTTTTCTCTCTCTCTTTTTTTATTTTTTTAATATATTTCATAGCTGTCCAAATTTTTTGAGGCTTTTTGCTAAACGCCCTGCCTACAGCAGTCGTTTTGGCACGATCTCAGGGTTTGAGGGAGGCGGTGCAGGCCGCGCAGCAGCTGCCTGGCCCAGCATTATAGCTCGGTGAACTCTGGCACAGGTCAGACTTTCAAGTAGTTCCTTCCATCGTATCAACAACTCACAGGAATGTAAATTATGCTTACCTGAGACCTGCACCTGCAAGAAGGCACATGTCTTAGGAAAGGCATAATCCAGATCAAAGGCAATTAATGGGTCCCACAAGACCAGAGATTGCTCGTATGGAGTGCAGCAGAAACTGCACCTAAGGGTTTGCAGGAGCAGCCTCTTCTGAGCACAGGAATAGAAGGGACAGCTGAGGTCATCTAATTCCCACAGTCCCAGTCAACTGTGCAAAAGATCGAAACCAATCCACAGGACATATGGTCTATGGGCCTTGTGACAGTGTCAGAGCAGGCCCCCATGGGCTGGCAAAATGTGCATTGTTACAAGAGCGACATTACAAGGCACAGATCTCTACAGCTATTTCTTGAAATATTGAGATTCTGTGGTAAGCACGTACAAAAGTCATGTTTTATGCCTGCAGAGGGTTGTTACTTCAGTAAGTAAATGGAGAGGACTCCGCCATAGTGACATTGCTGATTTCATTTCCTTCCTCAAAGCTGCACACTAGTTGCAGGAGTCCCTCTTTGTCTCCTATACCTGCAAAGAGCACACTGTGCGTCCCCTCTGGGACTCCACTTGCACCGCTATCTCGGTCTCCCCTTCAGAGAATAGGAGGTGAAAGACAAAAGCAGTAAAACGTTGAACCAAGCCCAGTACTTCAGCATACAAATTGCATCTGGGTGCTGCAGCTGAACAATACAAAGTGCTTGCCACCATTGTGGTTTGAAACTTTCTGCCAGATATTTTCTGCCAATAAAAAGTTTACCAGGTTAGTGAATGCTGGTCATACATTTACACTTTGTGCCTGCCAGTGTGATGCTCAGAAAAATGCAATCACTTGGTGGTAGTAGACACAAGGATCTTTCTGCTGCCTGGGATCTCTGTGGCCCATCCCTCTGAGACCTTTCTTGCGAAAAAAGTGTTTCTTATGCCTTAGCAATGCTTTCTGCAAGGAAAAGCTGCCTGTTTTGTACAGAGCACATCAGTAGTTCAAGGGGGAAAAATTGCTTTGCAATGATGTTACTGACTCTGAAAGCTCCTCTAAGGTGCTGATGGGATGCTGATGGTGCCACAACTTCTTGTGTTGAGCAATGTGATTGAGAGCTTTGAATAGTGTGATAGAACTAAACATTGCTTTAAGACCACAGAAGGCAAATGGGATTTTGTGTGCCATTTTTCCTTAAGCTACTCTTTCGAGAACGCCAAGATGAACAAGAACTTGTCAATGCAGTAAGATTTGCACAGTCTTACCAGTAAGAAAGAATTTAAAAAGACATTTGATGTACATTATAGGGAGAAGGATGTGCTTTCTGTTTTTCTTTCTCTTCTAGGTTTCTGTCATGTTTCTCATTTCCTTACCATGGGCTAGAGAAGGGAGGAGGGTCCTAATGTCACCACAGAATTATTTCTGTCGACTGTTTACTTAAAAAAAAAAAAAACAAACCACAAAACCCAAAAATACCCCCACAACAGGAAGGCAGACTGCAGAGGAAAACAGACAGACAAGATGGAACTGGAGATCTCTTCGAAGAAGGATTCTCTATTTTCATTGTTCAGGAGAAAGCTAGAAATCTGTGTTAACAGAACATCTACTTCATTTGACTAATTGGTTTAACTCCTTTGCAGTGCCTTCTCATTTCCAGCTCTAGCAATATTGTCTTTTAGTCAAGGATCAATTTTGCTGACTACCGAAAAGCAGAATCCCCTCTTCTGAGCTGCCTGATGCACAAGCATATTTCCACGCGCTGAGAGGAAAGAAGCCATTAAAATATCCAAACCTCCATGCTGAGTGCAGGTTTGGGAACTTCGGGGAATGCAGACAGTGCATTAAGCCAAGCACCTGTAATTTGAGCTCTTTCACCTTCCATGAACTCACAAAGTTGCTTTGCCTCTCTGACCAACCTCAGTGCTTTGACCATTTGAGCAGAGCAAGTATTTCCAGGAAGAGAAAAAGAAACTGAAAAAAAATAAAATCTTATCAGTATATATGAAGATAACACAAATATACTTTGGTGTTTGGTTGCAATGTCACTTGGAATTTCATTAGTGCCAGACATAAGATATCTTATATTAGCCTATGGAGAAACAAATTACACTAGTGAGCATTTTTCCCTTCATAGACAGAGGTGTGCACAGTAGCCTAAAGGGGATCTGTTTGGGTTGTCAGAAATCCACAGGCCATCAAAGGGGTGGTACCTTTATGGGTACATTGACTTTCCACAGCAGTCACAATACCCTTCAAAGATAGCCTTGGGAGCCAGTCACACAAAACCCAACAGGACTCCAGTGCATTTTGTCATCCCTGGGAGTAGCTTCAGTCAAGATCTCTTAATGAACTGAACACATTCATTCCATTTATATGCCTGAATGTTTTTAACACTTGTATGTTTCAGAATATGAAAAAGGCTGTCATGCTAAAATTTGAAAATTACTTTTATAAGCCTTAAGAAGTGCTTATCTCACCAAAAAAAAAAAAAAATTCTTTCTCTTTCCTTCAGAAAGCACTGGGATCCTTGTTATATCTTCTGTTAACTGCCTATGAGCTGTCTCCAGCTAATAATTTCAACACCACTAATGAGTTCAGGATGAGGAGGGGAACAGACAATAATCCAGGGGAAGAAGTATCAAAACTACATAATATATCAAGAAGTTTTATAGTGAATGGACTGTGAACCTGACCAGAAAAAAATTAGCCTTCAGTGAAGGTAAAGGCATGTGAAGAATCCAAGATCCCTGCAGGAGCTGTATCCATCTTTCAGGAATCATTTTGCCGTGTGAGAAACACCCAGAGAAAAAACCTTTTGGTACCAATATAGGTAGAAATGGAGAGTCTCTCTCTTCTCTGCACAAGCCTCAAATACCTTAATGACAACGTCCTCATCATTTGCACTGTGCGATCAAATTCTTGTATCCTGACTTTATTCAAATTTCTGCTGAGGCTGGATAGCTGGCAAATGCTACTGGAATCAGCACCTTAACACAACACCCCAGAATGTCAAAAAGCTTCTTCTCCATTTCAGTCTACTGAGCAAATTAATAATTCAGGACATGCAGGAGGGCCCTCTCCCATGGCTTGTTGCAGGACAGTGCAAGATTCTGCTTGGAATGTGCATGTACCTTCCTCCTGCCCCCATCTGATGGAGTGGCAACATTCCTCTCCCATACAGAGAACTTTCTGCAGGTCCAAAAGAAAGGAGAGGTAATGATAAACAAACCCAGATCCTCCCTGTGTGTCATTGCACAAGACTTACTGGCTGGGTCTTGAAAACTCACCTGTTCTCTGATGCATCCTCACTGCGTTCTCAAACAAAGGAAAATAGTACACTTGTTACACATGACATGAGTCATGCAGGGAGGGGACAATCTATATGATCTTTTAGAACTGAAACAAAGTGTTCAGGAAAGTCTGATGTCGCTGCTCTGAATATGGAGCTTTTCTGAATTCCAAATAATTTTACTATATTGGCAACACAGCACGCAGGGTTTTTCCTTTTTTATTTCTGTGTGTCAGTGGCTTTCTGTGTGTGAGAATCTACCTGCATTTTAATGAGAATGGAATTTGCTGATATTTAAGGACATGTAGAAAAACAGAAATTCGGGATAAAATACGGAGAGAAAATGGTCCTTTTAAACATACTCCTAACAGATACATGAAAATAACCAGGCACTAATCTGCACCAGGAAGTGTGGAGGTCAGCAAGTGCAATGCTCACCATTGCCCTGTACAAATCTGTTGGCAGGCTGGACAGTCTCTCCTTCCTGGACAGTCTAGTTTTCTTTTTCGTGGTGTGTAACAGCCCAAGATGGTCTGCCCACCTGTCCAGCATTGTTTCAGACTTTGTGCTAATAGTAATATACCAATCTTTTAGAATACATTAAAAGTCAGAATTTCAAAAGCAGCAGTCAGAGGCTCCTCTGACTTGATTCTTAAAAATTTCTGCTATGTTGGCATTGCCTTTTAGGCAGAGCAGAGTAACATGCCTTTCCCAAGATATCACACTGTAAGCAAGTAGAGCTGGGATTGCAAATCATTCCCATGTCATAGTTTAGAGATCTAGCCAAAGGCACCATGTAAGTCTGGGAGCCTGATATTCCCATCCCTTCCTGCAGGCTAATCTCCCTGGCTGGGCCCTGTCTCCCAATTCACTAAGCAATACCACAAATCACAGGGATTAAATATAGCCCGTCCTGTGTGATAGGAGATAAAGCCATGATTTACAAGAACAAAAAAGAGAAAGATAGTCTGAACTACATCTTCCATGAGGAAATATGATGTGGGAAATGCTGTGTTTTGCTTTGTTGAACTAAAAAATACTGACTTTTTTTTCTAAAGACTTCTTTTAATCATATTTGAAATAAAGCATGATAATATTTTAAATTTTATTTTCTATGGAAAAATTATCAATTTCTGCAAGTTCAAAATATTCCTGCATATAATTCAATTTTTTACAGAAAAGGCATTTTCAGTAGAAAAAGTGTTGTGCTTGGATATTTCTAGACTATGTGAGTTGTGGAAAAAATTTTAGAAAGATAAAAATTGTTGGAGACCTCTAGGAACAGAGTAAGAAATTGCTATTGTATATCTAAAGAATTGCCTTTCTATAATACACGTTGATCCACCATTTTCTTCATCTTTCCCCTCTTCTAGGACCTCTGTTTTCCATGGGGAGGAGACAATATAGCAATTGACAATATATTTGTCAATATAGCAATGTATGTCAAATGCAGACACATTTTGGTGAGAGAAGCAACTGCTTGTTCCAAGTCTGAATTAAATGCATAGAAGTGTTTGTCATTCACCTTTAGGAAGCAGGTGAAGTCATGTCTGTAGCTTTGACCTGAAATGTAAATGAAAACACTGACTGGTTTAAAGACTAAAAGCTGTAGGAAGGGTAAGAAGTCACCTCCACCTTTTATTCCTGCTCCAAGTGTTGTGGATATAACCCCAAATTCAGAGGACAGCAGAGGGACTCTGTGATGGCCTCCAAAGGTGTCTGGGGGCTGCACGGTTCTCCTTACAGCCTTTGGTGTTACTGTGCATCCCCAAGTGCCATCTGCTGGGTGCTGAAATGCACGTGAAATAGCTCTTGGTTATGCCTCAAACCCGGCCTTGTCATTCTGGGCTGCTGCTAGTCATGAAAGACTATCACTTACCAGTGCTAAAATATCCCTAGGCTCAGGATTTGCAGCCTGCTCTTGCTCCTCCTAAATCAGCTGTTCCCATTCTCGAAAGGAATTTTCTGTCTCTGGGGACATTTCTCTTGAAATGTTCTGCTCACTGCCAAGCAGCAGTGACTGCTTGACTAAGAATCAAGGTAGGAAGCACCAAGAAAGGAACAGAGAAGGTGGAAAGCATTGCTGTGGACAAGCTGGAGAAGTGGCCCCTGGGAATCTCATGAGGTTTAACAAGGCCAAGTGCTGGTGCTGCCCCTGGGTTGGGGCAACCCTGGGTGCCAACCCAGGCTGGGGATGAACAGATCAGAGCAGCCCTGCCCAGAAGGACTTGGGGGTGCTGTAGGCGAGAGGCTGGACATGAGCTGGCCATGGGCACTCCCAGCCCAGAAAGCCAAGTGTGTCCTGGGCTGCATCCAGAGCCCCGTGGGCGGCAGGGGAGGGAGGGGATTCTGCCCCTCTGCCCCGCTCTGGTGAGACCCCACCTGCAGTGCTGCCTCCAGCTCTGGGGTCCCAGCACAGGAAGCACAGGGACCTGCTAGAAAGAGTCCAGAGGAGGCCACCAAGGGGATCAGAGGAAAGGAGCATTTCTCCTACAAGGAAAGGCTGAGACAAATGGGATTGTTCAGTATGGAGAAGAAAAGGCTTCAGGGTGACCTAATTGTGGCCTTTGACTGCCTAAAGGGAGCCAACAAGAAAGATGGAGAGGGACTATTTACAAAAGCATGGGGTGAAAGGACAAGGGGGAATGGATTCGAACTGAAAGAGAGCAGGTTTAGATCAGATATCAGGAAAAAATTCTTTATTGTGAGAGCGATGAGGCACTGGAACAGGTTGTCCAGAGAAGTTGTGGATGCCCCATCCCTGGCAGTTTTCAGTGCCAGGTTGGAGGGATCTCTGAGCAACCTTGTCTAGTGGAAGGTGACCCTGTTCCACAGCAGGGGAGTTGGAGCTATGTGGTTTTTAAGGTCTCTTCCAACCCGAGCCATTTCATGATTCTATGCTCCAATGAATAAACAATGTACCTACATGCTGAACACCTAGTTTCAATTTGGTAACCCCCACTTCATAATCAGAAAGTCTTGATAAATCTACAAAGTATAAAAAAATTTTAAAAGGCCACAACACAAGATCAGGTCAGCATGGAACAGAATTTGTATGAGTGAACAAGTTGGGCTGAGAGACTTCAACTTCAATAGGAGGCAACGATATATGTGAAAGCGGTCTATAAAATCCTGAATAGTTTGAAGAAGGTGAATAAGAAGTGATCATTCACTATTTCTTATAATACAAGAGCTGAGGGTCAGCCAATCAATCATGAAGTTTAAAACACTCCGTGGAAATACTTTATCACTTAATGCATAAATTATGGAACACAGTTCTGTAGAGTGTTGTGGGGGTCAGTAGAGTAAATGGGTTCAGAAATAGATTAGAAAAATTTATGGAGGAAAGCTCCACTAAACACCATCATCTGGTTGCCTACTGAAAGGTCCTTAAGCCAGCGAGTGCCACAAGGGAGAAGGATGTACGAGGAGAAAGACTACTCTGTGCTTCCCTTGTTCTTCTGTAAGTTCCTCAGTCTCCTCTTGCAGGTTACAGGCTGTCAGAAAATGAGCTGGATGGTCTGAATAGATGGGAAAGATTTGCTCTTTTTGTTTACAGTTCTCTCAGTCATTATACATGCTCCTTTTTGGAGGGCATGTAAATCGCATCTTGTAGCTTTTTTGGGCAAGGCCAAGTTTTTAAGAACACTTGGTAAACAAAAGACACATTTCTTCTTTCTTCCTTCTAGGCTATCAATGATTTGAATGCTGAATCTCTCTGTTGTTTTTACATCTTGGTTAAAAACATCAGACATTCTTATCTAATTTCCTAGGTAATAGGAAAGGGTACTGAATCTAAGACAAAATCTATCTTCTCTATTGGCATTTTTTTCAACAAGTTTATTTTCCTTAATTATACCCCACTTCATTTCAGTCAAAAGATTCATGCCGTTTTAAGCACATTAATAGAAAATGAAAGTTAAGTATTTTGGTTCTAGCAATACTTTCCTCCTTCATTTTTTGTTTGTGGGTTTTGTTTTGGTTTAGTTTTGGTCTTTTTGTTTTTATTTTATAGAAAGAGGGAGAAAACTAACTGTCCATAGCCTTCTGTTATCACTAGATATGTATTTTCTCTTCAATTACTGTCATGCTGTGATGGATATCCAAATATATCTCCATTAAGCTAAATGCAGTGTTGTCATAGAGGCATTTATGGAAGCTTTTGCCTCCTCTACACCTAATTAGACTCCAAATTTGCTCACCTAATTGAATCAAGCCCATTAATTCAAGTGGACAAACAGTAACTTATACAATACTCTTTGTGCCCCTGTGCTGGTTTCAGCTGGGGTAGAGTTAATTTTATTCCCAGTGGCAGGTACAGAGCTGTGTTTTGGATTCATGCTGAACACAGGGTTGATAATGCAGAGATGGTTTTGTTATTCCTGAGCAGGAGTTGCACTGACCCAAGGCCACGCTAGGGAGGTACATGGAGGTAGGGAGGGCACACAGCTGGGACCATGGACCCCAACTGACCAAAGGGATATTCCAGACCACCTGGCATCATGCTCAGTGTCTAAAGGGGGTAGGGGGGAAGGAGGAAAGGAAGGACATTTGGAGTGATGGGGTTTGTCCTCCCAAGTCACCATTCTGTGTGATGGGGCCCTGCTCTGCTGGGGATGGCTGAACACCTGCCCAGCCATGGGAAGCAGTGAATGCATTCCTTGTTTTGGTTTACTTGTGTGCATGGCTTTTGCCTTCCCTATTAAACTGTCTGGATCCCAGCTCTTGAATTCTGTATCTTTTACCCTTCCAATTCTCTCCCCAGTCCTGTTGGTGGGCGAGCGAGGGAGTGGCTGCCTGGGGCTGGGCCAGGGTTAAATCACAACAGCCCCACATGCAAGGAGAAACTTGTTTGGCTGAAAATATTGGTGATACAGAAATTTCGAATGTTGTTTCACTTCATATATTTTGCTGAGCCCTACCTTCTGTTAGACAGAATGATGTTTGAGATTCCTTCATTAGGATCACACAAGTGCAGTGTCCAGCTCCAGGCTTCCCAGTACAAGCAAGACAAGTGCACACCATAGAGTCCAGTGAAGCTTCCCAAAAGTGATTGAGGCATTGAAGCACGAGAACAGGTTGAGAGAGCCGGGATTGTTCAGTCTGGAGAGGAGAAGGCTCACAGGGGACCTCATCACTATGTACAAACACCTGAAGGGAGAGCGTAGGGGAGATGGCTCCAGGTTCCTTCCAGCGGTGCCTGGTGACAGGACAAGACACCAAGGGCATGAACTGTACAAGCAGAGGAGGCACCATATGAGCACCACCAAAAGCTTTTTCACCTTGAGGTTGGCCAAGTGCTGCACAGGTTGACCAGGTAGGTAGTGCAGTCTCCCTTAAAAGAAAATAAAAAGGAGGACCATAAGTGGGACCTGTTGTACCCAGATACCCAGGGCTATTTCCGTGATTCCTCTGTAAAGTGATGCAGACACCAGTAGAAGAAATGCAAATGAATGATAAAGGAGTGCTTACCACCACATAAAGGTAGATAGTTGGACTTTTTGTGCCTTGCTTATTCTCAGAATGATCCACAAAACTCCATGGATACTGTCCATCCAGATCCTTTTTCCTTTAACATACAGCCCTGGTTTCTGTCCGCAATTTTAGCTGATTGTGACATAAATTTTGGTGAAATAAGCTGTTTCCTTATACTGAAATATAGAAGTTCATGTTAAAAGTTTTTTGAGGAGACTGTTTTATTACTGGCCTGTGACATGGTAGACCTGAGGTCAAATCCTTGCTCCGCTTAATTTGAAATTTTCCAGAGTAAAAAATCCTTGAGGTAGAGAGTTAAGTCTGACATCTTAGGTCAGTACCCTAACCATGAAACCATAGAGAGTGATAGAATTACACTGCTCCCTTGTAGAATTTAATTTTCATAAAGAAGCTCAGAAAGTAATTTTTTTAATCCAGTGAAGAATAAATCCCAACTGTGGATTGACAAATGCTACCACAGAATGTGACTCATCTTCCAGTCAACTCAATTTTAATATCATGAATTTGCTTTTCAAACATTTACTTTTATATTTTTAGCTTTCATTTACTGCCTAATCTTTGAGAAAATGAATGGTCTGTGATTTAAGCATTTACTTGGAACTCAAGAGCCAGCATTAGCCTCCTGATTTTGACAAAACTTTCCTTTGTACCTTCCCCAGGCCACATTGCTGATCTCTGTGGGCCTCTGCTTCCCACTTGTAAAATAAGTTGTGAGGCTTCTTTCTCTCTTGACTTCTGCTGTGGAACAGCATGAAATTATTCTTGTCCTTGACTCAGTGCTCAGGTAAAGCCTGGTTAGAGTGTTGTGCCCAGATTTGGGCACCTACACTTCAAGAAAAATGGAGCCAATTGGAAAATGTTTCACGAATAGTGGAAGGAATTACCAAAGATACTGAAAAAAAGACTGTATGAGAATAAGCTGCGGTTCCTTAACCCAAGAAGAAGCATGGAAGAAATTGTCCTCCCTGCCTTATGGTGGACACGATAAGAAATAATGATTTTAGGTTTCAGACACATTTAGATTTGGTGTTAAGGAATAGGTTACGTGTTACGTGCTGAGGACATAAATATAGTGAAGGCCTGGGGAAATTTCCCAGAGGCTGTAGAGCTCAGGTCTTTTAAAAACTTTCTAGGTCAGCATCTGTTTATAATTATATACCATTACATGCCTCCCATAATCCTACTAATACATACCTGGTTGGCTCAGAGTTTTCCTCTACCTCATATGAAACTGGCAGGTGTTTCAGAGATTCTTTGCTGGTTTTCCCCAGGGCTTAAAACTATGGACTCTACTTGCAGAAGGCAGACCAGGACAGGAGAATGTGTAATTTCTCTGTAACACAGACCAATCTTTGGGGTCATTTAGATGAAAAATTGTCCCTGTGCTCACTTATTATTCATTTATCCAAGAAGGAAAGAACTTAGCCCTTCTTCTCAGAAAAATGAGCCACTTAAAAGGTGTTAATAACTCCTGGGCCTGACCTGAATGGTTCTCACTACCTCAATACATGGTTAATAACTTATTTCAGACTTAGCTAAACCTTAAGAATTTAATGTGCTGTGAAGCACAACAGCTCTTTCCAATGAACTGGTACATCCTGGAATGCTGCAGGAAGATTTTCGTGTATAAACCTGATGTTCCATATACATACATACATACATATGCATGTTTCTCTTCCTCTGGGCTTGTTCTCTTGCCAGCACAGAGGCACTCTGATTAGAAAGGACATTCCAAATAACACTGCAGGGAAGGCAATATACAGCCCCACTGTGTTGTGATCAGCAGAGGCTGATTTCTAGGACAGTTAGGAAGGATTTTAGGAAATGCTCTATGTGTGTAAATTGTGAGCAGCAATTTGTGTAACAGTCTTTTTACTCCTCTCTGTCCACCTGCCATTACAGGTATCAGCAGAACACTGAGATATCAACAGTTAATTGCTTGACAGTAAGCAGGTAAGACAAACCTCACTAATTTAGTGTTATTTTTGAATAATATAACATGATCCTCTATTAAAAATGCAACCGAGTTCTCTGGGGATTTAAAATCCGGAGTAGTGTCTCCTTCAAAGCAAATCTAAAATAGGTCACCTAAGCTCTAACCATTTTACAACAATCACATAAAATGGTGATGTTTTAGCAAGAATCCAACAAGCCAATGGCAGGTATGCCCCTAACCAGCGTCCTTGCTAGCAATGAGTCAGATGAAATTTCTTTAATTGAAACTACCTCCATTTTTCATTTAAAACAAATCCCACCTATTAGAGGAACTGCAATCAGCATTCCAAAGGGGTGATCTCGGCCCTCAGCTGCTGAGCACACCTCAGCCACTGTTAATAACACAGAGAACTCTGCTGTCTTTTCGCCCAGGATTCCCCTCCCATAATGCTTCCCGTACTGCATCCCATAATCCTTATCCACTCACGTCCCCTCTCAGTTCATAGAAAATCGTAGTTAAACTGTAAACTGCTCCATAGTGAATAACCCAGAATAGCTCCTCACCTGAAAACAATTACAATTTGCTGCATGAAAAATGCAATAATTTTGCTATCAGCCGATTACATTTCAGAGAATAACAAAGAAATAGAAACCTTTCATTAAATTAAAGCTTTTTTTTACGATACCAGCAAAATGTGTTTTCAGATCTTTGTGGGCAGAGTTGAAAAAAAATTTGGCTTAGTGATTTGAGACTTCCTACAGGAGGTATTTAATTTTGAAACAGAAGAATCAAATCTCTCAGCTTGTGAATTTTGTTGGCATAAGCTATTGAAAATTAGTTTGTCCAAGAAAACTGTGTTATGCATGTGTAAAGCAGAGGAGGAAAGGCTCAGAGGGAGGTTAGATGATACTTATGACTGCTGTTAATGGAAATCAGTCTCCATTCCTGTTTCTAAGCTCACAAAAATATTTCTTTTGAAATTATCTCAGTTAACTGTTCTTGGGCTGTTATGGGAAAAAATTCTGCTATTTGAAACACAGAGGGAAATCAGGGGAATTGTAAGACCACTGCTATATCAAAAGCATTAAAAAATTAAAGTAGAGCAGTCATCCTTATACACCTTCTCATGTTTCCTTGCAAAACAGTAACTCGTGGAGTTTTTTAAGACTCCTTTCAAATTGCTAACGAGAATATTTGCATATGAACTTGCAGCTATTAGTCATGTACCAGTTTGGGCCAGCATGATGCAAAAATGCCTTCTGAAAGATGCTCAGCATTGTTGACTGCTATGGAAAGCATCCTGACTACAGCTGACTTGATGACTCACAAGAGCGAACACAGCACCCTCCTGGATGACTGGATTGGAAAAACTAGTAGTGGAGGCCACTGTATTGTTTGATTTAAAAAAAAAAAAAGGGCCTAGAGGATTTTTTGGTCTTTGCATATTCAGAATTAGAGATATAAATTTAGAAAGTTATCCGTGCAGGTTCAAATTTAGAGGAACTTGAAACCTACACACCCTATTTAAATATAAAACGTGCATAGTTTAAAGCTAGTGGAAATAAAATTTCCATATGTAATCTTTTGCATATCAGCAAAATAATCTATCCATGCAAAAGAAAAATTAAATCATAAGAAAAAAACACTTAGGTGTGTAAATGGTAGTACTGAATCATTCTGACTAGCTCCAGCAAACACCATTTCTGGTTTTCTGAACTTAATAATTTTGGGTTTGAACAGCACTGTATATGTACTTCTGCTCAGAGTGCTCTAAATAAAGTAGGAGCACTTTGTTCCGACTGCAATCAATTTCCAAAGCTATCAATTTCCAAGAAACAGCTCCATTACCCAGCTACTCGTGATTATGTATGGCTTGATGGACAACCTAAGAAAATTTGGAGTTACTATGGAGAAGTATGAGTGTGATTACACAGATTTTGATAGTGTTACATGTTTCCAGTGTCCCACCAGTAGAATCTGGCCTAAAACTTCTAAAGAAAACTATGCAATGAGTTGAAGATGACTAGTCTGCCTTGAAAAATTATAAAAGACATAATATTGAGCCTAGCAATATCTTAACTAGTTTTGACCGAACACCTTTAAAACCAGACCCACAACTATAAATATTGGAAGTGTTTAACAGAAGTATAAACTGTTGCAGTTAGTTAATTTGCTCCTTCAGTCATGAAATTCTGAACTAAATGCACAAATAACGGAGGGGCAAGGAGAAGAAACAGAGAAGAAAAATCCAGAACGATAGATGATCGTAGGCAGGGTTTACAAAATAATCTTTGCAAGATTAATTAGTTGAGAACAAGATGTCACACAAAGCATAGGAATGAGCAATGTATGACATGGCTTGCACACAATCCATCTCTCTTTCTAGAGAATATATATAAAATATGCTGCAAGACACTGTCTAGCCTTAAATAAACCATTATCATATCAAAAGTAATAGACAAAAAGAGATGTTAAAAAAAACCAAATATATTTTGGCAACAGAGAGGACAATAAATACATTTATTAAAAGGTGTTTGAGGTTTTTTCCTAAGTGGAGACACCTCTGATGAAATGCAGCAAAGAGGCACGAGAAGCTCTGTCCAGATGGCAGGAACCGCGAGGAAGGCTGTCCGCCCACTGTGTTGTACTTCAAGAGGGAGCAGACAGGAGATGGAGCACAGAATCTGAGGAGGGAGTCGAGCAAAGTTTGGGAGATACACGGTGTGTTGAGAGCTTGAATCGACTCTGTGAAGGTTTCAGATTCTTGGGGGAAACTTTACACTCGGTCTCAATGGAAACTGATGGCCCTACTTAATAGTTTTCTCGTGAGAACTGGTGAGAGAGGTCTCAGGCAAACATGACAGACTGGACAAAATACATCTTCCAGGGTCGGTGGGGCAGGAAGCAGGGGCCATCAGAAGAGGAAGAATAGGCAGAGGCTGGCTTACTGAAGTAACAAGCATTAGGAGTCTGATAATGGTATTAAATCTCTATGCATTTCCTTTGCGATTTTACTAACTCCAATTTGTTTCTGTCCCGTTATGAACACAGGATGGGTTTACTTTCTTGACTTGGAAAAAACTGTGCTGCTTTGACAGAAGAGTAAATACAGCCAATCAGACCTATGGCTAAAAAGAAATATATGTAAAATGGAACTCGTGTCACTGTACTTGCTAACACAATATAATTAAAGTCAATGGTTTAGAGTGTTTAATGTCTTAGTGAAGATCATCGGTATACCCTTTTTCACAAAAATAGATACAAGTTTGTTTCACACAAACTTTCTCTTTTCTTCGTTTAAATCTTATATAAAGAAATAACAATATATTAGAACTGTGTTAGAAAATCCATAAATCTGATGTGACCTGCCTGAAAATCTACTAGAGTGATTGCAAATAATAAAAATGTTCAGTCAAGTATGTTCCAGCAAGTCACAATTCCTTTTAAAGTCATTGGTGATTCAATAAGAGAGCCATATGGCTCTTCTTTAGTTGATCTAAACTCAGCTACAGGCTTCTTGAAGAATATTTGTGAAGAGAATCTATCACGCTCAAATGTCACACAGCTAATTCATGCCCCCCAATCTGTTTATAAAGACAGATGGCAATATGTTGGTTTGTCATAAAAAAAAAAAAAAAAATGGACTGCAGTGTAATAACTGTATCTAGACATTTGCTTGGAAGCCTGACTGTTCCAGAACTGCTCATCCAGGTGCCCCACAGAATCACAAAACACTCTTCTGAGGGTGGCCTAGCGGCAGCTCAAAAGCAGTGTTCTAAATATACTGAAAGGAAACAAGCCCCGGACACCTCAGCAAGTGATATCCTGGCAAAGATATAAAAAGCTGAGCATTAGGAGTCCTTAACCGGGGGGAGTGGAGGAGGGGAGGAAGGGAAGTGAGATAGGAGAGTCTTTAGATATCCAAGGAATTGTATCTTGAGTTTTCCATTTGCTTTGCTGAGGTGGTTAAATCACCTCTAACTTAATATGCTCCAAACTCAAGAACTTTGATGTTAATTTCAGCTTATAACTTCTTCATATCAGAGAGCCAAACAGCTCCTAAATAAAGTCAGTTTTGAAAGAGGAACATTCTTCTGTCTTGACTGTAGTGCTGCAGACTCTGAGTTCCCCTTATATAGAGGGATAAAAATGGAAGTTGACTCTCTGTCTTCATCAACAGTCCCCAAAACTCATCTCAGATGGAATTGACTGTAATGCATGTATACCCCCACTCAAAGTGTTGTAGTTACACTTTTAATTAAACTGCATAGCAACTCAGTAACTACATATGAATTTTTGCCTCTCTTAAACAAGTAATTTACTGCACATAATATATAAATATATATATAATATATGTAATATATAAATTCCTCATGATCAAATAAACGACAGAAAAGCCCCTAGCACAACACCTCTGTACTCTTGAGGCCTTTAGAATAACCTGTCACAAATGAATTTTACATATTCAGATTTGAAGAATGTAACTAGTTTCTATAACCAGAAGCCTTACAATCTACATTCTACCACGGAAAATTTCAATAAATAATGAAATTAACCCAATGTATTCTGTACTTCATTAGTTAAATATCCCACTTTGTTACCTCTTTGTCCTTTCACAGTAAGAGTTATTGGTGAAAGCGCTTTTATTTTCCATATGCTGCATAGTATGTTACATAGTATTCTCCATGCAAACTTCTGTGGTCCAGACCATGAAATGTGAGTGCAGAAAACAGGACCAGTTACACAGAAAAATGCCTTACTGGATTGTGTTTGTCTATACTGTAAGTTCATTTTCACTGAGACTTGTTATTTCAATTAGAAATAGGATCTGTGTGTGTGCTTGTTTAGCTTTAGCTTTCAAAGCTGTCCAGAACTGCTCTCATGCTCTTTTTTCCTTCAAAAATTCCGCTAATTACAGTGGAAATAGGTCCTCTACCCTCTGTACACCTTGTCTGTAATGTGAGATGAAAAGCAATTTTTTTAATTTCTTCCCCCAACAGCACATGTCAGCCTAAACTCTGCCAGGGATATTATGACTTGTATATACAAATATTTTATTGAATCTCTTCCCTTGGGCTATTACTCTTGCAGGCAGGAAAGGTATTTGCCTCTATTTTTTGATGCTGTTGGTATGTTCCTGAAATGCAGAGCCTGGCCACACCAGTTTTCACTAGTGCTCATGAATATTGGATTTTTTTTTCTTGTTGTTTCTTTATTCTTGCTGCAGTGGAGGTGAAATAATGTGCTAAAATAATTGTGGGTTTGTTTTTTTTTTGCATCACCACCTGTAGAGCTATTTTCTGTGGCAACAGTGTACAGCATTACAATAAAATTAATTCACTAATTAAAATAAAACATTGGCTTGAGCTCTGTTTTGTTTCAAAAATGGAATATCTATGTTGTAAGTCCTAAACTAAAAGCTGTTTTAGGATGAATATCAATCTGTTCTGCAGCAAGAAAAGAAAACCAGAGTGGCTGAATTTTTGCATGTGCTCTCACATGGCATTACAAAGGTTAAAAAAAAAAGCATTGCTTTTATCATAATTGCTCCTCCATGTTGGCTTCTTCTTTCTAAAGAATGGAGGAATACGTAATACCAAAAGCTGTACTCACAGTTCTTTTAACCTCCAGAAATCAATGTGACATTTTGACACATGTATTACTCTTCCCTTTGATTATGAGATTTTTACCTTTTGAAAAATTCCTCCATAGAACTTCAGGTGTAAATTCAGAGAACCATTTTTGGGCTATGTTTTAATAACCAGTCCTGTTGAGTTCTGCAATTACTATGTTTAATGAAAAGGTGATGGTGGATGTCAGACCTGTCCTCCTCAGTCATTCTGTTCTGAAGCGGATGGGAACAAGTGGGGTGTCCTAAACTTTCAGATTAACCTGTGGTAGCTGAAGTTAGGCACTTTGAAAAGGGTTAATAACAGCCTGAAATATTATAATAGCAGCCTGAAAAGGGTTAATGCCATCTTCTGTTGGGAGGAGCATAATTTAGAACCTTGCATCAGGACATAATTTAGAGCCTTTAGAGCATAATTTAGAACCTTGCATCAATAGCAGGACATTGGATTTTTATAGCACTTTTGAGCTTTTCTTAGTGTGGCAGGCACCACACAAACATAACACAACTTTATCAGAAGATGTCAGCTGTGGCTGGGACTCTTCCAGGTTTGGTTCTGATCTGCAACCATGAGGCAGTCAAGAATGCAAAGGAGGAAGGCAATCTGTATGACACAGTGAAAGAGCTCACAATTCTTAGGCAGAGTAAAAAAGAGAGTAACTGGAAAAACTCCAAGATACAAATGGATGAGTAGCAAGAGTTATAATATTACATTCAGTGGTGCAGTTGCAATTACAGTTGATTTACTCCTCAGAGAGTGAGAATGGGGGCAAGTTTCAAGTGAGCTCTTACAGAGCCTGTCCTGAATCTGATGTTACTCAGTATTTCCATTAGTCATTTGGCTGGTGGAGAAAAGGCTTGCTACATTTTC
This sequence comes from Amblyornis subalaris, assembly GCA_018881555.1. Classification (NCBI taxonomy): domain Eukaryota; kingdom Metazoa; phylum Chordata; class Aves; order Passeriformes; family Ptilonorhynchidae; genus Amblyornis; species Amblyornis subalaris. Next base: position 665,383 of record JACAXG010000117.1, on the reverse strand, counting down.
AGGTGATACCAAGACAGGAGTGTATGTCTTCTACAAGACAAGAACGCAGAATGACCTTGATGGATTAGAGAAAGAGGGAGCAGCTTGTGTGAAGCAGGTAGAAACAATTGGCTGCAGTGCCAAGCAATGAGTTCTGCAGGAATTAACTTGTATTTACTAACAGTCAGATGTTGTGCTTGGGTCATCAACATCATATTATTGTAAAACAGTCAAATATCATATAAAGAGACATGTACAAACCAGTACACGTAAACAGCATGGGAACTGACTTGTTCAGTCTACATAACAGTGTTAAGTTTACAGAAACTAAAATGAGACCCAGCACAGATGCCTTCTGGGGAAAGACTGAAGGAAATGGGGTTATTGAGTCTGAAAGAGGGAAGCTGATTGTTCTCTATGCACAGGAGATTCTAAACACACAAACAAAAAGTGAGCTTAAATTAGAATGGAGATACAGATTCAACACCAAGAAGAGAGTTCTAAGGGTGGCAAGGAGCTGGAGTAGGTGGCTTAAAATTATGTGTATTAGCACTACATATCATATTCTTTAACCACATGTATAGAAGTGATATCCCTTTAAAGTGGATTTTCTTGTACCCTGGCAGGTTGACCAGTATACATAACCTTTGCAAAATAAGTAGGATATTTTATGCTTGATTTAGGATCTTGTATGTCTTTAAAGTTTATATATTGAGATTTATTCTACTAATAGATTTAAAATACAGAATCTTCTAGTAATAATTAATTCATTTTCCAGAACTTTAGTCATTCTTTCAATGTAGATCAGTCAAGATTAGAAGGAAGTTAATAAGCACAAAATAAGCTATGCAGAAAGGAATTTATATTCTTCTGATTTCCATTACTTATTCACTTAATTCTGGCCTGCAATGCATGAGCATACTGCAATTAAAGTGTCCTTAAATTATCATTATGGGACAAGTACTTTTCCACACCTGTAAATATCATTATTTATGCAAGTAGATTGTACAATACATTAATGAGAATAATTCCAGCATTAATAGCATTTAGAATCACAGTGTAATAACTAAAATTAAAGGTAAGAAGCATGCCAATAGGCTGCGGTAATCAGGTTGCTGATCTTTGAGCATACTAATGAATAACTACTATATAATTGCTGTGCCATGTAATAAAAATTTTATTCATGGTTCTCTAGACATCCTGCTCTCTATTTCTACCTCGACTTTGAAGTATTTACTGAGAGAAAGTAGACACTGCAAATCTGATGGATACTGGAGTGCTATCAGGTATTTGGGAACCATTTGTGTGTGGTGCTATAATCCAGTGAATTGATGAATCTTTTCAGTGGTAACACTGGATGTCGAACAAGACCCTTATGTGTCCATGCTTTTTTTCTGAAGGTCCTTTGGAAACTGATGCACTTTGTTCTCACATAGCTCAATTTGTCCTTGAAAGCTACATTTACTATTTTTGGAATAAGGTGACTGTTACTTGGGAAGTGCAAAATCAATCTGTATGTAAGTGACCCTATGTTTGCTGCTGGTATACTTGACTTTCTTTGACTGCCATGCTGAAATTATAGCTTAAAAGAAAACACTGATAATTCCAATCTTAAGAGTTAGGGGTTTTTTTTAAAGTCAATATACGGCTTAACTGTTTTTTCTTAGCTATATTAAAAAGTGTTACTGCAGACAAATGGCACTCTTGACAATAAGAAAAATAACCAGCTTCAAATAATCAGAATTATTCTCTCATTTCAAAAAATAATTGCCTACATTACTTTCATTGCTTCTCTGTGTGTCAGAGGGTACCTTGTCTTACAAGCTGAAAAAGAAAAATCATTCAACCTGTGGCTTGGAAAGTATTCATATTGAATACTAAATCTGAAAATACAAACTGTGTTATAGAATTGCTATTAAAAAGCAAATTGTATTATCACGTGTTTTAGAGAGAATAAACTAAATAGAAGCTTCAGCATTTTGGGGACTTATATACAAAAATATCTCCAAATGCTCTGAAAAATGAAAGCTAAACACCGAAGTCTATTTCTGAGTTACTTTTCTGTCTTCTTACAACATTTACATATGTGCAGGAGTGGCAGAAATGGACGTTTGACCTATTGCAAAAGCTCACAAAAACTTGCTCCTCTTAGTTCTGCAGGATGTTATTATGATTTTGTACACCCATAGACCCCTTTTGTTGGGTGCTCAGAGGTGAGAACACTTGAACAAATAGCTTGGAGTACAGATTCGTGCAAACAGCCTATTTCTCAGGGTCAGGATCACAGATTTTTGGGGGGACTTCTCTTCCTGTTAGCGTTGGAGTGTGAAGCATCTGGAGAATCTGTTACATTAATTTTATCTCAGCTACCTAAAGTGCTTAATTGTATTGTTGACAGAATGATGGAAAGGTTGGAAGGGTCTGCTGGTGGTTGTCTGGTCAAACCTTGTTGCTCCAGCAGGGCCATATAGACCCAGTTTGCCAGGGTCAGGTTCAGGTGTTTTTGTAATATCTCCAAGAAGATGCCACCACTTTTCTGGGCAACCTCTGCCAGTGCTTGGTCAGCCTCACAGGGAAAAGGAGTTTTCTGATGCTCAGAGGGAACCTCCTGTGTTTCAGTGTGCCCATTGCCTCTGGTGCTAGCAGTGGGCACCACTGGAAAGAGCCTGGATCCATCCTCCTTGCACCGTCCCTGCAGGTGTTTATACGCATTGGTGAGTTCCCTTAAGCCTTCTCTTCTCCAGGAGGAACACTCCCAAACCTCTCAGCTTTTCCTCATACAGGAGATCCTCCAACCCCTCAACATCCTCATGCCCTCTGCTGGAGTCCCCAGTCCAGCTCTCTTTCCATGTCTGTTTTGTACTGGGGAGCCCAGTACCAGACCCAGCACTCCACCTGTGACCTCAGCAGTGCCGAACAGAGGAGAAGGCTCACCCACCCTGACCTGTTGGCCACACTCCTCCTAATGCAGCCCAGGACACCACTGGCCTTCTTTTCACTACGCGTTGGAATCTGACTGCTGCACTAAACTTTAATGTCTTATTTATTCACATTAAATCCCCAAAGTAATTGAAGCAACCAACTCAGTAGAGGAAATAACCATTCTGCCATTGCTCTTTTCTGTAATACACAATTATTTCCCAGATGTTTAATCTATTTTAATAACTAGCCTCTCTTCCGTGCTCCATAGCAAGGTACTGAAGTCAGGCTGACCTTTGATTTTACACAGCACAGAAAATAAATGTTCTGCTTGTGTTCAATTTAGAGCTTCTAACAAACACATCTCCTCCTACATCTGAATTTACAATGCTTTTACCTGCTTCTGAATACACACTGAGGTAGAAATAAAATCTCTCGTTTGGTCCATTAAAATATTAAAGCAGTACAAGTACATTTTGGCCACCCCTCCAAGAACTAACAAAACTAGTGCTGAATCCAAAACAGATATTTCAGAACAGAAGGCAAAAAAAAAGAGCGAACTGTAAAGTTAAATAAAATAATAATTTATTTTTAAAATATAAAACCTATTTGGTATTAAGAGGCAATTACTGATTGGCAAAAAACAATTAGATTCAGGAAATGCTGGTATTTGCTGGAGGCAGTTACGATCAAAGTCTACAGAGCAAATGAAAGTGTGCTAAGTTTTTATGGAGATTTATTGGATTCAGTGTGAGAGTCTGGCAAAATATATGCCCTGGAAAAGTCCTAATTTGTCAAAGTTCTTTCTAGATATGTTACAGGAATAGACAGCATACAACAGGGTGCTAAAAATAGAGTGTCTGTCAAGTCATATGTTACCCACCCTACTCACTGTGGTTTGCTTCAATAATAAATAATTTACTCCTAGAGCTCAAGAATATTCCTGTAGGTTATTCAGACACTTTTTGTTGTGTTGGTGGAAACTGGGCCATTATAACAAGAGCCTCCAAACTTACTTGGGCTCCACAACTGTTGTCAGGAGTGGAGATATCTCTGGAGTCTGGCAACAAATGTCCAAGTGTTCTGGCAGTGATTACAACCTGTTGTGAATTAGTTTGTACATCACACAGACAGACCTTCTTACAGTCAAAGCCACTTTATTGTGATGGGGGAGAACTGTCCTTATGGCTGTTAAACACATGCACCTGCTGGCAAAAAGGAATTAGATATTGGCTCCAGCATACTGGCCTTACTATATTATACAAGTTAGCTAAGTAGAAAGGAAGAAAAATGATTGGTCATCATTTGTTGACAAGTAAACAAGAAAAACATGAACCATCCATGAATCAAATTGGACACATTTCAAGCAAACCACTTAGAAAAATCAATATCATGTCAGATTTTAGCCTCCATCTTCATTAATAACTGACAAATGTAGCAATCATCAGTGAAGACTGACATATAAAACAGAGGCATTGGGAAGGTTAGCACCATCCAGAAGTCCAGAAGAGTAGCAAAATTATTCACTGTGAAGTATGCAGGCTGTTGTACCGAAGAAACTGTAATGTGAAATACAAATAAAATATGTATAAGCAGAAACCTGGAAAGAAATAATGTTGACAGCAACCAAAAAGTATCCACGTACTGTGGGACGAGTTTCATGTGGCGGAAGAGAAACAATTACAGTTCAAAGGTATCTTGCATCCTGTCATGGATGAAAAAAGGGTAATGCAACACGCCGATGTTCCAGTTACAGTTTCATGAAGAGTGTTGTATTTAGGTGTAGAAAAACACTGTCGAAAGAAGCCAATCATCAAACACAATCACCAATGAACAACAATAATGATTCGATATTTGGGAACATGTTTCTGACTTAGATTTCAGAAAGAAAAAAAGACCAGGGCAGTGACCATCTCCATGTGCTGGGCACTGCTGAGGCTGCAGCTCGAATCCTGTGTCCAGTTTTGGGCCTGTCACTGCAAGAACAACATTGGGGTGCTGGAACATGTCCAGAGAAGGGAAACTGAGCTGGTGAAGGGTTTGGAGCATGGTCTGTGCTGGAGAAAGTGGGAAACCACTGGGCTGCAGTTACTCCTAGTGCCCAGAGTCCTTTGAGTTCCTGGCTCAGCCAGGGACACGTGCTCCTGTCTAGCAGGAAACTCTTGGTTATTAGCTGCACATTTGCCTTTGTGACATTCGGTGTTCTGAGCTTGAAATTGCACACCGAGGTTGAGCACTGACGTCATACCAAGGCTGAATAACAGCTGAGAGTTTGTGGTATGTGAGAAAATAGTCAGGGAACAAGTCCACAAGATTCGGACCGACATCACCTAAAGCTTTAGGAATAAGAAGAAGGTGCTTTTGCATTTGTAATAAACAGAAAAACTATCTGCATAAATACAAAAGTGATGGGACCACCTATAGTTTTCGATAAATATGGCTGAGATTTGTAGAGATGACGCAAGCAGGTGTTTCTGAAATTCAAAATTAAAATGAGTCTTATGGAGAAGTCTATATAGATATCATGTGGGATGGAATGAAAGGATGTTGAGGTCAACCGAGTCCAAAGTAACCAAGTTCTATTAAAAATACTTCAGCAGCGCACAAAAAACTATACACAGAATCATTTTAGATTTTATTTTAAAGCATAGAGAAGCTTTATTTTCCATCATATGTTTTAACCCTGTTTAAATTTTACAGCATCATAGCATTATCTAGACAAAATGTAGGCTATTTGAGGTTATTTTGACTCAGCAAACATATCACTAAATGGTTATGGGACCATTTTTCATGACAAATTAGATCAATCCCCGAGCAATAAAGAGAACCTATGTAATTCTGTCAGCCTTAAGAATTGGATTGGGTACAGGCATTTCATGATTTGTCCATTGTCTCAGTCTCCAACAGAAATTAATGCGACCTGACGCTCACCGATGAAAAGAATTAACAACTTACTTCTAGTATTGCATGGCTGCACACAAACCACTGCTGTCACAGAACACTGTGCCCAGAATCAAATACATATTGAACTTTCCAGAAAAGAAAGGGCTTTTGTTATATTTATGAAGAAATCATAAACAAGTGCATAGGAAAATTAGGATTAGTAATGAAAGTAATAACCCTAAAGAGAAGAGTACATGAGAAGGGAGAAGGAAAAATGGTTTTTAGATCATTTAAAGCACTGTAAACTTCTGCTTCTGCAACTGTGAAGTTGTTATTACAAGGAGTTTCATTAGGAATCTTAGTCTGTGAAAGTCTTCCAGGCTGTGAACCTCTGTCTCATATATGCAGTAAATTTTGGGCAGTATTTAACTGACATATCAAATACTACCCTCTCCTTGTCATTTCTGAACAGCTATAACTGTCAGCATCTGCTGCCTGCCTGTTGGCTTGGCTGATTTGTGTTTAATCAGATGACCAACACCCTTGGACGGATCTGGACTGAAATTTATTTGATGGTCAGTGCAAGGGTAAGTAAGATCTTAAAACAGCCATTAAGCAAGGACAGAGATCTACACACAGTTATAATGGGCTGGATTTGCCAGACCTGTGTGCTAAAAAGCATCATTCAAGACACATTTTAAGGGTTCTGGAGATCACTATTCTGTATCTGCATGAGATAAAGCAGTGGATAATCAAAGCATAACACAATGAGCACTTTCTAGTTGTCCTAACTTTTTTTCTCACTTCTTTCTTACTATATGTCCAAGTTAAAAAAAAAGGCACGTGAGCAGGCTGCCACCGAAGGCTTGTGACAAGCAGAAGAGAACAAAGAGTAATCACAGAGAAAAGCAACACCCATTAGGGTTCAGAATAACGTTGTTAACAGCACCAGCATCAGGAGGAAAAGTCCAGCTCAGATAAGGAGAAGGCACAGTCGTGGACAAAGGAAGCACAGGCAACTGAGAAAAAAAGGAAAGCAATTCAGTTTATGTATTTATTAACCGTACATGGAAAACCCATGTGATTAAAGATGTGCCATGGAATGAAAGCACATTTGATCTTAATGTTACAAGATGCAAATGGAAGTTCATCAAGTGCTGCTAAGTGCACAGAGACAACGGATAGACAATAAAAGTACAAGCAGGATATAATAAAGTCCTCCAGGATTACTCTTTTAAAAAGTATTCTCTTGCAAAGTTCATGAACAAAAGTCCAAGACATTGTCCTACTTTGTGTTGCTTCAAATTCTAAATTAATTTATTGCAAATTTTGAAATTTTTAAAAGTACAGTTAGGACTGGAGATCTTTTCATGTTAAGGATCACTTCAAAACGAAATCTTACTCCAGCAGCATATTCAAGCTAGTTCATTATTCGCACACATGAAAATGCAGCAGCTCAGATACAATTTTCCCTAAGGACTGAATGCATACTAAAGGCAATAACAACAAAAATGAAAAACAGCCCTACTTGGGAATAGAATAATTATATTTCTAAACCATTTTTCACCTGTTTAAACAAAATCCATTACAATGTTCTGCAGCCTCCACTGAACTAGCTGATTCATATACATACACGTGTACATACGTATGTTTTAAATTCCTACTGTTTATTAATTTTGCCCTGGCAATTTGTCTCTTTTTTGACTCTGAGCTCCACAGAGTCCAAATACACTCCTCAAGAGCATCTGTCTTTCAAAGCTGGGACAACACCTAATATCCAGCTGTCACTAACATATACAAGTAATAAATAAGACAAATAACTAATCATATAAATAAGTGGCTGGGAAGATTTGGGAGGATAAATTTACCCTTCAGAGGTCATGTACAAGACCTGATTAAATATCTAACAGACTCAATTTTAGAAGCAGTGAATACGGCTTATTTTAATTATTAGCTTTACAGGAGTCATCAATTATAGCCTGAGATACAAATCGTCTACTGCTAAAAGCTAATAATAGGGCAGGCGCTATACATGCTCACACATCTCTCTTTTTAAAACAATTCTCTGGCATGTAACACAGTGCCCTAACCCATTGTATGCATCATGTTTGCCAAACCCAGTAATAAAATGTGAAAAAAATTCTACAGAGACAGCAGATGTTCTTAACAGCGAAGGGTTGGTGCAGCCAAAGCATGTGAAGGTGCTTATAGCAGTTTTGTCTGCTGATGTGCAGGCTGGGTCGTTCCTGATGTAGGTCAAAGTAGGACAGAGTTCCTTCTGAATATGAAATTGCTCAAGGACAACAGTCGCTAGCCCAGGCCTGAAGGAATAAAAATAAGGATCTTCGACTGAATCTTGGTCAGGCCTGTCAGTGCCTCTAGAGACACACGGAGCAGAGAGTAGCACACTCAGGTTAGCAAGGCCTATGAACTGCTGTTGGACTGAAGGTTGGAGGTAACTGGGAAACGGGAAGATTTTAAATAGCTGTTAAATCATAAAGTAACTCAGTTTCAGAGTAAAAACAAAGCACTACTTTACTTACATTTCAGTGCTTATCACTTATGTGTTGTGACTAAAAAAGCATTAAATTATTGCTGTGCAGCAAGAAATGTGGTGGTATGAGAGAGACACTGAAGTGCTGGAGAAGATTTGGGCGCATCTTCATACCCTCTCTCTGTCTCTGGATTTTGGACTGTGAGACAGGTAGCCCCACAGACAAGCAATCCCACTAACATGCACCTGTCCTTGTGCTAAGAACTGCACATCAGAGAGCCACGTTCTCACTTTTCCACTCAGCTTCCAGATGGCATCATTTTGGGTTTGATCCCCTTATGAGCCATTCACTTAAGAGCTGCACTCAATGATCCTTCTGGGTCTCTTCCAACCCAGAATATTCTGTGATTTCTGGTTGTGATTTCATGCCATCACATCTCAGATCACACAGCCCACTGTGTTAGAGGCACCTGCCACACATGGAGGATCATGTACAGTTTCACAATACCACACTCCTTCCTGGTGTAGGGCTTTTGGGGCCTTCTGCCCCCATCCCTGAGACTGGGAAACTGAGTTGGACTGTTTGTCTCTGATGGACGAAGGCAGGTCCCCGTTCTCTCTGTCTTCCTTTTCTGGCATTGGCCTAGAAAATCCACTACCACCTGGGGCTGGTTTGGGCTGGATTAGAGCTGCTTTTATTCACAGTGGCAGCTGTGGGGCCGTGTTTTGGATTTGTGCTGGACACAGTGTTGATAACACCGGGATGTTTTTGTTATTGCTGAGCAGGGCTCGCACAGAGCCGAGGCCTTTTCTGCTTCTCAGCCCTCAGTCCACCAGTGACCAGGCTGGGGGTGCACAAAGAGCTGGGAGGGGACACAGCCAGGACAGGTGACCCCGACTGACCACAGGGATATTCCAGACTGTGTGGCATCATACTCATAAATCCGGGTGAGCAAAAGGAAGTGGAGGAGGTTTGGAGTGATGGCTTTCGTCTTCCTAAGTTACTCATCATGGATGATTGAGCCCTACTTGCCTGGGGATGGCTGAACACCTGCCCAACCATGGCAAGTGGAGAATTAATTCCTTGTTTTGATTTGCTTGCATGTGTGTTTTTTGCTTTCCCTATTAAACTGACTTTATCTCAATCCACGAGTTTTCTTGGTTTTACTCAGCTCATGAGTTTTGTAGCTTCCCAATTCTGCTGGTGAGGGAGTGAGGGAGCAGCTGTGTGGGGCTTAGGTGGCAGCTGGGATTAAACCACACCACACCTGAAAGTCCAGATATCACATTTGGCATTGTTTTAAAAAAACAAAATTAAGAGAATATTGTGGATCCAAGTTACAATATTTAAGGAAGAAGAAGGGAACAGCAAAAAGAAAGATAAACATATCTTCCAAAATCCTTGCCACAGTAATAGAAGATATATCCCTTGGATATATCCTTTGCTTACAGGCTGGGTTATTTCTGCCAGACAAAATAAAGGAAGCAAAATGAAGTGAAAGCAACTTCTGAGTCAGATTTCTTATTTCCAATTATGTCATTTGCTACAGCTTTCATGGTTAAATAAAAATGTTAGAAATCAACATCACTGATCATTGGGATGCCTGAGATTAGTTGTGAAGTCAGTATCTTCTATCTTTCTCTAAACAGATCATTTCATAAAGGAACATGTACATATTTGTTCTGTGGACTTCTTTAATTGCTTTAAATATTTGTTTCCTACAGTAGCTCTGCTGAACAATACAGATTTAAAGACTGATGTTATATATATTATGATTAAATTAACAGAAAGTGTACTAGAGAACATTCCAATGAATAATTAATTTTATTCATTCTAGATTAGTTTTTGTTTTAGTTCACAAGTACAGATACAAAAAAATATTCGAAGCTTAATGAATTTCTGAGAAGAATAGAATGTTTCATTTCTGCTGTTGAAGTAGTCAGGAATTAAGGCAACTTAAAGTGCAGGAACAAAGTTCCCATCAATAACAAATCCAATGTAATAAAAAAACCCTAGGATGAGATTTATATATGCTTCAAGCAAAAAAAAAAGATAGCAGCAATTTATGAATATATTGAAGGCATACAAAATACTTACAGTGTATCTGCTTTTGTTGCTGAGATTATAAATAATTCCCATAAGATAGGTGTGATTAACCTTTAAACACAGAAGTTATCATAAGAATTATGTCAACTTGGTGTAAGATCCTTGGAGCAGAAGATGCTTCATGAGGCGAGATTTTTTGCATTTGGTTATGTCAAAGAAAATGTTCAGTCTCAAGCTCTTCCTGTTGAAACTGTGATGATACTGACAGGTTATGATTCAAAGGAAACTGAAAAAAGAATGAAAAAATCAAACTCATTGGTAAGACCTTTCTATTTGATTTTGAGTTGCTCTAGTTTTCTAAATGTACATACTGTTTTGGTTTTGAAAAAGTTATTGCAAATTATTCTTTCACACTGTGTCTCAAAAAAGACTGCCCACTCTGTTTGTTCAGGGTTGTTCTCTTCCTGCTTTGTCTGGCATGAAGTTTTGTTTTTCTACAGACACACTTTTTCATAGGGTATGTGTTACTAGTCTACCCACTATGAGATCTTTCTTTACTCAGATATGAGCTTTACAAGAATAAAGTTTTGACTGTGTTAGTTTACAGTTGTTATCAATTCCTAGCTATTGAGAGCAGTACAAGTGCTGGTGCTGTTCCATGCAATGGCATAGTGTCCTCAGGCATCAGCACTGACGAAGATGACTTGAGCCTCAGCGTCTGGAATCAGATCTCCATCCTCACATCCCTCTGCTCATGCAGAGGTCTCCTCTGTGGTAAACCTATAGCTGTGAGATTGCACTTATGGCACACAAAAACACAGCCCAAAGCACTTTTATTTACAGCTATGTAATTTAAATGCCAGTATTATGACTTCATGTGTCAGAATTTTTTTACCACTTATTCTATAAGAATAGGCAGCAGCTCAAGAGAGGCATGGCAACTTCACAGAGTCTGCAGAGAAGAGGATAAATAGACTAAATAAACAGCATCAAACAAAGCTCATCAGTGCCTGAGGATTTACGTGTCCAAATGCAAAGCTCCAAGCCCTTTGAAAGTAATTCACTCTACCAATGTGAGAAATAGTGCGTTTTAAAATTAATTACGTGTATGTCAGTGGTGTTGTACCCTCTCTAAGGTAATTGATATCTGTTAGATGATCTCCCACACGCGGCTCAAAAGGTCCTGCTAGCCCAATGTCTTGCTTCTGACTGCATTTATCAGTCAGACCTTGGGGCGTGCTGGAGCCCTTTGATGTCCGACGTGTGGAAATTTTCCACCAGCTTTTGGTCTCATCCTTCTCTCAAAGAGCTGAAAATTAGCTCTAACCCTGAAACACGAGACTGAATATTCTTCTGCAGAAAAGTGTCATCAATTATTACATCTTCAGAATGTCCAATTCCTTCTAACTGTGAAAATGGCTTTGAACTAAAATAGTTCAGAATGGCTGTACATCTGCAATCACTCTGCATGGCCAAATAGGGTATCTTAACTGCCAGTACATCTAGGATCTTGTCCTTAGAGAACTCCTTTGCTGCCAGATAAGTCTGTTCACAGGAAAAGTCAACCACCTTGAACTTCCAACTCTAAATAACCCCACAGAAGAGCTCTGCAAATGGCAAAACAGCCCCATGAACTCTACTGTGCTCACTTTGCAGGCACATAAGTTCATGGAGCTGACAGGTTGTATTAAGCCTCTGAGGAACTGTATGCATGAATCAGGGAGTCAGCAAAATCAGACAACTGAATTTAGATTGAAATTGGTTTTTAAATTACCCAGGGTAATTCAAAGGTCACTCATTCTCGCATGCCAAAACACCCTACTCCTCCTTCTGGTAAACCATGAGGGACAATTTATTACACAGAGTGCTTCTAAACATTACAAAAATTAAGCTCTAATAATTAATTCACCTCTACTATATGTTTTACCTGTCTCTCCTGAGCTTGACTAATGTTCTAAATTCTACTCAGCTTTGTTACTTTTACTCAGGGATTTGTAACTGTGACAAAGAACAGTAGACCTTGAAATAAGGAAAATAAAAATAGGCACAGAAGAAGCTGCAGCAATCTACTGTTGAAAAGTGTAGGTGTGTGTCGTCTATAATTTATCAGCAGCATAGTCTGGAGAATTGGTTGCATCCAAAAACGTCAGATATATCTGGATTTCAGAGGAGATTTCTTCAAGTGCCAGATGCTGATGTTGCTTTTGTTTTTAAAATGGTTTCATGTTTCAATAAAGGTTGGTAATGAACTATCACTGCAGTGTGCTAGACATTCCCTGCCCTTTGGGTGACTGAAAGGATCTCAGAGCACGTCAGGATGGTCCTGGTATCAGACTACTCGTTTCTCCCCTGCCTCTAATGATTGATGTGTTCCAGACATGCTTATTAATGAACAGAAGCCACTGTTATGAGAGTGCTCCCTGTCCTGTTGTCTCCATACTCACTGGGAAAATTGTTCGGAGTGAATTAGTCTAATTAGGTAAGATTTTATCACTTTTGCTTGCAATCAGTTCATACCTTGGATTTGGTCACCAATGGAGGTGGAAGATGAAAGGTGCCTGCTGCCAGGCTGCTGCTGCTCTGGAACCACAGATTTTACAGTGTTTCCCATGCAAAAAGTGAACTCGTTTCCTCCCTGTGCCATTTGTTCATGTGTACCTCTCTCCCTCACAGAAGAGCCTTACATAAACTCTTCTCAGAGCCTCCTATCCATGCACCTCAGCAATTCTCATGAAAGTATCCCCATTGCTCAACAACTATTGGAAACAAGACGCAACTAAAGCTTAGCTAACAATGCTCATATTACAGACACACTCCTCATTGTATTGGAGATTTGAGTTTAAGTGGAGGATTAAGTTTAAATTGGTCTGTTTGGTCTTGCAAGCTCTCTGCAGAGAGGAATATTCACAATCTCCATCTACAGCCTTGCCCTGACATAAGGCTTGTAGGATGTGCCACATTCTCCCTCTTCCCATCTGTTTCAATCCCTTGCTTTTCTCTAACAAGCATTCCTCCTCCTTAGGAATATAATTCTCCCTTCCCTTTTTTTTTACATTTTGGAATAAATTGTCTTTGGAGGGGAGTGTTAATTTTTGTCATTGTGGCTGCTTGTTATTTTGTGTATTTACCAGTTATCCTCCTTCCCTCAAAAAAGCATTAAATGTTTTTTAGATTAAAAAAATCGAGGTAACGTGGGAAACGAATGTGTAAAGGTATTAAATAAGCCATTCAAGATCACAAAGAGAGTTCATTCTGCCACATTAACGTTTCCTGATCAGTACCTGATCAGGTATTTACAGAAAATATTTTCCTTCTGCTGCAAGAAATAAACGTCCAAGAGGCTGCAGTGCTAAGAAGTTACTTTAGAAACCGAAACAGAAAAACAGATTTAATTGTAGTCCCTCTCTTATGCTCATTTGAAGAGCTGCAGTGGGTACAGCTTATGTACCTCTGTAAAAGGCACAAATTTAAGTCAAAAGTAACATAACCAACTACATAAAAGAGAAGACAGTTGGGGTTAGCTATGTGTGACCTTCCTCAGGATAGAGAGGACTGCACTTACAAAAGAAACTTGGTAAGCTATTTCAGGCTGTAAATTTGAAACAGGTTTTGTCTTCTGGGGCTGTTTATTCCTCGTGACAGTTTAAGCTTTTAATTCAAGTGTTCTGTCTATAAAACAGAGATAAACATTCTGTCTTGAGAAATTTTGTGAGTTCCTAGGAGAAAAAAATGCAAGAACTGAAAATTATTAATACATTAAGTAGCTTTTGTATTTAAATTCTGAGAAGAAAGTCAAAAGCACTACCGGTCAGTTCATTCCCAGTGTTATTCCTTTATTGCTAATTACATGTTTACCTGGGTGAAAGAAGACTTGCTTACCCAAAGGACACTACTGAAGTTATAATAGCCTGTAAGCAAGGCACATAATTAGGCAGTTTTAAATTACATAAACGATATGCTATTGTGTGTCAGATAATTACAGTCTTATCATTCCCCCACTACAAACAGAGGTTGGAAAGCAGAAAAAACACTCAGAAATAACCTTCACGTGATGTGATGCAACAACCCTCCAGAAGGAAGGGTTAGTGAGGGAAGAAGTGAAGCATGGGCATCCACCTCCCTACCTGTGCAATGTCAGGCAGGTCTGCCTTAGGGCAGACAATAAAGAACCAGCTCTTGCTCCCAAAACTCTTTCCCATGGCAGCAAGACTGTTCCAGTCCTCCCCCTGTCACAGGGTGGCACTGCACTAATTTTCCAGCTTCTTCCAGCCACCCACACTTCTTCCTTTCTTTCGATCTCCTTCATTCAGGGTTAGTGAGAGCAAACAGGAGTCAGAGAGGGGTATTACTGCCACACAAAGCATCAGGAATTTCATCACTTTTTAACATTTCTGTTAAAAATTCTGAATGGTATCTTTATGAAGTGATCTTGTTTCACAAATTCAGTCTGTGATCTCTGCAAAATAAAAATCTTTTTGTCTCTCTCATTTTGCTGAACTAGGAGCAATTTGTCTGGCTAAACTCGGCTTTAATACTTCTCACTGAGCTGCCAGGCACGCTTATTTGATCACCGTAATCCCATCCAGTGCATCGTATGTCATCTGATTATGTTACCCACCACGCCAAGGAGAGTCTGAGCTCGTCCTTCTTCCAAGGTTACATCATATACTGACAATGATTCAGAAGATACCACAGCACAGCATATGTTTTTCCCTGCCTTCAGCAAGAAACGTGTGGGAGAGAAGCTATTTGGATATGGCTCACAGCAGACCACACAGGCTGAGAGTGCTCTAACTGAAAAAAAAAAAAAACATCTTATTGTTGTTTTACAATTTGTTCTGCTCGCCTTTTACTTAGTGCATGAGATTTAACTTCACCGTGTTGCAGATAGAACCATGATCCATTTTTCCACCGCTCAGATTCATAAATGCTGTGTGACCTCTTGTGGCGCAATAAAACATTACACAGACCATCCATGTGTAACGCAGTTTATACCACCTGCAGCTGACACACAGCCCATCTGCCCCGATGGCTGGATTTCTACCAACCAGAGACTAACCCTCGCCTGAGAAATTCTCATCAACAACGGATTTCCCTTTGTGTCAGTCGTTTAATGAGTGCATGTATTTTGGATAACTCTTAATTACCAGCTGGTTCAATTTGCACGAACTAAATCTAGCCTTAGTTTATTTTCCTTTAAGTTCTGATTATGACTTTAACATTCCACATTCTGCAGTAATGTAAAGGGCTAGAAGTGAAAACATCGCTTCATACCTGTCATTAATGATGTTTGTCACTGACGAAATTCATTAACAAGCAACTTGAATCTGATTGCATGCACAGGAGATCTGATACACGCATGCCAATAGCAGATGTATGAAATAAATGCAACTATTTGCAAAATTAGTCACTGGATATTATATATATGTATCTGTGTGGGTACTGGCATTCCTTAAGCAGCACAGGAAGTTGCAAAGGTACTGTTACTGTGTGTAGTTGCTTTCTATAACCATCCATAAAGCTTGTCAAAACAAGAAAAAAAAAAAAAAAAAACAGAGAAACAGTGGTATTTTTAAAAATTGTCTCAATCTTTGTGCCTCATATTGTATATTACTTGTGGCCATGACAACCAACGGTAGCAGCAAGACTGCAATGCCTCTGCAGTCGTGCCACAGCAGCAGCCTGCTGATGTGCTGCATGCAGGGCACCCAAAGGATGCCTGCCATGGGCCCACACCAGCACTGCCATTGGGCGGCTCCATCAGAAACACTCATTTCATAAATGCACTGGAGCTGAAGCCAGAAGCAACTTCATTTCTGTTCCTAACGTAGTCCAAGCTGCTCAGTTCTCTGAATGACACCTTGCAGGGTTAGCCTATGTGCAATTTCAAAGCTAGGAGAAGCTTAAGGATACCGCAATGTCATTTTTGTTCCCTATTTATAACAGTCTCCTCTCATTACTTGAAATACAGTGATGTGTAAGAACGCTTTCAGAAATGGCTTAACAAGTAATTAACACTAACCACATTGCAAGGAGGATCTAAATTTGATTTAACTTTTTAAAATATTCACCTTTCCTCCTTGCAGTACAGTATTTTTCAAGATATAATTCACAGATGTGAAGTGGTTTTTATTTTCTTTCCCTTTTTCATCTGCACTTCCGTGTTTTCTTTTCTACTCCACTTAGTTTAACACGTATCAGCTGCTGACTGCTTTCCTGTGTTGGTTGTGGTTCCTGATGTAGTTAAAATCACTTTCAGGAAGACATGTCAATTGTACTGGAAATGTAGAGCCCTTCACCTTCTAATTCTGCATAAAGGTTTGATTTATCAGAAAGGTGGAAAACAAGAGGTCTTAACAATGCAGCTTATCAAAGAGCCATTCAAACTGAAAATGAAAAAAACCTCAAGCTTTTCGATCGTACAGGAAACCATTTGATGTGTGTATGTAAATAACACCTTTAGGTAGGAAAGAAAACTCTTTCGGGTAAGAGAGTTCAAAATCCAGCTGAAGTTTACACATCTTGTGTAATTCTGAGCAAATTAATTATCCTAGTGTGCGTCCTCAGCTTTCATTACAAATATATAGCACAGTTACAGAGATGCTTTGGAACTTTTGGGGGGGAGGGATTTTCCCAAGGCTAAAGAAAAAAATAAAATTTCCCAAAGTTATTACATCTGAAGGTACCACAAGTCATTAAGTTATACTGAAATGAAAAGGGAAAAGAAAAAAAAAGCAATATGATTGTGTGATCATGCCCATTCTGAAGCAGAATAATCATCTCCTGCATTTGATAGCTCATGGACCTGAATGGTGGCTTTATTAACAGACAGATCAAAGTAAGAGCTGTGTGAAAAGACATAAAGCCTGCAAAAAGAACAAGAGAACTAATTGCTTCTTTATATCCATTGTTATGGAAAATGAACATGATTTTGAAAACCTCTGTGAACCAAAGTTTTAAACGTTGGAATAATCGGACACCTTCAAGTGATTACAGAAAACAAACTTACTGGTTTTTTTGGAAAAGCAGGATGTAAATATGTTGCAGATGAATGCAGTTGAAGATGCAATAAGAGGATGTTGCAGGAATATGTGGAACCAAAACATGGGCTCCACAAAAGACCCCTGAGCAAGGTACAGAAAGAACAGTCTAATTCACTGTTACAGATGTATGTGACAGAGCGAATTCTGGCTGTAACTAGGAAAATAATGGATCTCTTCTATTATAAACATCTTGGGAGATTTTTTTTCAGCCTCAGATCTGAGCCTGAGAACACAGACAAAGCGAAGGAATTTGTTCTTGTAATGAAAGTTCCAGTATCTGACTTCCCATTCATCAACTTCCAGTTAGACAGGAATGGCAGCAAAAGATCCTATGCATTACAAAACAGCATAAAACATTCACAAGTATTTAAAACAAACTTTGTTATTTCTCTTTGACAGTTTCTAATTCGCTCTGCTACTATCCTTGAATGGTAACAAGCATGAATCCTTCTAAAGTGTAATTACGGGCGTGCATCTCTTCCCCACTGCCGTTCTTTTCTTCAGCAAAAATCACGCCCCCATCATACCTCTCTGCGTTGCTTGGATCTCTCCGGCAAACTTCAGTGCAAGGTTTTGTCTCCCCACCCGCCTCTCCTTCCCTCCAGGCTGTGTTTCCCACTTGAAGCCGCCTGCAGAGATAAATGCCAGCACACAGAAGGGTCCAGCTGGCACTGCTGCCCCGAGCCACCACTGCGCTCCCCCAGTCACCCCAGGTACTGCAGAAATCAGTCCCCAGCAGCCTGAAGAACTATTGCAAGGCAAAACGAACAGCCAGAGGTAAGACAGAGCCTGGCCTCAAGATGAACTCTTCCTGAGCTTTGGATACTTCTGTTTTCTTTTCCCATATTATCGACAGCACAGTGATATGGGTTTTCCTTATCACACTCTGTACATAAGGCAGAAGAGCTGTTCTTTTTCACTGGTCCAATAACCCTGAATTTTGAAAATATTGAAGTTACTTGATGTGAGTTAACTTTAGAAAATGCTAATGGCAACAGGCTTCATGCAGACGATGGGATCAACCCATGAGGCTTGATTTGTCTCTCACTTTTTTTTTTATAATCCTAGTCTTCATCTTTTTCAGATTCACAGCAATTAACACAACAGCGGATTCAAGGCTTTAATGGGAGATATTCTGCAGCTTTCATTTTTGTTGTTCTGTATGTCAGTGACAGAAACTCTCACCAGTTTCAGTATGGTGAGGACTGGACTCTCTTGTCCCTTTTCTTGCTTTTTATCTGACACACACAAAAAAAATCAGAAAAGAAATAATTTCCTGCTTTCATATTTTAAACAGAAGAAAGGGAGTGCATTCCACTTCAAAGAGCCTGCCTTGTATAATATTTTTTAAAAATTTTAAAAAGGAAATATCTGAAAAGCTCTAGACTTGTTTGCCTCAGAATTATAGATACAACTAAGAAGAGAAGCTTCATGCAGATTCCCTGGGAGATGTCTTTTATTGTAAACAAAATTTTCATAGGAGAAAGTAAAACTTATCAAATAACCAGCTGTTGGCCCTGATGGGCCCCTCTAACAGAGTTTTTAAAAGCTAAGAAAGTGGAAAAATGTACTAAAATATTTGTTGATCTTGCAAGCCTGAGCTAAACTCCATAGGGAAGAAACTTCAGATCTCTCAAAATGAGCAAAAAATGTATAGCATAAAAAACTCTAAACTCCCTATTCCTGGAAATGATCTATCTTTCCATAATGTTTACTAGCCTCATTGGAACTTATACATGCATTTCTCCTGCCACAGTAAGTTTTCCATTTAATTGAGCATAAATGTATTCTGGAAATTTTGAGGTGTCTTCCCACTAAATTAAATCCAGATGGCATAAATCTTTGGCTATTATTTTGACTGCAAAATGTTCTATCTGCAGCTGTTCATCTTCCACGTAAAACCTTCTTATAAGATGAAATTTTCCATGTATAAGCCATGCTGAAAGGTGAATATCCTTCTAAAGGTTTGAGCAAAATTAATTCAGTCTTCATGAACACATGCTACAAACACTTTATTCTGTATCTATAGGCATACACAGAGAGATACTTTATTCTCCAAGGTTTACTACTCGAAACAGATTACTCAGTATTGTCTGAACTTCAAACTTGACAGGTCTGAAAATTGTTCTTCTGGAGATGAGTGGGGACAGCACATCTTTTTATTCCTCAGGACAAATAAGAAACAGAAGAATGTCTCTTGCTTAAACCTCCCATAATATATCAGAATTTACTTTCATTTTAATTATAAGAATGCTTTCAGGCAAAATGTTTTTAAGGAAGGTGAAGAGGTATAGCAAAATAAAATGTTTTGCAACACCTAATCCTAACTTTGTTTCAATCTTTTAAAAAAATGGGGAAAAAAAAGAAAAAAGAAAAGCCCTGTTTTGTGGTTTTAAGTGTTCATAGAAGCCATCAATACAAGCCTTACTGTGCTGTTTCTCTACACTGCAGTTACCTTACAAAAGAATTCTGAAGAAAGACTTAACGGGAAAAATGGAAAGAACAATAATTCTGGGACTCATGAGAAAAAAAGAAACATAAGCATAAAGAAAGTCTCAAATGTGGTGGGAATATTTACTCAAAATTTTAGAGAAAGAATCTCTAATTTGGATTAATTCTATGTGTTGGATGGCCATCTACCCACGGATGCATTCTTCTTGCAGATGAGTTTTAAAAAATGTATCCTGATGTTCTGTATCTTAGCTATGTATAGTGCAGGTTTGAGGACAAATAGTTCAAATAATTTGACCATCACTAAAAGCAAGACAAAATCCATATAAAGAGTAACATGCATTTAATATTGCTCTGCCAATTACTTCATCAATGAAGAAATTTTTTCAGTTTCCATTTAGAATTCCAGGAAGACGAGTATTTAGCACTCTAGATAATAAACTCATAATGTGAGCAGATAGGAGCAAAGAATTCAAGTACTGGAATGAAAGCACATTAGGAAAGTGGCTGGATTCTACTCATTCTGTAAAGGTGTAAATCCAAAGTATCAGCTTACATTTTTCAATATTGATGGCTATAATGAAAATTACATATGATGGAAAATTATTGGCAATTTTAAAAGTTGCATAATCTTTGCTAAGTTTTTTTGAAAGTTTGCTTAAGTTTTTTTGAATTTAAGTGCAATTTCTGTCCTACATCACAGTGGCTTTTAAATGAAATAGACTCTGCAATAAAATGTAAAGCAGAGATGTGTTCTGGATTCATCAGAGCATGGTCCAAAGAAATTAAAAGGGTCACTAAGATTTCTACAGTAGAAACAAAATGGAAAATTATTTCATTAAGCACTTCCCTGAGCACCTTCTGAGTTTATAGTAGATATATTATATAACATGTAGTACAGCTGATAAATTCTGAACGGGTAAAACTACAGCCTGTTTGAGAAGTGAGGTTCTCTCTCTGATAAGGTGTATTGAACTGTTACTGATGTTTTGTGCTAAGGTGTTAGAGAGTTTTATGCAAAATTGTCTGAATTAACATCAAAGAGTTTATTGAAAGGCTATAACAAAACCTATCCTGAAGATGTTATCTTTTAAAAGTTTGTGTAATATAAATCTCTGCAAGATGTACTGATTTTTGTTTCTATTATGTCAGTGAACAGAGCCATACAAAATGATGGCTGAGAAGGTAGGACTGATTTTTATGGTTGAAAAGTTAGTTAAATTGTTCTTTCAACTGTTTTTTTTCTGTGAAAATAAGTGGTGGCTTTCTCAGTTCTTGGCTAATGATTTCTGAGAGTCTTCCGTTCATGGAAGTGACAGATTTATAGATCTCACAGGCAAAATTTAGCCAGGCAGTTACTATGCAAATTTCTCCAAATTTGCCTGTCATTGTGCTTTAATCTTTACTTTATCTGCTTTATCTGCCAGCTTCTGAATAGGAAAAGAAATCTCACAAATCCTGCAAGGAAGAGTGGAACCACAACCTCACACAAATCTTCCAAGTTCAGCACGTTCTCTTCCCCATCTTGATCATCCATATGTTGCATGATGAAAAAAAATCATTCTCTTTCCTATTTAATTTCTCAACCTCTTTCCCTTGTCAAAAGAAGTGCTGTTATTATTTATAGCACAGCAACACCTAGAGATCACAAGTGAGACAGGAAGTCAGGGTGCAATTTATCTCTCTAAAAGTAGATTACTAGCACTGATTCAAGTGTTTTGCTGTTTGGAAGCTGCTCACCTGAACTCCACTCTCCCATCAAGAAACCCTTTTGCTGTCTTCCATGCAGGCTACTACATTCAGGTGTCCACAAGAAGATAAGGGTTTGGACTGCTTACTTTGTATAGATTCTCCATGGAAATCCATGTTACTCTATGCATTTAAACTGTAGCTGAAACTGGTCATTCAGCTCTCCCTTACTGACAGCTGCAATAAGCTTTTTGGTCTTTATATAACCACAATTTTTGTAATGCCAGGACCCACCAGCTGGGCATCTCTCAAACAAGGCACCACTCAACACGATAACAAATTCTAAATTAAGTATGTTCCTGTGTCTGGCTTGGTGTCTGGATCAGCAACAGTACAAGGACCAACAATAAAGATGAGAGAAATCTAACGGACTTCGTGGAATCTCCAGACCAGGTGAAAAAGAGAGAAGCAGGAAAGTCTAAGCAGAGTTTGGTGGGAGGCAGTACTCAGGGAAAGCAGAAGTTTCCATTTAGTGGGGGACCCAGCTGGGCTCACACGAGGCACATCAGGTTCAAGGACAGCTAAAGATGCCCTGTCTAGTGAGCACGGGCAGACTAACACAGAGGCAGGAAAGTCTGGCTGGGGGCAACACCCCCAACCATGCTCCTGATCTTGTAAAGCAGAACATTATTTTATACACCACTTGCAAGGAGAGAAGCAGCACGTGGGCACAACACTTCAGGGCAACCTTCTGCTTGACCTTTAGGTACCACTGGCTGTTTCTGCAGGCCAAAAGGCTGGGGAAGGGCAGCCATTAGATAAAAGGATGAGGGGACACTGACTAGGGATAGCCAGGTGAACAACAACTGCCTTGGGGCTGCATGGAGCTCTTGGAGCAAGGCAGGCTAATGCATGGCTACAAAAGAGAGTAGTTTTCCGGCACCAAAGGCAGGACAGGAGCTAAAGTGGCTCATCAGGTACAGGATACCATTGTCACAAGCTGCAGCCCTAATCAAGACAGCTCTGATTCAGATGAGGAGAAACCCTTCAGCGAAAGGGCACAAATGGCTGAGTTTAATGGAAATAGAAAAGGATTTTATATGGACTGAAAAAGTGATGCTGGAGGTAATTAGAGTTATAACAGAAAAAGAGAAAAAGCAATCAAGAATTTATGACTGTCTGGTTTATCCCATTGGCCACTTGCTCTGCTTTCTTCTGGATGGTCCCTCTTCTGGAGATGGAGCAGATGGCACCACGCCAGGCACTTTTGTAAGTCTTGGCAGGCACTTATTCAGGGATAATGTTGGTAAAGGCTTTTCCTTTCTGACCTTACCTTCACAGCCATGCCTTGCTACTGCTGTCAAGCAGAGGTAGTAGTAGTAGCGTCAGCAGGAGCTGCAGTGGCAGCAAAAATTCCTTCAGAGTCGATGTTTATCGTTTCCATTGGGGCCGGTGTCATGGGTGTGTTAATAACAGGAATTTCACTAACAGGCTGAGCTTGTGCAGCACAGCTCTAAAAAGCCTTGCTTGTCCCTGACTCCCTGCAGAGGGGCCACCTTGCCTCAAACACAAAGACATGGTAGAGCAGCACAGCTCTTAAAATGATTGCTAAAAATAGCAAGCTCTGGGGAAGTGAGTGTTTGGAGTGATGAGCTTGAACCCACGTGTGAGGTTCTGTTAGTGTGAGCACTGTACTGGGAATGCAATGGTTGAAGGTAGGGCACGGTCAGGCGTCTAGAGATCATAAGCAAATCTTTAAGCTGAATCACTTCCATGGAAGAATTCCCCATACTACTCTAATTACTTGGCCTGGGAAATGCAGAGCAGGAAGGTTGCACTGCAGCTGTGCTCCTGTCTTGCCACCAGGGTTCCACCAATGGCAAGCAGAGAAGGAGAAGTGTTTGCTTGGGAACATATAGGTCACTGGACTCTCCAGGAAATGTGGCTCAGGAGAGTTCCTAGACTGAGACCAGAGCTCTGGAAATTTGGTACTGATTTGCTGACTTCCCATCACATAGCTGCCTTTGCCGAGATGCTGAGAGCTGGAAGACTTTGTGACAGATGTGAGAATGCTTGACCTCTTCCCATACCATCCTAGGAAAGACAGGGAGAAAGTCCAACATTTTGAGGCAGATGAAGTGTTCATTAGTTGCCAAAGTGCCTCCACCTGAACTTGGGTGAGCCTCATTTTCCATCACAGGATAACTTGGTGACAGATGCAAAGAGTGGCACAGTGCTGCCAGCATCAAAACATAACCTGCACTATGATCTAGTGTCTCATCAGTTGTTACAAGGCCAGTTCAGGGACTGAAAAAGGACAGCCAAGGAAAAGAATGTGGGAGTGCAGAGAGACATTGGCATTTCCTGGTGTAAGACAAGATTTCACTGTCAGGTCCAAAAAAATTCAGTGTTACAAAGGAAATGTGTCAAGATTGGCTGTGATCTTTTAGTAAGTCACCTGAATTATATAGTACTTCTTCATGACATCAGAATGGAAGGGAGAGGCTCTTTCCACGATGAGGCATGGGACATTTTTCATATGCTTAGGTGTGTTGGTGAAGGGAGGCATTTGCAAATTTGCTGACCCTCAATTTCTTGTCCCAGCCTTTCTATTGTGAAAAGCAGAGAATGTAAGCAGTTAGCTCAGCTCTTATTTCTCGTATTGTCCCAGCTGCCACATTTAAGTCCCCTTCTGTCCAATGCCTTCAGCATTGCTTGATCTCTTCCCCACATAAGTCCTCTTCAAATGCCTATATTTATGTTAGTAAGTGGATTTAGCACCACAGGAACAGATCTGTAAAAGAGATTAACTGCTGCTGAGTACCAGGTGTCCAGGACACTCATTCCACACGGCTGGGTGTGAGAACAGGTACCCTGGTACAGCACCATGAAGGTGAATCACAGAGAGAGCACAGTTGTCCAGATCTGTTGCACAAACAGGGCAGAGGAATTCTGGCTCTAAAAAGCTCATTTTTAGGAAAGACTTCTAGACTAAATATGGAAGGCTACTCATAGCCAGGTGAATTGTACCCTCACGGTTAGAACCACAGTACAAATTTACAATACAGTCCTTTTAGGTTTTTTGTACAATGTTTGTGAACATTGTATTAACTCTTTGCAGATGTTCCATAAAATTCTTATGGTTCTTTCCTCTCCGAAATATCAATATGAGAAGAAAATCATTCTTGATTTCAAAATAATTTTTCATTTTTTCCTCTCCACGGCCAGTGAAAGGGATATTAATTTATTTACTGTGAGAAGAAAGCAAGCTACTGCACCTCCTAATCAGCATTCTCTGCTTCGGAGGATTCTTGAAGAGTAGACTATTTCACAATTGCATGTTCCTTTGCAGTCATGCAGCCTGAGATACTTGTGCAGTTCCCACACAGTCAACAAGTGGCTAAACCAAGTACTGAGGGTTCAGTGACTCAACAATGCACTACTGTTATTTTTAAATGTATAATACAACTTAGTAGGCAGGTGATGAGACCACTCTTCAGTTTGTTTTGAGGACTGATTTGATTTTAAAAGGGTAGATCATTGACTTGCCACAGAATGTCATCCATGTATTATCAACACAAATCTCCTTTCCTCCTGAACAAGATTTTTAAAAGTGCATGTGAGTCTTCTCTCCTATACAAAAGCCTACTTTTCAATACCATGAATATGTTCACAGATTTCTACCAGTTCTCTAGTGGAATGCCAAGTAAATAGAATCTCTAAAGTTTTATTCCAAATCAGCATAGTTTAAACAATTTTAACAATTTTAACATATTTTAACAATTATACGCACTTTGTTAAACTGGCTGCCCAGTTTTTGCAATTTCATCGTGCAGATTTGTAGCTGTCAACATCAGCACTTTCTGAACGAGGTACAATATGGCAAACCATGGTCCAAAGCTCAGACCTCTCTGAAGTTCCATTTTACTGGGGAATGACCCTGCCCCTGAGACTAAAATAACCACACAGCGCTATTTCTCCTACAAAATAAAAACTGAGTGACTTTGCTTTGTCCTACACATCAGCCTTGTGGACTGTACATCAGAGACACTGCACACACATTCATCCGTCATCCTTGTTTCCTTTCTACAACAGTAAATCACATTTTTTAGTCTGCACTTCAGCTGCCAAAAAACCACCCTAAAACATATATGAAGCCTGCTTTAAATTACTTAGTAAAACTTCCCTTACATTAATCTTATTTTATCTAAAGCTCTGTGTGAAAGTAAAGATGCTTTACTGTTCAGGTGAGTGCATAGTTTTTCCTCTTATCTGATTTGATAATTTCTTCTTATCCAAGCTGATTCAGAGTACTTGAGAGTTCCTCCACAAAGAGCACAGCAGGAAACCTCCCTATTTGTGGATTTATATCTATACCTTCCAGCCAGCTGCTCTGTACTTTTAGTATACTCAGCACCCTACTATTGCTTTTGTCTTTTCTTCTTCCTAACCACAGTATTTCCCTGTTTCTCCTGATGTTCCTCCCTCCTGGACTGACAGACTGTCACCACATGCCAGTTTTGGTTTGGAGCTGTCAGAGGGCTGAGAGATCACCTCATGTGCACATCTTGACTGAGCATCTGATTCCTGCCTCTTAAAATGGATGGGGCTCTGAATTATAACTGCTCCTCCCCAGGTGCACTCAGTAAAGCATTGGATCCTCTTCTCTATTAGCTTCAGATTTTCTGATTTTCACAAAACCTTAGCAGCTTCGTGTTCTGAAACATCAAGTTTGATTTACAGCAGGTCACTGAAGGCAGAAGTTTTTTGAGGGTACAGACAAACACACATAATCATACATTAAAATTTATCACTTGGAACACCAAACTGTAAACCAGCTAACAATTTTATTTCAAAAGATATCTCAATATTCAGT
Source organism: Amblyornis subalaris (assembly GCA_018881555.1). Lineage (NCBI taxonomy): Eukaryota > Metazoa > Chordata > Aves > Passeriformes > Ptilonorhynchidae > Amblyornis > Amblyornis subalaris. The sequence goes on along the minus strand of JACAXG010000117.1, from coordinate 639,002 downwards.
GGTTTTGTTAATAAGTAAGGAAAAGTGTCCATAAGAAATTCTTTAAAGTTTTCAGTTTGAGATCATTAAATTCTATTCTAACAGTAGTTATTGTTATTTCAGAATAGGTCGTAAAGAAATTATTCATAAAAAGTGTGAGATGAAAGGTGCTTAAATGGAAATGATTTTTGCAATTTGATATATTAAACCGAATAACAGGAGGTTCAGACAGAAAATGTATCTACTTCATTGATACTGTCAGTACATTTTTCTAAAGTTTTTTTCTTCAACTAGGAAGTAGAAGACATTTTCATCTTGGCTTTATTCCAAATTTTGTACTTGAGAGCAATCAAGTTAGCTTTCACAGCTTAGTTAGAAAGGCTCAGAGTAATTAACAGAAATATAATTTAAGAAAATTGTACCTTCTTGAGTGTTACATTTGCAGTGAGACAGCATAATTGCTTCATTCTGGGCTACTGGAAAATTCATGTGTTCTCTAGAATCTGAAGTGCTGAGACCTAATGCTCTCTGTTTGGAAGGAAAAGGTTAAAAGGCTAAAGAAAAATTTAAAAATTTTTTTGGTTCATTTATCTGATGGAACATCTTTCTTACATGCAGAAAACCCAGCTTTGTTTGAAAGAAAAGTGCATATTTTAGAGACAACATTCTATGAGTTTGCTGATGCAAAACTCTGGAGCAGGAATTAATGAGGCATCAGTGTTAAAACTCTGGAGTTGGAACCGAGGTAAGAACAGGCATTCATACCTGTAATTATAACTTTATTACACATTTTAAACATGTTCCAACAAAAACAATTATTTACCACCTCTTAAATCTGTAACTCCAGCCCACGTAGTGCAAGGATACTGCTATGATAACCAGTGCAACAATAAAATGGCTGGAAAATCTGAAAATGCATTACCCTGCACTGCTTTGGAGTTCTGTCATTCTCATTTCTGTAGATCAAAACACTTTTTTCTCATTAGACATCCACTTATGAGGTGTCTTATAACCACGTGGAGTATTTAATAGCCAAAATGCTGGCACATTCTGGTTATTAAATGGGGGGAATGCATAATAATTAGATTCTTTATCATTTTGCATATGATCAGCAATTCCTATAAAAAACATAAGAGCCAGAACCTTCTTTCTTTTTACTATAAGCACCCTTCTAGAAGTGATGTTGGGGATAGGCACCAACAGTTGGCTTCACCCGCTTTTAAGAAATTAAAATGTGACCACCCTCTTGCAACATGGGTGTGGTTAATGAGAAGGCAGCGGTTTTGGACACAAAAGATTGGACCAGCTGCAAGCTTAGGAAAACCTGGCAGCTGTCTGTGGCAGCAGTCTAACCTGGGCAAAATCAATCCAGAAAGCCACAGAAAAGTCCTTACCAACTACTTTGCCTGCACAAGGAAACTGGGGAGCTTTTCCTGCTGGTGAGACTAAGAGATCAGACAGGGCAGAGTTAAGAGTGATTGCCAGAGGACAGTTTCACAGCTGCACCACATCTTATTTCCAACAAGAAGCATAGTTTACTCATTTTTTTCTTAACCTTAAGGCCACAAAATTCAGTTTTGTCTACACTGCTGAGAAGGTGTGAGCCACTTCAGACTGGAGACTTGCAGAATTAACATTGTCAGTAAATGCATGAAGCTCAGGCTGATTTTTTTTCATTGCTACATTTTGATTCACTAAATGCTGCTTCTTTATTACAGAATGTGTTATAAAGCATTCTTCTGGTGCTGAAATGAATCCAGGCTTTATTTGGACAAAAATGGATTGCTAAGCTCAAGCCCAAAAGCAATGAAAGCTCACTAAGATGCTCATTCTAGGGTGCCAATTATAAGAGGTTTTTGAGCTCTTTTAGCCAATGCTTTTTTCCTGCCAAGTTTAAGAACCACAGCAGAAAGGATAACCCCCAAAATGAAAGTCCATAATTTGCAAATAGGGCCTTAAGTGTGTTTTATAATTCCTGCATTTTCCATTTGGAATGTAGGACAAATTATATTTGCACCACAACCTTCTCTTTGAGGCTCACTAAATGCCAAATGGATTGCTTTCATAATAACTTTCCAATTTGAATGACCACTCTGTTTCTCTGCATTGTATATTTTTGGCTTAAGAAGCCCATGAGGAATCATTCTGGGTTGCAGAATATGATGTTGACTGTTTCCTCCTTTCAAAACAGTTGCAAGGATTTTAATGGAAAGAATAAAGGAAAACATAAAATTCATCATCAAAGCAGTATTACAGCTGATTTGCTCCTCATAATATTACTAAAAATTCTCTTGCACGAGTTTATATTTATACAACCACAAGCTAGTTAAAAATCCGTGTACTTTCCTGCTAAGTTTTAAAGTACTATGGAAGCATTAGGACTGGGACCTCAGACACTGAGAAATTATGCGTTACCCGACAGTTCAGCAATAAAGCAGTAGACTGAGTTTTCAAACACCCTCTGCTTGCTACTGATGTTACACTACTGCAGGTCACTGGGTAAATAATGTGGTGAGAAGCATATAAACCCTAAGACACCTGATTATCAGGCACAGCCTGAAATTCAGTTGGAGACCGAGCTACACATGGCTTCAAAATGCTGAAGCCGCGCGTTGTGTAACTGCAGGGAGACACCACACCAGCCGGGAGTGAGCAGCCTCTGGAACCAAAGCCTGTTTGAGGCTTAACCTGCCCTGTCACTGTGCTCCTTTCTAGCCCCCAGCTGCTGCCTTTTGCACGGCTCTGCACAGGGCAGCTCACTTAGCACCAAGTCAGGCGCTGCTTAACATTGTTGTGCTTGGCGCAGCGGAGACATATCCCAGGAGCTTTTCCATTGATTTGACTGGGCTTTAGATGATCTCTGTAAATACTAAGACAAACTTCAAAAGCTGGCAATTCTAATTATGCCTGGCAGGAAGATTTCCTCTGATATCCAGGCACAATAGTAGCAAGCCTCGAAGAATAAAAGCTGTAAAAGCTTTTTTTTTTAAGGAACAATGTCACTGTCTGCATACAGACCAATATGAAAGATCACAGCCTGATTTGATTTTGTTTCATTTATGTCAGAGCTTTTACAATCTCAGTGTTTTAATTATTAAAACTTTAAACTTCTGTTTCTACTTCTATAAAAATAGTTGATGGATATGAAAAACCACAGGCAAAAATCAATAAATAATGTATATTATTTATATATAGCAGTAGATAGCAGAGAAGTTGTTTTCTTCTTTCGGTACATATACATCTGACAAGCATGGATTTCCTGATAGGTTGGACTTCTGAGTGAATTTGTCTGTGATTTCCTGAAAAATAGAGAAAACATGGAAAAAGTATGAAAACAAAACTGCAGCTTTACTTTTAACCTCTTATTGATTTCTTTTCAGTGCTTTGCATTTATGATACAAAATGTATTACTATCATAGTTTTAAATAAGATTTTAATTGAGATGTAACTTTAATAGTGATACTGTACTAAACAACCTAAATGTTCACAAAATATTTTTCTTGTAAACTGCGGCAAGAGCAAGGTGAAAAATTAATAAAGAATGAGCTTTCTGCTGAGTTCCTAGATGCATACTCACTTCTATCATATATGAAATCCTGTTTCTCTGGTAGGAATTTTACCACTGCTCCCATAAATTTCCTGCTCCCAGGATTTCACCCTTTTTTTGGTATTGTAGTGGTTTGCAGTGGCAGCTGGTCCTCAGCTACATCACAAAGCATGCCCTCCTTCCCAGAGCTGAGTGCCTTACCAGGCTATTTCCTATGCCTTGAAAGGCTCCAAATAACTTAGGTGGTGATCGTCAGGTGCCACGTCCACAGGTCCCCTCTTCTGACATCAGTGCATGGTCAATGCAAGACTTTATGTCTCAAATATTACACTGAAGGAACAAAAAAAAGTAATTGTAATTTTATCTCAGGTTAAAAAAGAAAAAAAAAAGGAGAAAACAAACCACTGTACATCTTGTAGTGCTTTGCTTCATGTCTAATCCGATTAAATCCTACATTTTAAGTGGGAATGAAATGGCCAAACAATTTCCAGTCTGCTGAACCAATACCCCCATGGCATTGAGGGCCAGCATGTACACAGAGGTTTGATAATAACCAGAAGGTACATTTTGAGGCAGTGCCCTGGAATCAGAAATTAAATAAAGGGGAGAATCAAAGCAAACATCAGTAAGTGAAGACAGGTGAGAAATAAACAGCAAGTGGCAGCAGGTGACAGACACACAAGGCAAAATGGAAACTGATGGGTGCTACAAAAGAGGCATGGAATACGTAGCCTGGGATACAGAGAAGCCTGGACATGCCCAGGACAGGGCAAACAGGGGACTGGCCCCAGGTCGATGTCACTGCCCCGTGGCACTGTGTTAGCCAGGGAGCAGCCCAGCCGCTCAGGGGACAGACCCCGGGTCCCTGCGGTACCCCATGCTGTTTGTTCGGCCCTGTGGCACGGCCAGGGTGGGGTCTGAGGCAGGTCTGCTCTGCGGAGGGGGGAGCTGCTTGAGAACGCCTACAGCGAGCCCAGCCGGCTTTAATGTCTTCGGTCAGTGTGCCAGGGAGGGGTCAGCAGCACGGGCTGGCCCTGGGAATTCAGAGAGGTGTTCTGAGCTGTGCCGCAGCCTGAGCCAATTCACCTCTGCCGTCATTGCTGCCCAAACCAGCTCAGCTCTGCCCGCACAGATGGCAGCAGCGCTGCCTCGGGCTGCAGCCCGGACACACTCCTCACACACCTCCAGGGGTGTATCAGCGCGTTAGCTGCAAAATAAGATAAACTGTATAGATCCAAAACATCACCGAGCCTTTCCCGTGACCCAGGCGTCTTTACTGCCCTGTAATGGTTTCAGGGTGAATAAAGCCTGTGATGTGTTTTCCTGCTCTGGTTTTAAGATTTAGTAATACATAATGCATGTCAGAAATAGAAAATATTGAATTATTAGGTACGGCATTTCAGGTTTCCCCAGGCTATGTAAAAATTAAATCAAAGTATGCTGTGCTTTTCCCACAGTCAGAGGAAAGTCCCCAGGCAAAATCATCCCCTCTAATCTACTTTCCCATTTCTAGTATGTATTTTACAAATAACTTTTGCCTTATCAATTATTTTACAGATACTAAGGGCAGCCTGTGATGCATTATTGAAAAGAAAGAAGACTGCTCATTTGTAGCCTTATGTGTAGAAAGCGAACAGCTTAATTGGATGCTTCTCACAGGCTGCCACAGCTCAATTTAATGAATATTTAATGGCAATATAATGTAGCTATTTTTAACCAATAGCTGACGACTGCAAAAAAAAAAGAAGGAAAGCTTCACAAATGACGACATTGGAATCCAATACAGTGCACTGCAATAAAAAACAGCCACAAAGCAAAAAACATGAGCAAGCATGTACAAAACAAGAAAAGTCATCTAAAACTATTATTAAATACTTTTTTTACAACATAAGGACCAGCCATATGAATATTAACAGTACCAAAATATTCTATAATAGCTCATTTTAGATTGTGATTTATTAAGAATTAGATCATGTTCATGACCCAGTGGTATGATTATTTCTTGGTTTATCAAACATATTCCTGTACAAAATTTGTTTAACCGCATATTTATAAGGAGAAAAGTGATGTGGTTACCAAAATTAGAACAACCAGAGTCTTTTCTCTGCATCCTTTTCATTTGTTTTTTTGTTGTTTTTTTTTCTCTCCATCCTCCTGTATTTCATCTTCTTTCCAAACTGCCTACTCCTTTTCACTTGATCAGTCCGTTGGGTTACATTACCAGCTAAAGACCACTGCTTTTTTTTTAGCCCAGGCCTGAAAAGACACACCACTGAAAAGTTCCACACTATTTGCAGAAAGACAAGTGACCCCACAAGTCCAAGTGCCATTAGTGATAGCTGGATAGTCAGTCTGCAGCTCATTCAGGGGGAGGGGAGCTGTGGAGGAGATGGCTGAACCTCAGGTTAGTCTGTGCTTACAGTCATTTTTTCTCCCTACACGCCTGAAAACTCTCTGCTTCAATTCTGTATCTGCTGCAATCTCCACCTTTTTTTTTTTTTAGGCCAGTCTTGACTCATTCACTTGGAGTGATCAGCAGGAGTCAGCTCCCCTTATCTTCCTTCCTGCCTTCTGAAAGGCATAGCAAACGCCTATTTGTGAACCTAACACAGAGCATCTGCTCATAAATACTGACAAAATGAACAAAGGATAACATGGCTGTCAAGCCACCAATTTCCTCCTAATCACTTTAGCCAGGAATGGAGTCACATTGGTGTTGATTTGGCAAGTCTCTTCCAAACCCAGCAAATGCCTCTACAGCAAACCACAAAGTTCAGAAACATACCCTCACAAACTTCTTAAATTAAATGTAGGTCCTTTAAATCTGTTTGTATCTCTTCTTATCATCTGTTATGAAAAAAGATAATTTAGAGTGCACGGTATACAATCATAGTTGCTGCTTTTTATACTTCTTTTTTTTAGCCCAAGCCAACAAATCTTTTCTGTTTGCTGACACACAACATTCCTAACATATTATCACTTTGAGAAAGGAAGAGCAAAACTGATTACAGCATTTCAGATGAGGAATTCTCTGTATACCTTGCTATATACAGAAGGGATATTTTCACTGAAACATTCATAAATAATTATACAACTTCTCCTTCTTGATTAAATTAACTTAATGCCCAAGACTGGGGAAAAGTGGTAGAACTGTTTTTCCAGTTTGATTTTATAACCATAATTCTTCTAAATGGTAACAGCATGTGAAACTATATATCAAACTTTTTTTTTCAATTACCATTTTAATATGTTTTAATGTTATTTCAGAATACTTTTTTCAGCATGCCTTCTTTTACGTCCATCTCTTATCTACTCATCTAACTCCACTGGCTCTCCCTAAGGTGCTTCACAGCTTTCTTTAATTTTGTCTAACCAACATAACTATGTATTATCTACAAAATCTGTTTGCTCATTGGTCATATACTTTTATCCAGTGACAGATAAATATGTTAGGCAACATCACTCCTAGTGTGCCACAAAAGGGCTTCTGCAATGCTGAAAACAATCCAGGAACAATTGCTTTGCAATCTCTTAGACAATTTCTTATCCAGGACTGTCATACACCTCTAATCCCATGTGCAGCTGGTTTCCAGAATATAATCTTAACCGAGATTTTGTCAAAGGCTTTTGAGTCAATAATTATAGCTGGAGTTATCCATTGTCCACTCTTTGGAGGCCTCAAAAACAATTACCCATGATTGCAAAGGTATGGCTCTTCTCTGAGAAACAGGAGTGGTTCAGTATCTCATATTTGGTCACTGTTTCAAAATATATACATGATAGTACAAAGCAAGCTCACTGAAGTAGAATTTACCTACTACTTCTAAAATAAATTGCTATTTTATGGTCTTAAAAGATCTGTCTTAATTCTTTTGAGACCACTCTGACTTTCTAATAATTCTTTTGTATTTTTCATGAATTTTTGGATGATTGTTATGAAAAACTAAGGCATTAAAAAAATCTCCACAAGTACTCAGTCACCTCTTCCCAAATTGCAGTAGAAGTGTTTCCCCTTTTTCCCACTAAGTAAGCAACCTGCAGTACTAACTGCAGAGAGCCACAGCTGCAGTCCTTTGGTTCAGTTTGGGCCATTTTTCCCACAGAGATGGAGTCATGATGACATGGCTCCACACAAAATGCTTCAGAGGCAAACTCAGGCAGGAAGTGAAATTGATGTCACTCCAGGTGCAGCATTTTTCTGAAGTCTTGCTGCACTGCTCCATTTCTGAGTTAACTGCCAGACTCAGTTGTCCTACTGGCAGCAAACAGGCTACAAGAGGAACCCTGCTGTCTGGTCAATATGTTCCCAAGCAGCCATGCCGCCAATTTGTCCCTTTTTTAATATAGAATTGCTAAGAAAGGCCATACTATGAATTGAGGGGTGAAAAAAAATCATATTTTATTAATATAAATTCTCTGTTGAAACAGTTGTGTTTTGTTAACTTTCTGTGTTAACAGAAAGGAAAATAATATAGACCAGCAGGCTGGCAGTTTTTGGGTGAGTTTCTCTAAAGAATTCTTAGTCCCTCTAGTTCCTTGACTTTGATTGTACGTCTGATGGCACTGTACCCTCTGAAATGATATATACTTTTTGGCTCTTTGCATAGATAATCTAAGATCTTCCATTTTTGAAAAAGTAGTCTTACTGGAGCAAGGGGAGTTCTGAACTAAAAAGCTCATATTGAAATTAAAAGATCACAGGTCCTGGGATGACAGAATCGAGTAAATGATAAGTAATCTATCGACATAGGCAGAAGAACCCACAGGTCCTGCAGGATTATTATCAATCATCTCAAGCCATGCAGAATTTAGCATGGTTAGATAACAAGAGATTTATTAGTGGTTTGTTGGCCTGAGGGTTCAGAGAGCTCAATGTCCATCCAGAGGGAGTCACACACTCATTCCAACACGGCAGGCATGAATACCAGACATGGTGTGTTCAATGAAATGATAAAATATGCTATCTTGTCCAATCAGAAACAAGACTACACTGCTATTTTATTGAATACACCACGTCTCGTAAAGTCAGTATTAACTACAGCTTTTATAATCTCTGCCTAAACTCTTACAAAAATGGTGGACGAGAAAAGGTTACTGAGAGCAAGCAGCATTGGGAATCTCTCTGTTTTGTACCCTACAGATAGATCAATTTTACTTTTAGCAAGGACACGTCTTTTATTTTCAAGTCCTAAGGAACCACATAATAGAGACATTTAGCAGGTAACACATTAGTTAAATCAGAAGCTCTTTGCAGGAATATAATTGTCTACAGGAAGGAAAATTTTAAGCACACATTGTTCAACAAAATTAATGAAATGATTTTACAGACATTTATTTAAAGTTATTACGTGTTGCAACTTACTTAGGCTTTCCTTTCTTGGTTTTATTTCAAGAACTTTAAAAATACTCTTTCAGAATTCTCTATTTTATGTCTTCATACTGTTTATTAGACAGCACTGCAACTCTGTAAACCATTGAAAGTTTAAGAACCAACATGTTCTGATGCTGTGGTTGACATTAAGAAAAAAATAAATCATATTACGCTCCTCTGAATTATTTTTCTGAAATGTGCCCTAATAGCACAAGAAATTTTCATTCAAACATGGTATCTAAAAAGCCAATATACAGCTATATTCCTGTTCTTACAGAGCTAGACTTTTGAAAAGACATGATTGTAATGAGCCACATATGTGTGACTTTGAGCAAATCTTTTTTGAAAATGGCTAAGTATTTTCAGTTTGGAGACGTGCAGTTATTTTCCTGCAAATGCAGTCTCTACTTTTCAGTCTGGTTTTGGGATGTGCTTTTTTCTTTTTAGAACAATATTCTCTTAACTTCATGAAATATTCTTGGAGAGCTTGGATGATATTGCACCACAACTTCAGGAAGCAAAAGAATCTGTCAGTTCACATCTCGTATTATGGATAATTATAAAGGTACACAATGTCAAGGCAACTCATTATAGTGTCAGGACACTGTCAATGTACAAATGTCACCCTTTCAAAATTAGAAATAAACAGGAATAGGTAGTAACAGAAATAATCACTGTACAAGCTTTCAACACTTCAAAGGTTTTAAGCTACTTAGGGTTACAGAAGCTTGAGCTACCACACACAAATAAACATTTGTGTGTTACCACAGACTCCCAGAGCCGTCCTCCTTCGGTCACAGACTGTGCCCAGTTTGGGCACAAGTGGTTTTGGTAACATAGGGAGTTTCTTGCAGGCAGTCAGTGGCCAGAGCTGTACTGAGTGCTGCTTGGGGTTGCTTTCAGGATTCTGCCTGGTATGACAGGATTCCTTTGAAAGTGTCTACTGCAGTTGGTAAAAGCTCTAAAAATCTAAATATTTTTTTGAAAATTCATGAGGAAGGAAGGAAGGAAGGAAGGAAGGAAGGAAGGAAGGAAGGAAGGAAGGAAGGAAGGAAAGAAAGTGTCACTGTATGAACCTTTTGCAAATCAGATTTTAATTCCCTCCCTGCAAACAGTCACACCCTTGTACAGGTTTATATTCATCCATGGGCAAATCCTCTGGCTTCAGAAAGACTACAGCCCCACATGAACTTACGCAAGTTCATATTTACAGAACCAAAAACTATGGAGGAAGCAGAGAACAAGTTTGTTATACATTGTCATTGGAAGAACAACTTTTGCAAGGGTTCAGGTGTCTGATGATTAAGCAGATGCAGAGAATCAGGATAAGGTGCATTTAGAGCATTGCAAATGATGTGCAAAGACTGAGGAGTTGTCAGATAGAGTATCAGTGAAGAATGGGGTTTCTTTCTGAAGTAATTCCACATTAACTAGCAAATGCCTTCCCATGATAGCTGTGTTACAGTTTGACTTGGTGAGATTAAAAGCAACTACCAAAGGAATTTATTTGCCTTAATCACTAGCTTTAAGTTTCTTACTATGATAATAGCATTTTAAACCTATTTAACAGATAAAGCAAATAATGCTTCATCCTAAACTGATTAGAAAAATCAGATTATTAATGGCTGGAAAAGTAGAAGTAATGATGCTTAAATGCTTCCCAAGGATCAGAGGCATAACATGAAGCTCAGGTTTCAGGTGGGCTTAACATGATGCCAGAGATGGAAGGAGGCATATCAATGAGCTTCTGCTGCTGAACTGCAGCCATCACATGGTTGGTGACCAGGGATGCTGCCAGACTGGAGGTCAGGTGGGCAGGGCATGGTGGGTGGGAAAGTGATCAAAAGTTAAGCATGGTGAGAGAGCAAGCTGGTGTGGGAAGCATTTAAGCATTGGGGAAAGACAGCAGAGGGATCTGCAGGGCATCCATTCTTTCCATGAATATTATGCTTCCTCTGGGTGTTCCCATTGCAAAGCACCACGTGTGACCTCCTTCCATGGTGTGCCTGTAGGAGCAGGAACCTCTCCAGGGACCCAGAGAATGATACAAAGCCCAAGGAGAAGGATGGGAAGCAGTTTCAAAGGAGTGCTGCTGCATTCCTTCACCCCTCTGCATGGAAAGCCATTCTCAGAGAGGGATGAAATAGACTCATCACTCCATAGAGACCTGCTTTCAACTCTCACTAGTCAGGACTGGTTTGCTGTGGATTATGGAAATGTGCAAGGCCCTGAGAGTAAAAATGAATCTGAAGTCATGTATGAATCAAAGATTCATACAGCATCTCATTCATGTTATGACAAGAGGCAACGACAAAAGGGCTAGGCATATTAAGCAACTAGTTTCACTTTGTCTTCAGCATCCTCACCGAGCCCACAAAAAGCCAGTACGTAGCTGCCATTCTGGCAAGGTAACCACTATGGCAGATGACCGATATTTTGAAATTCTCAGTGGTCCCTCTACCTTTATCTCTGAGGCTGCTGTCTGCTGATTTCCTTCCATTTCAGTGTGTTGGTTTTTTGGTTCTGTTTTTTTCTTTTTTTCCTAGCTGCAACCTTGGCTGTGACTAATTCAGTAAGAAATAAAGCCAGCAAAAATGTATCATTTGCTCTCTTCTATTGATTTGGACAAACAATACCAGTCTGCAAACACTTCCGTCATCACATTCAGAATTGTAATGTCTCGTTTTCAGTGACGTTTTGTGTCAAACCTGTCACAAATTCCCCTCGCTGTTTTGAAGACAAAACTGCAGTAATGACTTTGGAAGAGCATGACATCCATATAATATTGTTAACTATCTATGACGTTACCAGCTGCATTTGCCCATTGTTGCTGATACTTAACCTTTACTCTCCTTCTAAAACTTGAAAGTGCTTTTCAAATATATGTTACACCATGATCAAACAAATTTAGATAAGGCTGACACTGACAGTTTCTTTGTTTGGCATTGATTTTCCCCAAACAGAAATGCTATCAAAGTTAAGCAAAAGGCATTTTTCTCAAGTGCAGTTTTAGCACTCCAGTTGATTGAATTGAAAAGTCTATACTAATCAGTACAGACCTCACTGTAAATAAACATGAAATATTGTACAGCTTCAGAAAGTTTCTTGCCACAAAAACACTGCAAGCTGAAGAAAACAACAGTGTGCACATCTCTGTCATGGAAGTTATCCAGATTTCTTCTGGTTTTGCTGTGAATATGGAGAAAACAGCCTTGCTATAAATTAACCAGATTGTGCCCTCAGTGTTTCTGTCTCTTGGGAGAACATGCTCTGGTGGGAGTCACTATTTGACTTTGAATGTGGGAAGAATAACAGGGCAATAAGAGGCCAGCTACAAAACCTTCCCAAGAGAACTCATTAAGAGGCATCTCATCTCATGCCATAGCTTCCATTGTGGTTTAGAACAAAGCAATCCATAACCTCCTCACTTAAACCCTAAACCAGACTGTATTAGCACACCCAAACATTATTCAAAGCTTTCTGACTCCTCTGGACCACTTTTCTGAACAGCTGATGTTTCTGCTACTGAGGACTCACATAACTCTTGCTACATGCCAGAGGGAGCCTTGGAAAACAGCTAAAGAAAACAGAGAATTTCAAAGAGGGGATTTCTAAGTGAGTAGTTGTGAAGACAAACTCCTCCATGTTCTTTTACCAGCCAAAAAAAGTCAAATTTTCACGATTGCTTTTGACAAAAATGCTTCAAATAGTCTAGCATGTATGCAGATTGAGCAGCAGGAAATTATGGCATACAGTACACTGCACAGATCTCAGAAAGGGGAGAGGGGATTTCATGTCAGTCACATTGGTCTTGTGAGGCAGCCACACGTATCTTTAAGAAAAGAGCGGGGAAATCTCAGAGGAGGAAGGTAGGCAAGTTTCAGTGAAACATACAACCATCAACATCGACTTCTTTTTTCTCTGTGAAACCTTCCTCCCACTGCCAGGCTAAACTCCTACACCCAAGAAGTTTGGTTTTCAGAGAATAGTTCAGACCCGCTTATGGTGGTAAGCACATTAATGCTTCACCCAGCAGCTTGTTACAAAAGCTTGTTAGAAGGCTGTATTTTCTGTATATTAGTTAATAAATAATTGCTTTGCACTTTAACTTATCATACAATCATAAAATATCTCAGCCTTTCTCTTCTTTTGAGTTGGTGGGTTCTGAGTCGTGGATCTCCCCCCACCAGAATTACCTTTTACACAGTCTGAGCTGATTGCAGCACAGTTGCTGAGTCAGCTTTCCTTGGGGCCGCACTCTACGTCCATTACTAGTGATAAATTCTTCTCTCCCAGCTTTATTTATGCTCCCCTAGGCCTGAGATAACACTGAGACAACAGTAACACCTTTATCTTATGTCACATTCCTTTCACAGTGGCTTAATTCACAGTCCAAGTTTCAGGTATCCATGGAGGCATATCTGGCATGGGGGGGCTACAGTGGTCACAGGTGCAATCTGTCCCATAACTTGAGGGGATCTTCGACCATATGAGCAGCTGCTGCTTTACACAGCTTGCCACAGTGGGAATTCTTGTCTGGATGCATTACCCAGGATGTGCTAGCCAGATCTCGATTCCGCCAGGCTTGGAGTTAGTGCGATCCTGTCGCTCCCATCTGTGCTTCTCTCATGGCAAAGTCCTTCCGTGGTAACAGCGTTTGAGACAGGCAATTGTGCTAAGTCCTTACAGTGTCCAGCTACACTCTCAGTGAAGAATCTTTTCCTAACGTCCAACCTGAACCTCCCTAGCTGCTGCCTGCCTTGAGGCAGCGATGGGATCACCCCTCACCTGCTCTTCTCCAAGCTGAACAAGCAAATTTACCTCACCTGCTCCTTGTCTGGCCCTCGAGATCTTTCACCTTCATAGCAGCCCTCCTCTGGACACACTCACACAGTTTGATGCCCTTCTTGTATGTATCCTACTTTCAGGGTTTCTCTAAATAGGATAAGGCTGCCTGAATAAAGAGACCAGAGCAGAAGGGTTGCACAGGTGGAACGGGGCTGTGTTAGAAATTCCAGATGGAGAACCGGGAATTTTGTGTGAAACGGCTATGAGCCATCGGCATCCCTTCTGCATGAACCAAAGAAACCAATTTTGTTAACACAGTATGACCCAGATTCCTTTAAATTGTTTTGTTATTTTTTTTTTTAGCTCAGATGTTGGCTGTGCTGTGAGAGGGAACCATAGCAGGCAGGAGTACGGATTTCCCTCTCCATGGCAAGGGCAAGGAATGGCTACAGGAAGTGGGGTGAAGGGTGGGTGGTGGGGAAATTGGTGGTATGTGGTAGGTATGTGTGGTCTCTTGTACAAGAACAGTGTGGACCTTGCACCAGGAACATGCAGTGTGCAGGAAGGGGTACAGATTAGGGCTGCATAGAAAATTACCCCAAGTCAAGGTAATCTTCTTATTTCGAGGAGCAGCCAGCATCCCAGTTCTGGAGCAGCTGGCTGGCATGGGAAGCTGAAGAGAAGAAGCAGACAAAACTTGAGGTAATGGCCACCAAAGCTCACAGGGCATGGAGTGGTCCTGGGCTCCAGTGTCTGAGCAAGATCAGAATCTGATTTGATAACTGTGGTCTGTAAGGAAACACGTGAGGTAATTGGCTTGAATTCTCTGCTTTTTAAGAAAGTAAAAGCACATGATAAATAGAGACAGCTACTGGAAATAGTTGTGCATTTGTGGAGCCTGAAAGCATGGCAGAGAGGAATGAAGTTTTGTCTTTTAACGTTGCTGGAAGTCTTTCAAGTGTGTCACTGTGTGACTTTGAGAAGATTTAACCTCCCCGCCAGCTTTCAAGTTCTTAATGTGGAGGTGATCACATTTAACAGCCTCAGTGTGGTACTGCAAGGACAGATAGCTAACAGTTATAAAACACTCAGAAATGTATGAAAGCTAAAAGAATTAATAGAAAAAGAATCTGAATAAATTATTTGAATAAATAATGTGAAAAAGAGGATTTACTAGGGTGCTTCATTCACCTTGTCAACTCTATTGGCATGCCTTTTGTCCATCTGTCATTTGTTTTCACAGATTGTGAGCTCCTTGGAAGAGGACCTGTGTCTGGCCTGAGCCCCACCACAAGAACATGCTACCGAGTTGAAACAATGTGAAATCTCTCTGTCTGGGCTGTTGGTAGTGTACCACCGTTCATACCTGAGCATCTTCGTGAGGTTCTCAGGGTTCTCCTTCCCCCAGGACCTCCAGCTTCCTCCCATACAAGGACACATAAACTGTGTTCAGTTCAGAAACTGTCATAGCAAGGAAACTTCATCAATTCCAGGGCCCAAATAGCACCCAGGTGTCACACTTCAGACGTTTTTGCATTGAGAAACCACCCACAGGAAGTCAGCAGATGTGACACAAGACCTACAGCAGCACCTGTGTCTTTCTGAACTGATGGGCCCGACAGTTCAGTGTAAGGGTTTAACTCTACCTCTGCCTATGCTTAGCACTCCCTGTCCATGTTTGAGCATTTGTACCATGTCTCACAGTCTTGCTTAAAGCGGTGACAGAAAACATGACCTTTTGAAGAATTAATGGTACCAAGGCATGTAGCAGCAATCACCTTTATTTTCATCTGCTTAGATGCTGGTGTCATGCCAAAAGGCCTGTAAAACATGAGGGCTGGCTTCATTTTGAAAGGAGTAGAAATCCCAAGAAACTGCAAATGACATCAGGCATTTCAGATTGAAACTACACAGATTCATTACCTTGTCACAGGTTAAATTCAGCCCACAGATCTCTGCCCTTTGCTCTGCCATCAACCACAGCCTCCTTTCTGTCACACCATTTTCTTGCATTACTTGATGTTATCACTATTATTTACTATTTGTGAAGAGTTGATGGCACACTCCAAGATGGACAGATGTGCAGGACAGCGTGTGCACTCTCTCTCTTAATAGATGGGGAGCCTTTTAAGCAGACTGCCTAACAGTATTTCCATGTACAGTTTTTCTGTCTATTCCTCGGGGTCTAAACTGACATCAGTCCTTAAAGAACCCCCATGGCATCGCCTCACTGACAACACACACAGCTTGCTTTTCTCCTGTATTGCTCCTCAGCCCTAGCAAGGAAGACAGATTAGACTCACTCCTGGTGTGATTTTAACGATGGTAAGAGTTAGCACACCAGGTAAGAGTTAGTACACCAGCAGGACACCTATAATGACAGAAGCAGTGCTTGCAAAACAAACTAAAATGACCAGACCTCAAGCCCAGTTCCCAGCAGCTCCCTGGATTGGTGCTCTGGAGTTGATTGATACCTGGATTAGCTGTCTGTGTTTTGACTAAGCGCCAACGAAACAGAGTGAAGTTGAAGTAGCTGCCAACAGACCGATTTGGGTCAGGACCAGCGGCCAGTGCAGAGGCCAGAAGCTGTGTCCCCATTTGGCAAGCGCGGCATTAACACGCAGGTGTGTGACCCTACAGGGCGTTTCATACCTGTGTCACAGGGTGGTGCTGCTGCTCAGCCAACACAGAACCCGAGCCTGTGTCGGCAACGACAAAAACCTGTCACTGTGCCAATGAACTGATTCCTGTGTGCATGTGTTTATTCTTCTTAGTGTTCTGTGGTGAATGAGTGTTTTAAGGTCGCTTAAAGAATCGCAGCAAAGGTTATCGGCATAACCAAGTTTAATACAAAAGTGAAAGTGCAACAAAGTTTGCTGGCAAGGTTCACTCTACTACTTACTGCTTCTGCTCTGGTTAAAGCACACAGAGAAAGAGCAAACTAAAACCTAAAATCAATCAATCTAAATCCAAAATTACCCCAAAACTTATCTGCCTGGAGGCTGGGGTGAAGGAGGGGTGAGGAGAAAGGATGGGAAAGAGTAAGGATAAAAACGAATATGGAAAACCCTCCCATTGAGTCACAAGGTTCAGAGTAGACCCTTTGCTACACTGTGCCCCAGACTCGACTAACAGTTTAGGTCTAAGAGTTTAGCAGTACTTAAATTTAACAGCACTCAATTTATAGCTTAAGTTTAACAATTTATCTAAAGATTGGCATAGCACAACAGTAACTCATAGGCCTAACTTACAAATCTAAAGTACTTACAAATCCAGGAGAGCAGCATTCCTAGTACATTTGCTATAGCATATTCACACACACACACACACAGAGATCTAAAGAGTCTGTACAAGGTACTCACAAGGTACCTGTGACAAATTCCTCTCAAATTCAGTACACACGTCCAATGCCTTTCCCTCTTCTCAACAGGCAAAGTGTTAAGCCTGGAGGAGTGGGGGTATCAGCCCAGGCTCCATCATCATCATTCAGTGATCCTTCAAATTTAGCAAGCTTGAGAGTTCTCCGGCTCTGAGAGGCCCCACTCAGAGGGAACTGTTGCTCACAGCCTCTGCGGTCCAGGAGAGCTCAGAGGGTCTCACTCTGGACCACTGTTTATAGGGTCACAAGAGAGTGGGCTTCAGTCATAACAATTTTTCATCCTGACTGCAATTTGGGTCAGTAATTTTCTTCGAAAGTTTGATAACAAAAATGTTATTTCGCTTGTGTTGCTATTCAGGCAAGAAAAATAAGTTTCCAAGGCTGTTCATTAAAAAACAGCTCATTAGACAGTGCTAGTTCCTGGGAACAGACTGTTTTTGATAAGCTCAAGAGGAGCTCAGCCCAGGTGCTGTTTGTGAAGATCGAGCCCTAATGAGCATTTCTCAGATAACAGTGAAGCCCCAGGAGGAGTGGGGGGGATGCACACCACATGTACACATATGCCATTGAACATCTCTGTTGTTGTGTAGATGAATTAAAATGAATTAAGTCCAAACCTTGATCAGAGACAAGTTCTTTGAGTTCCTTAATGCACTTTTCTCATGACAAACCCTCCACGATAATACCACTTTGTATCAAGTAGGCTTACTCCAGTAACAACTTAGACTAACAAGAATCTTTTCATTCCTTCAGTTCTGATTCCCATTTCTCATACATGTTTTTTCAAATAAGCTGAGGAACAGATTCTAAACTTTGTTTATCCATGGCTCTGTATTTATTAATCACATATGCAGCAATTTACAGAATTTGGTACTCTGCTGTCAAAACCATTAGAACAGCATTAACGCATTGTACATGGTATTGGCTTTTGCCCTCTGATTTTGACACAATTTGGTGTCATTCTCGTGGTTTGGAAGTATATCTAGTATTCCAGGTGTTCTATACATTGTGCACAAAAGAAGATGAAGCAGAGCTGTTACTGCACAGGCAGCAAAGGACGATCCTGCCACCCACCTTAGATTCAGCTGTGTGGAGAAGCAACCCCATGAAGACCCATTTAACTTCCAGACTTGTTTCTTTTCAGCTCAGAAGTGAAAATCCTCCTGTGAAGGCGATTGGCAGGCCCTTTCACCTTGCCCAGGTGACTCTTGACGAGCATTGGTGAGCAGGCACCAGCCAGCCACAGCACAGACACTCAGGGTGCCAGTTGTCAATGCAGGGGAGAGACCCAAGAGCCTGGGGCACCTTCCAGCTTCCTGTTTGGGTGATTCAGGGAGTTGTGGAGATGTACAGCAGGAAAATGTCACAGATCCAAGTCCAGACTGCCAGCAGATGCTGAAAAACCCAGGCTCCCTTTTGCTGGCCCTTTAGGGCTGACTTTTGCCTCAGGGTTTACTTATGTGCCTAATAAAATAGTGAGGCAAACCAAAGTTTTCTTCTGAGAGCATGCACACAGATGAGCAGCTGAAGGGAAAGAGCTATTTGGACAGCAGTCCCACCACTGGGATGTGACAAGGATGCTGTGGAGGTCAGGCCCACAGAGACCCAGCAAAAAGCTGGTGAGTTTGCTGTTACCATTGGCTGTGCATGAGCCTTCTGTGCTCCAAGCATCTGTGTTCTCATCCCGAATCTCTACGGGAAGCAAAACATGAGTACAGGGTGAAGACTCCAAATAACACAAACACAAGTGTGTGTCCCATCCAAGTGAACATCAAATTAACATTCAAACCTGTCCCCCACTTCCTGGAAGATTAATTTATTGCCAGTTAAAAATAGATTAGGATACTGGGAAAAAAAAACAAACAAAAGAACAAAAAACTAAAACCCTACATAAAATATCTTCCTCTTACCCTTTCCAGCTATCAAGTTCACTCAGATCTGACACACGTGGTGTAAATCAAATCTGAGTCAGCAGCTTTGTAATCTATTCCTTTGCTAACTGGTTAACAAAGCAATAACTACCAGCATTGTTTTCCAAGGGAAATGTAGATTTAAATACTTTCCTCACCCAGAGCTATTCTCCCTCTCACACACATACTCAGTCAATTAATCTTGTTTTAGAAAAGGCAGCGGCTCTGGCTATTCCAATAGTAATGTCACTTTCCAATGTGGAAAAAGATTGCAGTTTTCTTTGGGACTGCACTCTTTCTCCCATTTTCTCTGAGGGAATGTGGTTTACTGAGTTCTCTTATTGACAAACTTCATTCTGTTTTCTCTCCTGGAGGCTGGTCCTGCTGCCAAGACAAAGCATAGAAACTGCATGCCTGGCTCTATATTAAATCACACGGGAATTAAATTTAAGGGATCATTAGCACAGAAGCTTTGTGTCCGACTGTAATTACTGCTCAATGCACTTAGGCTGCTGCCAATTTCTTCTCACTGTGAAAGTAAACCTCTGAATTGTTGTGTTTTCTTTGTGTTTTCTTTCAAAGAAAACAAATCAGCCCAAACTTCTGCTGTATCATCTGAAAATAGGTTCTGTGCTATGGAAGCATGGTTAGACAAACGCCAGGGAATCATATGGGGATGCTGTGTAGAAGGCACAGACTGCACACTTGACATTCTATTTAACATTAATGTTTAATTTCTTATCAGTAACATTCAATATCTTTCATCAATGACATGGACATTGTGGGATTGAGTGCACCCTCAGAAAATGTGCAGATGACACCAAGCTGAGTGGTGCTGTTGACACAGCTCAAGGATGATGATGGGAGTATGATGGGACTGGTGAAACACTGGAACTGGTTGCCCAGACAGGCTGTAGCCACATCCCTGGGAACATTCACAGCCACGTTGTACAGGGCTTTAAACACCTGGTATAAACTGAAGATGTCCTTGCTCATTGCAGGTGAGATGGTCTAGATGAACTTTAAGGATTCCGTCCTTCCAATCTCCGCTCATTGCAGGGGAGTTGGTCTAGATGACTTTTGAGGATTCCTTCCAACTCTGACTATTCTGATTTTTTGACTTCCACAACTTTACAGAAGACTAAAAGTGTGTAACAAACAAGAATACAGCTATGTTGTACCCGTACGTGCTGAACTTGTGTTTTATGGCCACTGCTCCTTGTTCTGTCACTGGCCACCACTGAAAAGAGTCTGGCACTATGCTCTTGGCACCTGCCCTGGAGATATTTATACGTATTACTGAGATCCCCTCTCACAAAGCAACAGATGACTCCTGCCATCAGTGCTATACTTAGACTTGAACGCTCTAATGTTGGCTTAGCCTAGTGCATAAAAAGGGAACAGCTGTGAGTCAGGCCAAGACCCAGTTGTGGGAGACCTTGCTGGGCTTCCCAGGAGAGCAGGAGCTGTCTGAAAGGAGGTTGTATCCAGGGGGAGATTGGCCTCTTCTCCCATGCAACAGGGCAAGAGGAAATGGTCTTAAATGCACATGGGGAGGTTTAGGTTGGGCATTAGGAAGAATTTTTTCACAGAAAGGGTGATCAGATATTGGAATGAGCTGCCCAGTCATCATCACTGGAGATGTTTAAGGAAAGACTGAACATGGCACTCAGTGCCATGGTCTAGTTGACAAGGTGGTGTTGGGTCATAGGTTGCACTTGATGATCTTGGGGGTCTTTTCCAAACTAAATGATGTATGATTCTGTAATTCTGAG
Source organism: Amblyornis subalaris (assembly GCA_018881555.1). Taxonomy (NCBI): domain Eukaryota; kingdom Metazoa; phylum Chordata; class Aves; order Passeriformes; family Ptilonorhynchidae; genus Amblyornis; species Amblyornis subalaris. Next base: position 618,253 of record JACAXG010000117.1, on the reverse strand, counting down.
CTGAAGGAGCATCAAGCCCACAGGGTGTGATATCCCACCTCAAGGAGAAGGAAGACTCATAAATTCCATGCCCACTTCTTGGCCTCGTCCCTGTGCTTGCCGTGTGCCGTGCTTATCTCCACGGTCTACAGGAAGGATGCTTGCCCCCGGAAAGTGCTGTCCTACCTCCGCACGGCCCCCCTTCTCCAGCCACTTCTTGTTCTTTCTCCAGGATTCTACACGGGCAGGGAAAGTTCCGCAGGAACAGGCGGGGAGCGGTGCTGCCACAAGGACCCTCCCCATGCCGGGACCCCCGCCTCAACCCGCCGCACCGCCAGGGGGCGCCCTCGCCCGCCACGGACGCCCCGCCCCGGACCGGGCAAGGGGAGCGCCGTCATTGGCCCAGCGCCGCCGGCCCCGCCCCCTCGGCGGTCACGCGCTCGGCCTCACCGCGGCCGGAAGTGGCGGTGCGGGCGGTGGGTCCGGGTCCGCTGCCGCCGCTGCGGCTCGAGCGCGGCCCCTCCCGCTCCGCTCCCGCTCCCTTGGGCCCCGCCCGCTTCCCTGCGCCACCCCCGCCATGCACCCGCGGCGCCCCGACGGCTTCGACGGCCTCGGCTACCGCGGGGGCGGCCGCGACGAGCCGGGCCCCGGCGCCAGGCCCTTCGGCAGCGGCTCGGAGCTGGGCCCCTGGGTGACCAGCCCGCCCGACATCCCCGGCAGCCGCAACCTGCACTGGGGGGAGAAGACGCCGCCGTACGGGGCCGGGACCCCCCTGGGCGGCGCCGGCCCCAACGAGGAGCCCAACCTCGGGGCGGGCGGCCCCGGCGCCGGTAAGGGAAGGCCCGGCCTGGGCCTGCCCGGGGGCGGTTGCCGCTTCTGGCCGCTCCCTGGCCCCGCGCTGGCCGCCGGCTCCTGCCCCCCAGGAGCGATGACCCGCCGGGGCGGGCAAGGGCGGGGGGCGGCGGCCCTGGGCGGTGCCGCGGCCGGGCCGTGCGGCGCACGGGCGCTCTTTGCTGCTGTCGGTGCTGAAGCGCCGGGGAAAAAAATCTTTTAGAAGATGTAGAAGGCGGCGAACTGCTCCAGCGGTGCCTGTTGCGCTCCAGCACCGTGTACTTACGTGCAAATGTGATGTGAGAGCGCCAGAACGCGCCCCGCAGCTTCTCGTTAAGCAGTGTGCGGCCAGCTCCCCATTGCCCAAGTAAACGATATCCTGCAGAAGCACTCTTCCCAGTGTCAGGGCAGGAAGTACCCTTGCGTCTTAGAGGGCTTCCTTATTTAGTCGGTGTTGGTGTTTCAGACTCTGTGGCTTCTGACAGCTTTACTCCCGAGTTTAAAACATGAGCCGCTGACGTAAACCTCCCCCAGCTCCACGCGGGATAGGGAGGGAACTGTGGGACTGGTAGAATTTAAGGAAGCAACTGTGTTCAAGTATTTTCCAGTAACTGTGGGGAAATGAAGCAGCAACCCTCAGAAGAATCATTTCAGGTCCTCATGAAATTGTGGTGAATTAAGAAGAGAGTGGTGTATGCAGGATATTGGACATTGTCTTTAATTAAAAGGAGCAGTTTATATACACTTCGAGTATCCAAAGTTTTATGAAATACTGATTTATCTGACAATTATATTAGTAGGCAAGTCTTGCTTTTATGATCTGTAGTGTAGTGGTTTTATGATGAGTGCAGCCCTTAGCTGGACTCCATCCGTGCATGCACTAGTTAAAGCACTCTTTAGGTATTCTTGCATAATTGGACACTACTTTTTTTTCCCCTGTCTGCTCATGGAGGGTATGTTCATTCTGCATTTTGGAGGACTGATAAGGAGTTGCTGCAATCATTGAATCCAGCCACTGCAAATGGTGTCTTACCATTCCTCCTGAGAGGGCTGCCACCTCTGTGTGGCGCCCCACAGAAGTTACTGGCTTTATCCATGCTTTCAGACTGCTTGCACTTTGAAGACTGTAGGGCTGGGCATTAATTTTCAGTTGCCTTCACGGTTCTGATACTCATCTTAAAATCCCTTCCAATTAAAATTCCTTTAAATTCCCAATGTGCAAACATCTGTCTGGTAGCAGACAACAGAAAGCTGAATTCATTACTCTTGTAATTCTTCAGTAACAAGATTTTTGCAGAGGACTGGAGATAAGCAACTGGCTTGAAAATTTGCTTTATGTTGATGTTTGTTACTTTATCCATGGCTTTTTATGTTACTTTTCAAAAAAATTCTGCTTTTTACTCTTTTAATATTATTGTCACCACAGTTACCTAAATTCTTACTTCAGAATTATTGTAAACTCATGCATACTAACTTTTTCAGTCATTGATTTGAGTTAGATTTTTTTAGGTATTAAAATATTCTCTGGTTTATGGTTTACTTTCTCTCTTTTTTTTTTCTTCCCGCCGTAAGAAAAACTTTGATATAAAAGAGTATGTACAAACTCAGGTGCAGTCCAAAGTGCAAATATTCCTGGAGGAATATTGTTTTAATATCCTCTGTTGCTGAACTGCCATAAATGTTGTGGTTTAGAGCTTGTGATTTTTTGACGCAAGTGCGGGATAAAATTAGTTTTTCAGATCCTGTGTGTGGCATTTTCTCCTGTTGTGTGATTTTCACTGCTGTATAATCTGTTCTTGTTTTTTTCTTTTCAGAGCAGTTGAACAGATTTGCTGGCTTTGGTATTGGCCTTGCAAGGTAAGAATTGTGTTCGGTGACAAAGGAGTAATAAACCTCTTATTTGTCTTATAAACCCTAGACACACTTTTGTGTTGTGTTTTTATGCCGGCAGACATAAGCACTTGAAATGCCTTTAGAAACCTTCTACCCAAAATCCATTTAGGTTTCTGTTCTCTTTAACCATTGCTCAAAAAATACTTTATCAGCAGGGAATGTAAGAAACAGTTTTTCATATGAATTTCTCAAGATGTGTGTACTCTGTCCAAGTAATCTGAAAGCAACACCAGAAAACATTTTTCACATTTGCAGCTTTTATTAGTATTTTTAGGCCCGCAAATGTTTCCTAAGAAGGAGAAAATGTCTTCAAGTATATTATCAAAGTATCATGAGACCACAGTGTTCATCATCTAGTCAAGTGGTCTGATAGCCATTTTATTCTTTATTATGGTGACACTGATTATTGATTGTATTTTTGAGAAAGTAGGGGATGTTAAGATGCTGAAGTAGAGGGAAAGTTTTACCTCTTTTGATAGTAGCAAACTACTAATTAGCTCAATAGTTCCAAAATTTTTCTGTGCTAATTAGTATGTGTTTGTCGGGAGTTCAGAAACCTGCCACAGATGATCCTGTAGCTGTTACTTAGGATGTTTAGAAAACTCCTGGGTGTTGTGCTTTTCTAATCCGTTCACCAGTTTTGAGCAACATACAGGTAAGTACTCTGATCACTCAGGAACTTTGAGACGAAATGAATATTTTCTCTGAATGGCTGCAACCAGGAATCCTACTTCAGAAGTGAGAGAACTTTTCTGTGAAGTTTTGAGTAAAATACAATTTCTGGGAGTGGTAGAAGTGTTGTTTTGGGGCAGTAGTGTTTTTGATGAAAAATTAATCAACCGTTAGTACCAGTCCTCTGGCTCTGTTAAGGAGAATCTTGATTAATAATTCATTATGCAGAATTATCATAAAAGTGGAAACTAATCATCCCCTAATTGTGGTTCTGGCTTGTTTTATTCCCTGATACTTTGAGGAGGGTGAGCTTGAGAAATCTGGTATGTCGTTCTGCCTATAAAAATAGGTGCTTACTACATATATATGGGGCTTTTTCATAGTAAATGTATGTGTCAGATTTGCTGTAACTTGTTCCCTTTGTAGTATTGGCAGGCTATCAGGTAGCCATCAAAAATGCCCCATTAGTTCACTAGAAAATACAGTTTTTCCAAATACTGATCTGATGTTAGAGAAAATTAACAAGCCTTTTTGAAGAAGTTTATAGTGCATTCCCATGCATTAAATACAATTTTCTTTTAAAGCCTCTTTACAGAAAATGTGTTGGCACATCCTTGCATTGTTCTACGTCGTCAGTGTCAGGTACGTCTTTCATATTATCTCTGCCAGTCAGAGCTCCTGTGTACTGGCATAATTCTGTATTCTCATAATCTACATAGAAATATGTAGTATAAGGAAGGTTCGCAATTTTTAGGGAGACATTGCTACATTAACATGTTTTTAGTTGTAGAATACATATTTTCTATTGTACAATTTAGCTTATTTTGAAAATTCTTACTCATTTTGGTGTGGGCAGTGGAAGGCAAATTACAGCAAGTAAGTGTTTTAGAGTCTGCAAAGTAACTTTCAGATCCCCATTTACAAACAGGATGCTTTGTTTCGTGGTTTCGGATTTGTGTTTAGTTTATTGTTTACACTTCCAGCACACAAATACTTAAAGGTTTTGGCTGTTTCTTTAAATTTCAGTGATAATTTACTCCTATCTTTAGCTGTCCTTAGAGAGATAAAATTCTTACATTGGAAATGCTTTTTCCTTCAGAGTTGTGACATCTCCAAGTGTGTTTCTAAAACTGCTATTATTTATATTTTTAACAGGTTAATTATCATGCTCGGAATTATCATCTCAGTCCATTTACTATTGTCAATATCATGTACTGCATCAATAAGACACAGGTTAGTATTTGGTGGGAGGCTGTATGTGAGCAGTGAATATTCTTATAGAATATATGTACGTTGGAATCTCTAAGTGTTTATGTAGGTCGTGTTTAAAAACATGGCCAATATAAGGGTTTATTTTTACAGTTGCAGCAATGTTTCAAGAAGATCATCGTAAAACATAATTTTTTTTAAGAAGTACAGTACTTAGTGGGGAAGATTTGCAGATGTTAGAAAACAAAAGGTCTCTGAAACTAATTTTTTTTCATTAGGATTCTAAAAGATCATTAATCTTTATGTGCATAAAGATAGTGTTGGAGTGACTACTTCCAAAGATAGTGCTGAATTAATTTCTAATTCTGCATGGGAATGGCAATCCTTAAACTCAAGTCAGAAGGCAGTAAGAAAAGACTTTCTGAATTTTCTTATGGATGTACTTTTAACATCTTGAGCTCATTTTGTCCACAGGAAATGGTGTTAAGTTTATAATACAGAGTATTAACAATGAGAGAGATGCCACCAAAATTACTGACAAGTCTTTGAAATTACTGAAAAACAAAAGTTTCTTCATAGTTGAAAAGTGAGCTGTTACCTGAATTTGATGATAAAGTTGAATGGTAGAATTGTAGCCCTGTGTGGCCTGAATTCACTGAAATTTTATAATTAATAAGATGAAAATATTTTTGAGTTTTATGTTGCATATTTCAAAACACAGGGTCCAAGAGCTCTCTGGAAAGGAATGGGCAGCACTTTCATTGTTCAGGGCATAACTCTGGGAACAGAAGGCATCATCAGTGAATTTACACCTTTGCCAAGGTATTGTATGGGTTTTTTTACTGCTTCTAGCAAATTTATCATCAGTTGTTGGCCTATATTCAAAGTTTTAGAAATGTAACATTTGAAAAATGTTACTTCATGAGAACAGCCAGACATTGAATAGGTGTTTCCAAGCACAGCGTAGTTGTCCTGGAAAAGACAACCTTACAATCCATAAATAGTGAGAGACTCTTTCTGGGAGCTTTGTATGTTTGCATGTCTGCTTACTGGTCTGAGTATAGAAATACCATAGCAAATTGGTCTTCGGTATCATTCAACTCTGTAATAAAAGAATTCATAATTGTCTTACTTTATTTCGGCTTATATGGTGTTGTACTAGCAAATACCATACCTAAGGTAAAAATTCCTGGCCTTGCTAAGAAAACTGCTATAGCTAATAAACACCACTGACATTTTGCTGAACATTTGCACTCTTTGGTAGGTGAGAGAACAGAATGGCCTGCATTAGTAAATGAGAAGACATGGTAAATGAGAGTCCATGTGACTGGCAGCTTTGTCTTCTGCCTTCCTTGACCAACAGCTATATATGTACTTTGTATTCTTGTATAGATGTTGCAATTAAAAATTACTGATTTCATTTAAAGAGCTATTCACCATTCTACATCGCTGTGTCCATTTTCTGCTATAGAAGTTCAGTAACACTTTTACTAAAAATTATTCAGGGATGTGATAACTAACCTGGGTTTAAAGGGAAGAAATAAAGAGTTGGCTGCATCAAGCTACTATTATGATGCGTGCTTCCACACTAATAAAGTAAGTAGTTGCAGGTTCAAAAGCATTAGCAAAAGCATTAGCAAAAGCATTTCATACTTAAATTGTGTGGAGTGTGTATTTAAGGTTTTTGATCAGCTCCGGTTCATACTTAATTGAAATTCCCAGGCATACACTTTCTTCCAAGTGTGTTTTAAATACAGCTCTAGAGTATCTAAGTTCCTAAGATGTGATACAGTGTTTATATCTTCATAGTTCTGATTTTTCCCAAATGTGAGCGAAGCTTTTCTTCTTGTAGGCAAGTTCAGCAGTTTGAAAAAGTGAGCTGGTGCTGCTGCCAAACAAAGCAAACTTTTTTGCTGCAACCAGCTCATTCCTGCCTCAGTGCCACTCCCATCCTTGTGCTAAGACAACATGTGAACAGTCAGAAAATTAACTGGATTGGGAAAGTGGTCTGCCTAAAATGGTTGTCTCGTTCATGCACCCCCCCAGCAGTTCTGTACTGAATGCTCTCTCTTCCTTTTTAGTGGTGACATTCATGTTTGGGCTGTCACATGGAGATGAAGGTTATTCCTTGTAGCAGCAGTGCCAGCAAATCTGATTTCAAAGGTTACTTACCTACATTATCAGGCTCCAAAGAACAGAGAGAAATGAACATGTCAGTTCTAATTCTGTATTATAGTATTATGAAAGAATACCCCTCTTGTAGGAGAGGAGCCCAGAAATGGGTGTGAACATTCTGTACCAGACAAACTCGTTCTGTAGTTGTTCTCCCACTGCAGGCACAGTTATACATAGTGGATTGAAAGGCTGGGCTTTCACACGTTAGTTTGGCTGGTTCCATTTTCCATATAATTTAAGTATTATGGGTGAGTGGATGTGATCCAAGTGTCTGAAATATATAATGGCAAAAATGATCGTCTGTTCCTATTTATTGACTGACCTACATATTTAAAAAAGATAGCTGGTAGTAACACACAACATGAAAACTGAATGTTGACACCCATGGAAGAAATGCTTGAGAATTGCATGTTCTTATTCATAGTTTTGTAAATACTTTTTTCTTTTAGGGAGCTTTCACATAAATGGAACCTCAAGCAGATAGGTGGACACCTTTTACTCAAAGGGTAAGTATGGCATATGTTGTTACCTTGTGTCTTGCTATCTAAACATAATAAAACTACCAAATGTACATTAGTTTAGTCTGCTGCTATGGTTATTTGACAAGATCTAATAGTAATTTTCAAATGTTGATTTTTTGAACAATCTGAATTGCATACACCACTTTCACAGGTTTTCTCATACTAGATCCCTGTGACTATGGAACTCCACTGATTTAAAAGATTAGATTCTTGTAGACATAAATGAGTCTGGTCACATGGAAATAGAATTTAACAAAACTTCTGACTGAAGTTTATCTCCACGTGTTGATGTGAATTTTAGTAATTGAGTTATGCTTTGTTAATTTTCTCTCAGGAATAATTTGATAGATAATTTTATCAACTTTCGGGTGGCTGTTTGGCTAAAATTATAGTATTGTCATGACCTTAATTTTTACCTTGTTAATTTCTGCAGGTTAACACATGTGATAGCAATGCCTTTTTATTCTGCGAGCCTGATTGAAACTGTACAGGTAACTTTACGTATATTTACAACATTTAAAAAGATACTGTTATTCTCTTTATACAGTAGGTTGTGTGGAGAAGTGAATCTCTGGCTTTGAAATCAGCCTTATGTTGCATAGTTGCATTTGTTTTGCTTGAGGTTGTATGACTTAACTGAGGTGGGTGTTTACTATGAAAGGTATATTAGTGTACTACCCAAACTAAATCTAGAATTAGAAAGTACTTTTAATGTAGATAGTAGGAGTGTATTAAGAATGTAGATAGTAGGAATATACTGTATATGAAATAGGGACATGTTATATCTATGTGTTCTAGCAGATAAACCACAAAGAAGTTTTCCTCATGTAAAGTTTTTAAACTTTTCCTTCCTAGGCAAGCTGTTGCAGTGGTCCCCCTGCCCAGTAATAATTTTTTCCAGTAGTTTAGGAGGCATTTTTTAATGAAATAATGAATTCTACTCTTTCAGGACTATTTTCATTCAATCAACTTTTTACTTTTAAATTTTCATCTAATTCTTCCTTAGCCATAAAACTTAATAGATGGACCTGTCATTTAGAATACATCTTAGCTTGTTCTGTAACTGTGTAGGGTACCTCATAGCACTGTATTGCAGACTGCCTGTCACTGAACTGTTCCATCTCCTTCTGGAGAAAGAGGCAGGATTTAGATACTCAGAAATGGTCCAGGGTAATTCTTTCAGCCATCTCTATAATGAGTTGCTCTTCGTTGACAGCATAGAATTTTTGTGCAGCTAATGGAACTCCTTCTGTAGAGTGAGCTCTCATGTGAGGGTGCAGGATAGTCACTTTCATGTCACTCAATCATCAAAATAATAATTTTAATTCATAGCATGGGCAAGTTGTAAGTACTGTCAAGACTGATTTGCTGTGTCTCCAAAACGGTGCTTTTTCTGTGGAGAAGGCTGACTTCTACGGTTCCTTAGTTTCAGCAGGTACTTTACAGGCATGGACTCTTAAGGGGCAGGATTCTGCTCTGTGCAGGGGATCCAAGCTTAAACGAGCTTGAAGGTACTAGGAAAGCTGTTCTTCCTGAACTGACTGCATTGTGGATTAACAGGACGGGTGAGATTAAGCATCTATGCAGGGAGAGGTAAAGACAGGCTCCCAAAACCAAACTCAGCTTCCTCTAAAGTTACTCTGTGTTTTAGAAACCCTCTCTCCTCAGGGGATCTCTCAGTTTGTCTAATGGTTGGGAGACTTAGCTGGTGTCATAATGGGAAACTGGCTGGAATTCAAACTCTTAATTGGTGGGGAATGGCTCTACCAGAAGCATACCGTAATTCTGGAACTAGAAACAGTGGTAGAACATTGTTAATGTTTCTGAAGTTCATAGCAGGCCACACAACGCAACGTTATATTCAGGTATCTTACTGCTTGTATTTTTGTCTGAAAGGATGTTACATTACCTGTGTTGTTGGACATGGGTAAATGTTTACCAATAAATGATGAAAGAGAACATGATTTAGAGTCTGTCTTCTGTTTGCAAAGTAAGTATAAAATTTCTTTTCTAGAAATCAGCTTAAACAGAAAACAATCAGAAAGCCAAAACAGCATCTCTGCCAGCCCTTTAGACAGGTGATCATCTATGTAAAGGATTGGTTTTGAAAACTCCACAGAGCTCTGAGGATTTTAGACTTAGTAGATTCAGCTGTGTGCAAGTATTTGCTGAACAAGTGTGTGTATGTGTGTATATATATATATATCCTGTATGAAATATGTTCTCAAGTTCTTGGAAACATCATCATGAGCTTATTACAAACACAGCAGAGGTAATGATAGTGTTTGTGAACATTATATTGATACCGTATCAGTCGGTGCAGTGGAGCAACTTGGCTTGCCAGGTTTGCAATATATTCCTGTGGTGCAAGAGGACAATGACCAGTAACAAACCAGGAAAGTTAAAGATTGTTGGATTTGCGACTAGCAGGTTTATATTGACTTTGATTGTCTTAATTCTGATAAACCGTGCTGTTCAACAATATTTGTTTGACACTTTTCCAAGTAAATACATTTCATCAAACTAGGTGTAAATGGTAGAAATTTGTAGCAGTCACATTGGTGCTTTTGTCATTAACATCTCAAACCTCACGGGGGCGTGTTTGACCAAAGCAAGCACAGATTTGAAGTGCAGTGGCTGTAGTGATGTGGCACAAGAGAGAAGTCCGTAGGGATTGTGCTGCTTGACTTGTACTTAAGTCTGAAACAACATTATGTTCTCAGGTATTTGAACTAGTTTCTCTTCTGCATAGAGCAAACCAGGAAGGCTTTTCAAGCTGTTAAGTCCTTCACCTGATTACTGGGAAATATTCTGGTGGTTTATCCTGGCATGAGGTCAGGACACAGACCACATGGACTCAGACTTGGGCTTTCATGACAACACCCGAATCTTGAATTTTGGATGTAAACCACATGATAAAACACTGGAGTTTCTATAAGCATTAAAAGGGGAAACAATGCTTTTAGCTTAATCCTGCACTCACAGGTGGAATATAACAGAGTGAATAATTACTACATGATTTTTGTTTTCGCGACATGAACAAAATAATTATCTCTTTACTAACAGTCAGCATGGGTAAAGAATACTATTTTAAATGTATATTGCAATGAAAACATTCAAAGCTGAACCTATTAAATTCATATTAAAAGTGACCTTTCAACTCTAGTTATAGAAGTCTTTACTATGCACATTCAAGTTCAAAGGTTATAGCCATAGTCTTTAAAGTAAAGGAATTTTGAATATAGATAAACACTTCCTGGCATTTTGCTCCAGATGTAGACATTTTTAAGTTCATGACTGTTTTGCAGACTGATAATTTCAGTAGTAGGCTGAAAGTTGAATTTCTTTCGTAGAAACACAGATAACTGCAAAATACTTTAAAACTCCCCATCTTTAAGATGGATACATTTTTTAAAAAGGCAGTTTAATTGAATGCTATGAAGAGTGTTACAGCAAAGGACTTCTATTTGTACAGTTGTGTAGACACAATAACATGCAACTGTTTAACTCTTCTTTTTTTAAAGTTCAACAGTGATGAAGTGTCAGAGTGGATGTCAGGATGGTTTTGAAGTGGTCAGCATGAGTTGTAACTACTTCTTTGTGCTTGTAGAGTGAAATAATTCGAGACAATCCTGGCATCCTGGACTGCGTGAAAGAAGGAATTGGCAGAGTTGTAGGCTTGGGAGTTCCCCATAGCAAACGTCTCCTTCCTCTGATGGTCTTGACTTTCCCAACTGCTCTACACGGAGTTCTTCACTACGTCATCAGCTCCATCGTACAGAAGCTTGTTTTGTTTTTTCTGAAAAGGGATAATTCCCACAACCTTCCAACTGAGAGTTCCACTTCTGTGCAGAGCATGCTGGATGCCTATTTTCCAGAACTTATTGCTAGCTTTGCTGCTAGCCTTTGTGCTGATGTCATGCTTTACCCACTGGAAACAGTTTTACACCGCCTTCATATTCAAGGGACACGCACAATAATTGACAATACAGACCTTGGCTATGAAGTGCTTCCAATCAATACTCAGTATGAGGGAATGAAAGACTGCATAAATACTATAAAACGGGAAGAAGGAATGCAAGGTTTTTATAAAGGATTTGGAGCTGTTATAGTGCAGTATACCTTGCATGTGGCAGTTTTACAGCTTACCAAAATTATTTACTCAACACTGCTTCAAAATGTTTCTTAATCTGTCCAGGTCTGGATCTAGCACGTTGGACATGATTGACTTGCTAGCCTAGTTATTGTTGAAAATGGCTTAGAAAATGAACTTTGAAGAATCCACTCTATGGATTCTCCTTACACTGTAGAACAACTTGTTTTAAAAATGGGGATATAGTTTCCGAAGTGTAATTACAAAAGGACTGTTTAAAAATTACAGACACAAATTGAATATGTAACATGCAGTCATACAAAGGGGATCAGATTTCAAATGTGATTGCAGTGAGGATTTACCTTTCCTCTTACCAGTTCACTGACTAAAGGAATGGATATGAATTGCTAATATCTGCTTTATAAGTGTCACATCTGATATTTAATATATACTGTTAGCCAGTTCAAAGGAATTTATTTTCTTAAGTTGTAAGAACTTGCAAGTAGGGGACTGATGGCTTTACTGGTCTTTTAAAAATGTTTCCAACTTCACTGTTAATGGAACTGTGAGTAAAACAGAAGCTGTAAAAATAACTTAAGTAGACTTAAATGTCATCATTTACAGGTACATAGAAGACTTATTTTGCTGCAGTGTGGCAGAAGATGACAAAGGGGAATCTTTTGCTCTGTACAAAAACAGTGAAAAATGGGTTTGGGGCAGAGTTGCACAGAATGCAAATTTGTCTGTCTTGCAGTTTGTTTGCAAGGCTTACAATAACCAAGTGTGTGAATAAAGCAAATTAGAAACTGATGTGTGTGCATGTGTAAGTGCCATTTTTAGTTGACTTTCCAGTGATAACTTCAGGGTTTAGTGTTACTCTACTACTTCATATGAGAGTATAATAATCATACAAATCTGTGTAGTAGTAGTAGTGGTATTCAAAGTGTACAGAAAGCCTAAAAAAACAATTGGCTGTTCCTAGAGTTCCTCTTTTGTTAGATCTGAGGGGTGTGTATAAAATTGTCTCCTTACTATTTAGCACTGATGTCTGTCATTTAAAGTCTCTGCTAGATAAAATATTTTGTGGAGCAGAGTTAAGTCTCTTTGTGTGCAAACACACCACAGAAGTATATCATTTTGCCCTCTTCCCCTTCAGACTCAGCTTGAAAATGATTTTTAATCATTCTAAATAACTTAGTCCTTCTTGGTTTCATCAATAAATATGGGGAGGGAGGGAGATGGTTTTTAGCAAATAAAACAAGCATGTGGAAAGTCACTTTTAAATTATGTGAGAGGCTGCTGCTTTTTTCACACTCGTGGCAAATCTGTTTTTGTGAATGCTGTAAATTTATCTGCATTTTAATCATTAATCATTGTGTAGTTATCACTTATGGAAAGTAGTCATGGTAAAATAATGCAAAGATGTTGCTGTTTGTAAGTTCTGACTTTAAATCAGGTCTACTTTATTATTGATCTAACTTTCATGTATTTTAAATGCCTAAGTGTTGAAATGGAAAGTATAGTGAACTTGGGAACTGGTTTATTTTGAAATATTGTTAATTGCAAATTTAGTGTATAGTGTATGAAATAAAATGAGAATTCACTGTAAGTATTATAAAGTAATTCACCAAAGAGGCATGTAAAGGAATCCTGTTTTGTGTGTTATGTTTTACTGTATAGACTTCAGAGTGACATTTCCAGGTTCCTCAATCCTAAGTACAAGAACATGTTGAATTAAACTACATGCGAGAGGTTGGGTAAAATACTCAGTTCCCGGGTTGGTTTCTTTTGAAGTTTCTAAGAGTATCAAGATAGAGTGGAACTTTTAGTACATAAAACTGGCCTTTTCAAAGGTGTTACATTCAACTGTAGCCAGCTATTCTATCACAATTGCCTTGAAGCAGTAACTTAACTGCATGTTGCAGTCCAACACTTGCAGATGTGTCTGTGAAAGGGGGCAATCCTGTTTTTCTAGGAATAAAATTTTAGGGCATTTTGCCATTTGAGATGAAGGGCTTGTCTTTTTATATTCTGGAAGAGAGAAGATGATTTCTCAAGAGTGGCACTAGAGACTGTGCCATAACATTTTATGGTGTCGTTGCTGCGAGTTTTACAGTTGTAGTGCAGTTTCTCAAATCTGTAACTTCGGGCAGGGTGAGAAAGAATGCTGTCAATGTAGAGCAGCTGTTCTCTGGTGGAAAAATCCTTTTGCTTTGGGCTATTCTTTTTTGGTCCTCTTCCCATCAGTTTGAATGAACATGTTTAGATTCTTCATGTATACTTTTTTTATCTTCCAAAACAACTAATACACTTTGTCCAGGGTTGCTGGGTTTTTGCCCATGCAAAAACGTAAATGAATATAGGCTGGAAAAGATATTTTTAACCTTTTCAATCATAAATGTTTCTGGTTTTCATTTGGATCTTAACTCTTAGGTGCTCAATTTTTGGCTCACATGAGTGATCAGTAGATGGCTTTAGCAAGATGTACCACTGAAAACTACAAAATACTGAATTGGCTGTAGAAAGTAGATTGTAGTAGAATATGAAGAATTCTTACACACTCTCTTGTTTCTGATACAAACAATTACTTCTTTGTACCTTGCTTTTCTTCCTTTTTTTTAATTTTTAATCTTTAAAGAAGAGAGCTGATTTCAAGAAGGTAAATGTTACTGAAGAAAGATAGACTAATGTTTCCCTCCAGTGAAGAATTACTTGGCTTCTTGTCCATGTGTCTTGCAAGGAGAGCCATTATGAGCAGTAACTGATGACAGACCAGGCAGGAAACTTGGAGCTATGAGGCCTCCTGGAAACAGGCAAATATCTGCCTATGTTGTTTCATGGCCTGCATACAGATCACACTTGGCTTTCAGTTGTGTCAGAATAGAGCTTTTAGATCCAGCGTTGGTGCCAGTACTGAATTCTTCAGCACCATTCCAGCTGTGTTCACTCCTTTCAGCAGATCTACTTTGGGGCATGCATGATCTGCCTTTGGGTCTTGTCTGTAACAATGTGAGATGCGCAGTTTTACAGATTTATGCAGAATTTGTAAAAGTCAAAATTACGTGTTTTTCTTAGCTCCTCTGAGTTCAGCAGCACGTTCAGAGTAAATGTGAGGTATTCATCTGACACGGTCATTCAGCTGATACAGGCCTGCAGCTACAAACACAGAGTAGAATCACAGAATATTCGGAGTTGGAAAGGACCCACAAGGATCATCAAAGCCCAACTCCTGGCCCTGCACAGCACACCCCAAGAGTCACACCATGGGCCTGAGAGTGTTGTCCAAAGGGTTCTTGAACTCTGTCAGGCTGGTGCTGTGCCCACTTCCCTGGGGAACCTGTTCTTGTGCCCGACCACCCTCTGGGGGCAAACCTTTTCCTGACACCAACCTAAACCTGACCTGACACAACTTCAGGCCGTTCCCTCGTGTCCTGTTGCTGTCACCACAGAGAAGAGGTCACCGTCTGCCCTACTTTTCCCCTCATGAAAGTTGCAGACTGCAATGAGGTCGCCCCTCAGTCTCCTCCAGGACAAACAGATGAAGTGACCTCAGATGTTCCTTGTAAGGCTCCTCCTCCAGACCCTTCCCCATCCTTGTGGCCTCCTTTGGACATTCTCTAATAGCTTTATATCTTATGGTTTGTGGTACCAAAACTGCCCCAGCACTCAGGTGAGGCTGCCCCAGCGCAGAGCAGGGCGGGACAATCCCCTCCCTGGCCTGGCTGGTGATGCTGGACCTGATGCCCCCAAGACAGGGTTGTTCCTCCTGGCTGCTGAGTCGTGTTCAACTTGCCAGTGACCAGGACCCCCAGGTCCCTTTCCACAGCACAGCTCTCCAGCCTCTCATTCCCCAGTCTGTCCGTACATCCAGGGGTGCCCCATCCCAGAGTCCGGCACCTTCCCTGGTTGAACTCCATACTGTTGGTGATTGCCCAGCCCTCTCATCTGCCGAGGTCTCTCTGCAGGGCCTCTTTCCCCTTGAGGAAGCCAATAGCTCCTCTCAGTTTTGTATCTGTGAACTTGCTCAGTGTCCCTTCAAGTCCTGCATCCAGCTCATTTATGGAGATGTTGAAGAGCACAGGGCTGAGGATGGAGCCCTGCAGAACCCCACTGGGACGGGTCACCAGTCTGATGTCACCCCAGCCACTGTAACCCTTTGTGCCCAACCCATGAGCCAGTTGCTCACCCATCCCATGACATATTTATCGAGCTGTGTGCTGGACATTTTGTCCAGAAGGATCCTGTGAGGGACAATATAAAAAAAATTACATCAACTGTTTTCCCTTGATCAACCAAATGGGTTACCTTGTCCTAAAAGGAAATCAACCACCTGAGGAACATAATCAATGCACATGATGTAAATGAGGCCTGTCTCTCCATGAATACACAAGTTCTTGCTCAGCTCTAAGATTTTTGTTGGTATAATTCCAGGCTAGCAGTGGTCACTGTCAAACTACTTACCTTTTGAATGATATCCAAGGAGAAGGGGTCACAGGCTAAATTTATTGATTAAATGGTTGTTTCTAAGAGATTTGAGAGCACCATTCCGTCACTTGTATGGGAAGAGAGGTGGTAGGAAAATGTGAATAAAGCATTTCTCTAGTTTTCTTTCAGAATATGTAACACGTATGCCCTCCAGCAAGGGCAGAAGAAGGTAAGATCTCCATTTAATCAAAACTGCTGGCATCTGTGTTTCAAAAGCAAATCTGATTTTAAGGACTTGGATAAACCTTTATCTTCAGATTTTTTTTGATAGAATAATTCCTTCTTTACCTTCTGCACTTCAGCCTCTCTGCAGACAGTGTGGCAAACTGTGAACAGAATTTAGGGTTGGAAAAGAAGTGATATTGAAAATGAAATGTAGAGATTGTCCATAAGTGCAGATAAACAAAAGTCAGTGATTAACCTTCTCAATTGCAACAAATAAACAAAATACAGAAATGTTCAAATGTATTTATGTGGTAGTTATGTCCAAATGTGTATATTTGTGTCATATTTATGGAAGGTTTCATTTGGAAGTCTATTTCAGCCTTTATCTTTCAAATGGTCTTTTAAAAGGTAAGTTAAAATCACAAAATGTTTTAACTCTGATACGCTTCTTTTTTTTTTTCCTCCTGGTGCTTGGAAACTGACTCAACTAAAAAGCCAACTATTCTTTCAGTTTTTCAATAGGAAAAAAAGAGCCTTCTATATCTTCCATTCAGATGAAGGCACCCTTTGAATGGATGCAAATACCATCATACAGCAGTCTCATATGGCAGTTACAGACATTTTTTGGTTTGTTATTATTCAAGCTGGTATGAGTTGGCTACAGTAGGCATTGCCTGTAGCAGCTTGATCTGGGTGAAATACTGTATCACTCTTCTCTTGTTCTCAAAATGTAGGAACAGAACATGACTCCTACCCACCAAAGCAATAAAATCGAGAGGGATTATCAGCTGTTACCTGAAATTCTGAGTCTTGCTCTTATTTCACAGCCTTAAGCTTAGCACTAAGGCAAGTCCAGAACAAAGGGACTTGTATGGGACTTGACTCTGTTCAGCAGAGGTGCTTCATGTCTTTGCCAGAACTGAATTTTTACGGCTAACAAGCTTGTAAATTGGTGTGGCTGGTTCTTGGTTTCAGGACATCTTCAGAAAAGAAAAACAGTAGATTTGCTTTTACTGCAACAGTGAGTGTAACTCACTGAAGTTTCTGATATCTGCAATGGGATCCCGAATTTGTGTATGTAATATTGGAGCCTTCAAGCATTGTTTGTAGGAGGAATGACCAATATGCACAGATGCCTTGATTTTCAGCTCCTAGCTGATACCAGCTCGGCTCGGTACCACTCAAAGTGGTGTGACACCTTGGATGTCCACACAGACCCCTGATGTGTTTATGGTCTCTGCAGGTGGAGGTATCAGTCTCAACCTGCTGGAAAATACCAGCACAGGCAGGATTGCCAGACACTCTTACCCGTGGACTAGCTTTGTGTATGCAAAATGATACATGAAAAAAAACCAAATGAAGGCATGAGAAAGAGGATTCTTGAAACCAAGTATGTGCTTACCATCGTGAGCACCTTGACGAGGAGAGGTGCGTGTCACTTCAACAGCTACTCCAGAACAGCGAGGGGAAGGAGACAACTTGTCATGTAGCTACTTGTGTTTCAGAAGCTTAAAAATGCCTACAGTGTTCTCTTTGAAAGACGGAGGGTTTTTTATTTCCACTACAAGCAACAAAAAACCACCAAGCCCTGGCAAAAAGTTTGCTGTGAAGCAGGTAACTGTTGCATAACCATTCTGACATGCTTTGAAATGTACTAAAATCACATTCACTTTGGCTAATTTTTTTTTCTAATAAAAAGTAGCTACTCATCACCTTTATAAAGCCTGCTTTTATCAAGGGAATGGATGTGTCAAGTCCTCTCAGGCAGTTTCTTTATATTGATTTGCCAACATAGTGTATCCTGTAGAAACTCATTTGTGTGTTTTTCCCTCTGATACATTGGTGTTTGATAACTGCTCTCTAATACTGGTGTTCCCTCCATGTAACACCGATCTTCATGAAGACTGGTGTTGAGAAATGGCTCAAATTGCTCTACAAAAGGGAAAATATTTGTGGATTTAAGGACTGTTTCAACATGTGAGGAAAGACCGAGAGAATTGGGATTGTTCAGCCTGGAACAGAGAAGGCTTTGGGTTGACATAATAGTGGCCTTCCAGTACCTGAAGGGAGCCCACAAGAAAGATAAAAAGGGACTATTTACAAGAGCATGTAGTGACAGGACAAGGGGAAATGGCTTCATGCTGAAGGAGAGTAGGTTTAGACTAGATATGAGGAAAAAATACTTCACTGTGAGGGTGGTGAGGCACTGGCACAGGTTGCCCAGAGCAGCTGTGGGTGCCCCATCCCTGGAGGTGTTCAAGGACAGGTTGGAGGGGGCTCTGAGCAACCTTGTCTGGTGGAAGGTGTCCCTGCCCAGAGTAGATGATCTTTAAGGTTTCTTCAAACCCAAACTATGAATACATGATTTTTCCCAATGGAAATTATAAACAGACATTTTCAATTGCAAAGTAAAGATGCTGCAAGTTAAAAAATTTTGAGCTTCCAGAAAACAATCTGTGTGAACTTGCTGTTTTAATAAATGTAGTATTAGGAAAACCTTCCAGTGTGCAATACAAAAAGTTGGAATCATACTTAGGGACTAACTGGGGAGCTCTGCAACTGAAACTACTTGGCACACTAATGCTCCTGCTTCCACAGTGAGACAGCCATCAGCGCTGCAGTCCTCTCATACCTAGAAAGAAAAAGGAAAACGAGGCATAATGGTTCTCTTCTGGTACACGCCTTCCTCTGTAGCTGCAAGTTTTCAATTGTCTGTCAGGCTTTTTCCTCCCCTCTATCAAATAAAATGTCAATAGATACCCCTTGCATCCTCAAACTCTGCAAATTGTGCAGAGTTACCAGGTCAAGATTATTCCAGGTGTAATAATCATCATGAAAATGATGCTGGGAGAAGGGGGAGGATTTCCTGTTATTGCTGCAGAGCTGTGTGATGTGGCAGATGAGGTGGGATGTGCTAACAGTAATCTCAGACTGAGGCAGAACTGCCAAAGAAATGAGAATATACCTCTCCTGGAGTTTGTACAAACCCTGCATTTTCTCCTTTGTCCCTCCTGCACACTGTCCACAGCCAGGTATTTTGGGCCTGTGTTCTCTCTATGACACAGACACAGACATTAGTGATGTGATACCTGATCTTTTGCAGAGGAGTCATCTCTGTTTCCTTTGTCTGTGCAAGTGTCCAGGATGGCTTGGTGTACCATGCCCCATGGCTTTGTGTGCACCATGGCTTGGTATAGTATTTGTCAATAGCTTGAATTTTTAGGGGGAAAAATTGAGTCTTACATTTAGATCCACGAAATTAAAATCCCAGGAAAACATCTGTGTAGTAAGCATCTGTATAGTAGAATTGATTAAACTACTGACTTCTTCTTTTAGAGGGAGTATTTTGTACTTGACAGGAGAGACTGTCCACATGCTAGAGTTTCTCCTCTCTTTTCTAGGGTTCTTCTTTTATGTTCTGTCTGGCTTTATACATCATCTCAGTGCCTCTTTATATACTAGCTTGTCTGCCCTCTCTTTAGTTGTTCCTCCTTCTTCTCATCGGTCTTTTCTTTCTCTTTGCTTTTCATATCTGCCTTTTCTGTCTTTGTCCTCTATGTCTCTCCAGTGGAATATCCAGCCCCTGTTTTCTTCCATGTTTCCTTAGCTGGAGGTCGCTCTGACTGCTCATCACTGTGCATAATGCTGCCCAGTGCTTTTCGCAGAGTACTTGCCAAAAATTATCACCAGGAGATACAAATTGAACTTTACATTGAGACTGTAAATTATACTGTGCATTGATTTATTCTCAGGGTGATGAATCTTCCCTTAGCACTTCAGATGGATGAGATTCAAAGTCATGCAGCTGAGTCAGTCTGAAGTAATGTTCTGTTGGCAGTTCCTGCTGTATTTTACCATGCATATATATGTATATATATATATATATACTCACACTGTGCATCTATACGCAAAGAGCTGCACTAGAGTTGCAACAGAAAATACACAGCAATATAGTAACTGTGTAGGGATAGGTTTGCAGATGCTGAAAAGTGAAAAGTTTGTTTCTTACTCTTCGTAATTATTGAGGCAATTTTATAAAAGGTGCCTAACTTTCTGTATTTACAGTGTTTGCCTGCAATTATTTTACCTTTAGTAGCTGAAGCAAAAGGAAGGGAAATAACATTCCAAGTGTTGGTGTATAGTAATCAGAGGAAAAAAATTCTTGCATGGTATTATAAAAATCTGGCTGGGGTGCAGAAATATTTGCTGAGCCCTCAGAGAGGAAGATAAAAGTTCTCATTTGCCAGAAGCTGTTGCACTCAGATTTTACTCCTAAGAGCAACAAAAGGATGAACAGTTACTTTCTATGTGACTGCACCAGTGATAAACAAACGTGGTTGAGAGGAGCTAGAACAATAACTGTGTCTTTGGTCCCCAGTTTCTTTTTGAGATCTGTGTGACTTTCTTACAGAGGCATCTTTGTTAATGACTGTATTTAGTACAGTGTTTTTTGGCTTACTACTGCTTGTGCTGTGGTCACATGTGGCTTGAGCTCTCGAGTTTGCTGTCCTCAAATTTCTCTATTTTCTATTTTCCACTGGACTTCTGGCTTAGCACCTTGCAGCTGGCTACTTTTCAAGCACCAGAAGCAATATCTTACTATTAATTGAGAACTTTAATGGTTTAATCCCAGCCAGCAACTAAACCCCAGACAGCTGTTCAGTCACTCCCCCTGTGGCGGGATGGGTGAGGGAATTGGAAAAGAAAAAATTACAAAATCCATGGGTTGACATAACGACAGTTTAATAGGGGAAGCAAAAGCCACACACACAAGCAGAGCAAAACAAGGAATGAATTCGCTGCTTGCCAAGGTTGGGCAGGTGTTCAGCCATCCCCAGGTGAGCAGGGCCCCGTCACACGCAGCAGTGACTCAGAAAGATAAACACCATCACCCTCAAAGTCCTTCCCTTCCTTCTTCTCCTCAAGTTTATACATTGAGCATGGTGCTGCATGGTCTGGAATATCCCTTTGGTCAGTTGGGGTCACCTGTCCTGGCTCTGTCCCTTCCCAACTCCTCCTGCACCCCTAGCCTGCTCACTGGTGGAATGAGAAGCTGAAAAAGCCTTGGCTCAGTGCAAGCCCTGCTCAGAAATAAATAAAACATCCTTGTGTTATCAACACTGTTTGCAGCACAAATCCAAAACACAGCCCCAGGCTAGCTACTGTGAGGAACATTAACTCTACCCCAGCCAAAACCAGAAGAAGAATTTGGTCTATGCCAAATCAATGCTGGAGAATTACCCAGGGCTATAATCATATCATCAAATCAACTAATGAGGCCAAACAGAGAAACATCATAATGCTGCTACACTGGAAGTTTTGGGGCAACTCTGTTTCTGGTTGATTGTGAAATAGCTGGTACTAATTAGATTTAAAAGTAGTGTAGCCTTAGTGATTGACCACATAACAAATTATAAATGATGGAATTACATAATACAGAATGCATTTCAAGGGAAAAAAGAGTTGTATTTATACAGCAACTGTAAGGTGATTTTGCTCTGTAGGAAAAATAATGTTGTGTTGATTTGTCTTGTGACATTAATGTGAGGTTGTTTTCTTTGCATCCAGTGCTTGCATGGTGCTGCTTGCTCACTTCTCCAGATACACATGCATGTCCTTAAGTCACTTTCCCTTCCACTCTTTCATTTAATCTGTTTGCATGGATTATATGGATTAGGATCTTTGGAGCAAGCGAGACAGTAGTTCGAAAACAACAGAGCTGTAATTTCCTTCAAAAACCTACTGAGGTTGTTCAAAACATCACTGACTTTTGAAGGTGTTTCTATAATCCACCAATTCCTTGACTTACAAAAAGAACAGTAGAAAATGTGTTCTTCATTTAGCTTTTTAACAACCTTGTCATCATAAACTGATACATCAGCATGCATCCAGCACCCAACCATCACTTGACCGTGATCCCAATATAACCAATATGTGCTTGTCTCCATTTAGAATGGATACATTTTCCATCTTAACGCAATGCCTAGCCTATCAACACACCTTCAAACATACATTCAGTGGGGCTTTGCCTTTTCACCACCAGCCATAACAAGAAACAAAATGCTAGCAACTTAGATGCCAACTCATAACTTTTTAATGAGTGGGGCAGGATGGAAGATGCTTTTTTTTTTTTTTTTTTTTTTACATTTTTACATCTAGCACCTTGACCATATCTGTGGGTGGCAGGTCACAGATTTGTAGCACAAATAGATAACAACTCAGTGGTATGTGCAGGAATCACACTGAAGCAGGGATGGGCAGTTAAATATTTATAGCCAGTGCCTGCTGGAGAATGAATGACAATTGCTGGAACAACTACAGCCCTGGGGAAGGACTATTTTGTTGCTCTGGAAACATGGTCGGAGTCAATAACTAGCTGGAGAGCAGAGCTGCCAGCACTTGGGTGGGAGGGAAGCGCTGACACAAGAAACGGGAAAGAAAGATTTGTGTAGGCCATTCTTTACCATTGTGAGGAGCAGCAGCTGATGGAAGGTCTGGGGTTCACAAAGTTTTTCCACCATGGGTGACTGTCTAATGCCAAGAGGAGTACTCACCACCTGGTAGGTAATGTGTTAGCATTCCTAATTTACTATTCCGGTGGAGGAAAAAAGTGGCTCTCAGATGTTTTTTTAATTTATTTTTTTATGGTGGGGAGGCAGAGGCAAGTTATGGGATGTCCTGTATGGAATATCAGTGTGATAGTCTGGGTGGAAGTGAGGGAAGTGCAGTTTCAGGTGCAGAAGAGTAGGAGTGTTACCTGTTTGTGTTACATTTGTCTTTGTCTGAGAGCAGAGGCACAGTAGCGCAGAGGTGGCTTTGCATCCTGCCTCTCTACTCTTGCAATGGGTTTCTTCTCTGGCACCAAGACTTCATCCATGGTCTGCTCTCCAAAGTGCCCAGATCAGATTAATGGTTCAAATCTTATCTTTCCCCTCTTGTTGGTTTGCTGTTCTATTTGGACAAGCCCTTGTGAAACAAATCAAACTGGTACCTCCTCCACTCTTCTGACCCCTCTCTCCTTCCAGTCCAGTGCCTGCATTTCCTTGCGTGTCATTTCCCAAATATGTAAGGAAGAGCTGCTGTCTGTACCTGCATTCAGATGAGTTCTTCCTAATTTTCCTGAAAAACAGGAAACTGTAACGCTGTGCTTACCAGAGTTCCATGCTTGTGTCGTCTTGGCCCAGGAATGGGCAGTGTGTCTGTCTGTTACACTGATCCTGTGCAGCCACTGTCTTTGCCCTAAGTCAGGGTATCAAATCATCACTACAGAGGGAACTTCCCTTCTAGTTTTCTGCACGGTGACATTGCAACCCATCAAATGGCAATCTCTGAGAAACCTGTGCTGACCTGGAATTTTCCTCCAGAGATTGTGATGGATTAGGCTTTGTCATTTGAATTGATTCATGCAATTTGCAAAAGTCAAGATCATTAATTCTGTTCTTTACTACGGTTTTTTTTATGTTATTTTTTTCAGAATAGAATTGTCTTTACTATCTGTAGGTTCCTGAATATCCCCTGATAGACTCTTGAAAAAAGTGTTAGTGTCACGTTTACCACTTTCTAATCTTCAGGTACCAAAGAATTTTTTGAATGGTGATGTACTGAAGCCGCTTAATTCAATTATTTCGTTGACTGAGTTTCTTTAAATCTGTTGGGGATAAGTGTGGCAGTTGTTGCTATTTATTTGGTCTGCTTGTTCTGTAAAGTCTTTTGTTGCTGCCTAAGTTTGAGATAGCACTTCTGATATATCCACCCACAGAGAAGAGTTTCTGAAAATGCTGCAAGCCCTTGCGCTGTGAGCACATGGGCAGACAACTCACCTGTCTGCTGATAAGGCCATGTTTTCTGGTTTCCCTTTTACATCCTGCTGATCTGTTGGTGCTCTGTGTTCTCTGACAGGCGTCCTATTCGAGGTATATTGAGGTAATGGCTGATTATTCTTTTCTTATGCCCCTTGTGAGATATTTCTCTGTCTGCCTAGCCCTCTGTGCTGTTTTTCACATTTCTTCTATCTCTGTTTATGATGCCATCTATTCTACTTTGCAATGAAACTAGAATTTTTCAAAAGGGGTTTTTTAACAATTTCCTTTACCTCTACTGCACCATTTGGTCACATTGTCTACTTTTCTTCCTCCCACTGAGTTTTTCTTTCTTTGTAGCATATTTCCTGGGGAAACCTGTAGCTTCTTTCCTGGGGACAAGCAGTCATTGATTTTGTTTAAAAATGATCTATTGACATCTTGCTCAGTGGTGATATTGGCATAGAAATTGGGAGTGGCTGCCTTAATCTGTTAATTTTCCTGTCTCCAGTATGATAATTACATTGATGTCCTCATTACAAGTTAATCATTTCAGATCTCCATCTCACAAGTCTCAGAGTTCTGCTATTCGTGTGGAATGTAATTTACTCTGATCCTTTATTTTCTTACCTGTGCCTCGTTTAGATGGCCTTTCCCTGGGGAGCAGAATTCCCATGGCAGCAGCCGTATGAATGCCTCCTGCCAAAACAGATTCCCTTCTACATCTTCCCCGCTCTCCATTTCAAGAACTCGATTCTATCTGCCATGGCTTTCAAATGAAAAATTGTGCAAGAATTTCAATGTGTGCACAAATATGTTTATTGGCTGGTAAACTTGTAGCAGTGGGAGATCAAGGACTTGAGTGAATAGGAAAGTTTCTGTGGTGGAAGCAAAGCACTGGGTCTTTCTTTCATGAAGATCAAATGCATTAAAAGCCTGGAGACATGAAACAGGGGGATCTCCTGCTCTAGCTGTCACTGTGCTCTGGAGAGATGCAGATTTAAGAATAGTTGGCAGGGAGCAGTAATTAAACTCGACCTGCGTCATCCCCAGCTAAATTTGCATTTTCTGTGCCATGTATGTACAATGGCATATCCTTATTACAACTATGCCAGTTACATGACAGCTTTGTAATTGCTTTGTAGTCCTGAGGCAGCTCATGAACAGAAAAGAAGTGGTGACCATTGAAAGGACAGGAGGAAATGGCCTGAAGCTGAGTCAGGGGAGGTTTATGCTGGATATTAGGAGGGTGTTTGGGCAGTGGAACAGGCTTCCCAGGGAAGTGGTCACAGCACCAGCCTGACAGAGTTCCAGAAGTGTTTGGGCAATACTCTCACATCTCTGAATTTTACACAAGATTTCTGTCCCATACACTGGCAAAGCACATTGTTTGCAAGAGCTGCTCAGTCAAGACACACAAGAAACTACTTGCAAGCAGAGTTTTTGAAAGAAAACTCACCAATAACTACTAGAAATTCTGCAAGTTTGATTAATTTTTAGCAGTACATTAAAAAAAAAAACCACAATAAAACCCGTGTAATTTATCAAAACAACTTTTACGAGGTAATTTTTTTATAGCTTGGGAAAACAAATAACTCAGTAGTGTGTTAAACTGTAGTAAAATTAGTTTGCTGTTCCAAAATAAGCAAATGAAAAAATTAATGTGGCGAACAGTTAATAGTGTCTCGATTAATGTTAAGGCAACATGATTTTGTGAGTTTCTTACTTAGTGAAGTGTGTCTGGTTTCTAAGGTAAAAATTCAGATGTGGATGTTACAGAAATCATCACTGTGATATTTAATTTCTGAGGCAGTCTCATTTCCCACTATTCTTGTCTCTCACTGTTCTAAAAGACTTACTGTGTTACCAACATATTGACTGATGCAGATGATATTAAATAAATTAGAAGCTGTCACCACCTGAGAATGACCAGGAAAACGTTTAAAAAGTGGAAAAAAGTAAAAAGGTAGGGAAAAAAAGTAGAAAGAAAAAAAATTAAAATTGGCCAAAGCTATTTTGTAGTTTTGATCAAAAGCCTGGGCAAATGTGTTAAATCATATCAGCAACATTTTTAGGATGGTAGAGGACTGTCAAGCAATCAGAAAGTTGCATATGGATACTTTGTGCAGGACAATGGTCTCATGACACAATAATTTTCACATTGTTACGCTCAGGAAAAAAAAAAAGTCACCCAAGAGCAACCATCCACCCTTTTACAAGACAGGAACGGTTAGACCGTGGTAAGAAAGGTCACTAAGAGAACATAAGCCCAACTGTGACACCAGGGGAAATACTGAGAACACGTCAGTGTGTTAGCAAGAGCATAACTCTGGGAAGTTGAATGCATCTTGGACGTCATTCCTTCGTATTTAACCACGTCAGCATGATGGTGAGACATTTGTGAGTGTGCTGAAGGGGTCTGCTAAAGGGTTATGTGACAGTCACCACCCGGAAATCTCAAAAGGGAAAAAAAAAATTAGACCTTCGTAACAGATGATGTCTCTTAAAGCAGGCAGAAATCACATGATCAAGGGTGTATAGGCTGCAGCTGAACAAGTTTTTTTCCAAGATTCAGGGTTATTAGTTAGTGCTCTATGATACAGATGTGAATTTTGTACTATCTGAAGTGCAGAAGCGCTGTTGATATATTATGCCTCTGGACCTTAAATTAAATTTCCGAGACAGTGTGTGTTTCTGTATATTTTTAAGGACATTGTCCATATGCCTGTTAAACACTGTCAGGCTTGGGGCATCACCCACTTCTCTAGAAAGCTTGTTCCAGGGTTTGACCACTCTCTTAATAAAGAAAGTCTGAAGGCCCCTGGCACAGGTTTGGGCCATTTGCAGGCATCCAGTCGCTGGATCCCAGGGAGAAGAGATCAGCACCTCCCTCTCCGCTTGCCCTCCCCAGGAAGCTGGAGACAGCAGCAAGGTCACCCCTCAGCCTCCTTTTCTCCAAACCGGACAAACCCAGACCTTTCAGCTGCTCCCCCCAGGACAGGCCTTCCAGCCCTTCCTCCAGCTTGGCTGTCCTGTTCTGGATGCATCCGAGTGCCTTCACATCCTTCCTACACTGTGTGGCTCAGAGCTGCTCTCAGAGCTCCACGTGAGGCCTCACCAACACTGAGCACAGCAGGACAATCCCCTCAGCTGGCTGTCTGGCTGTGCTGTGTTTGATGCTCCCCAGGATGGGCTTTGCCCTGCTGCTGAGTCCAGCACCTGCTCGTTGAGTTTCACGCTGATGAAGATGCTCCGATCTGGATCCCTCTCGAGGCATTTTGTCCCTCAAGAGAGTGAACATCACCTCCTAGTTTGGTAACATCAGCAAACTTGCTGATGGTGCATCCAACTCCAGCATCCAGATCATTAATAAATACATTGTGGGGTAAGGTTCATATGTCTGTTCTTCTGACAGCTTTTCACACAGGTTGTATTAATCATCATCCCATGTGCTCTTTTCATGTGTGAGCCATGTGGAGTGTGAGCCAAAACATACACAAATTGTAATTTATTTTTTTTTACCAGTGTGAGATAAATTTTTGTATCAGGCTGTAGGAAGAGTACATGTTAGGTTAAGAAAATATGTAATATATTTAACTTTTTCTTTCACACTTCTGCAGCCTTTGCCCAAAGCTTTATGCGAGCCAGTGTACAGCTATTTCTCTCTCTCTCTCTCTTTCCCTCCTTCCTTCCTCCCACTTTATTTACATGAAGCAATTGTGATAGCTCCTAAGCACGTTTGCTTTTACGTTTGATAAATCACTTCCCTCCACGATCTCTACTGAGTAACTCTGTTTCCTTAAAGCAGCATATCTTATTAAACTTACTAGTTATTCAAGAAAGGTATCAAAAAGTTTGTTTATGGTGGGAGTGGATTTGTGAATCAAACACAAAGTATAAGCCATACAAATTAATTTCAAAAATTCAAAGCTCTGCATTCCTGCTATTATGAACAATGCTAAAAAGTATTCATATCCCATGTTAGAACAGTAAAATAAAATAGTTCAAAAAGTGGAAGACTATTCAGTAGTTCTATTAATGTTCTATTTCAGTAGCTTGCACAACATAGTTTCAACAATACAAGAGGTTATTTTTAAAATATCTAGTGACTTGGTACTTTATGTAAGATTTACCTGAGATTGCTGCATCTATTGGATCAGCAATCTGTAATGAAAACCTTCTAAAAAAACCCTGCACCTTTCTTTGAAGTGTAGGAGAGCTACAATTTGGGGAATTTCTTCAGGGATATTTTGCTACCTTCTTCTTAATTAAAGCTTGGTGAGGTCATTATGTGCCCTTCAGAAGTGACTTTTTGTCAACATTACCAGTTTGTGTTTGTGGTGTCCAATTAAACATGGTGTGTTTTCTGTGTAAGTTGTGAAACCAATGTAAAATCACGAAAGGGATGTAACTGATATCTGAAATTCTTCTATTTTTCAATCAGTTCCTTCTCATTTCATCAAAGATCAGTACTACTTGGGTTTCATATCTCTGAGTAGGCTTAGGGTACTTTTTTCTTTTAATGTGCTGTACCTCCAAAAACCACTGTGAGTAATAATGCAGATAAAAATAGTGGTACTACAAAAGGAAATCACTGTAAAGCAAACTACATATACAGTGGGAGAGAGAGACACACACAGAGAGGTCATCAACATGTATAAACCTTGCTAGTCTTGCATTTTGAGCAGAGAGAACCTTCTTGATCTTCTTAACTCACTACATGAGTGAGTACAACCAGTAGGTAGCAGGTGGAGATGTGAGAGCTGCCTGCAAGGGGGGTTAAGCCATGAGTTAGAAGTGAAAAACATCAGGGGTAGTGTAAGATTTAGAAGCAAGAAAAGTGATTTAGATGTTGGGGGCCAACTGGACATTTAAATGTGGTTGTCAACCAGCTGCAAACATCAAATGCATGTCTGGGCGTGGGAAATGAATCACAGACACTTGTCTGTGAGCTCTGTATTGTAATTTGGGGAAGTGAGTTTCACTCGAAGGTTGTGGTATAGTTAAAGCAGTGCAGCCCCTATCCTCTAACTATCAGAGGATGTGTTTATGTTGCTACAGCAGTGCTAACACCACTTGAGCCTCACCCTGTGAAGAACAGACTGTGGTGATGTAGCTGCAGTTTTTCTGAGCGTGGCACCTGCGTAGCTGCAGAACTCCCCTACCTGCCCCTGCAAAACAAATTTTGCACCATCTGATCCTTCTCTCTGACTGCTGCTAAACATCAGTATGGCACTGAATTACAGAAGCAAGGTCCCCAGGCTGTTTCCTTGGTCCCAGGACAGGATCACAGAGAGCTGTCGCTCCAGATGTGTTTCTCAGTACATGGTGAGGGTGCTGTGGTGCTCCCCGGGCAGCCTTCTCTGACATCCCGCTCCTGGAGGCTCCTACAAGCGATTCCTGGAGTCCAACCCTGACCTCCCTCCTGGGACTCCAGCCCAGTGCTTCCCCTGCTGACCCCAGAAAATGAGCAGGCAGAGCCCATCATATTTCAGCTGCCTCCCACAGAAGGCAGTTCTCATGTCTGACCTTCTTCTCTGAGAAGTGGGACAACCTTTCCTCATAAGGGCTTCTTTTTTTACTCCTTTTATCAGTCCAGGTAAAGTTTTCCTTCCTAGGCATCTGATTAGCTTTATTACTCCCCTCTGGTTGACTCCTAGAATTTTTTGTCAAGAATTTGGATCAGTTTTAAGTATGATTCCAAGTAGCATATGTTACACATTTTAAAAAAGCTTGATATGAGTATAATCAGAATAAATAAGGGATCGTTTGTAAGAAATATGTTTAAAATTCTACCTTTTTGGCAGATAGCCTTGCCATCTGCTAATAATAATCATCAGCTTTTACTCATAAAACAACCTTCAGATTTATTGGTGAGGAACTGACCACAAACACGCTTCCCAATCTCACTGGCAATGTGAATCTTGTTTTGGCATCTATAAAGTAACTCTTTGGTTATTTTGGGAAAGCTTTCAGAATTGTTTTGAATTGCAACATCATGGATATTGAGCCAGACCTTCAGAAGCTCTTTTTTATTTTACTCTAACATTTCAACCATTCCTAATTTCCTCTATTTGCTCACATTACTTTCTGTGATTTGGAAGAACTGAAGGGAAGTCACGAAAACCCCCCACCATAAACCATGTAGTTATGAGAAATTATTTATCATGTAAAATGTGTTCCTGTATGCCTATTCAAGTGCACAGGTAGTCTAGTCCTTATGGAAAAACTCTCAGTGTAAGAAGATTTAAGCGCTAAGAAAGTTTTGCATCTTAATTATTCCCTGAAGACTTGCCTCTACTTTAGAAGACATAACAGGTCTTTAAAGAGATAATTTATAATTGAAGACCCACTAAGGCTAAAATTTTAATAAAGCCACTCAAAAAAATAAGAGAAACACTTGAGATGGTGAGATCTATGTAAAATTTTATTTCCTAGTTTTTATTTTCAGTAATACTAAACCAGGAATAGATTTATCTTTGTTCTGTTAAGGTTTCTGACAAAATGAAATCTGACAAAAGGAGTAATTTTAATAAATAAAGAGAAGAACTCTTTTCAAGGGTAAAAATGCTGGCAGCAAACTTGCAAGGTGTCTGCTGGAGTTTTCCAAAGGCAAGGCTGAAACCAGGAATTTCCCAAATGAGGCAAGTGACATAGCTGCATAGCAGCTGCAGAGCAAGCAACAGCAACATAGACTGTTCTGAAATAGAGCAAATATAAACACAGTCATGCACTTGTCCAACTTGTGATGTCTTCGAGAAAAGATTTTTTTCAGTCAATTCATGTAGTTGTTCAGAAAAAAACCCTGGAATTCCACTCTGTTCTTGATGGTTACCCAGATTTTTAATTATGAAAAAACACTGGTATGACATAAATGAATTATTCAAAATTACTTTTAAAAGACTCTTCTATGTACAGACAAAGTTATTGTCACCTGGGTCTCATCACAGATCTCATGCTAGACTGAAATGCTGTATGGAAGTTTAGATCTCTACATTCTCATCAGATGGAAAGAGAAGTTCAAGACAGAAATGCTTGTTCTTGTATACAAAGAATCTGTTTCGCTAAAATATGGTTTGCTAGTGAATTAGTAGAGCTGCTTCTGAGATCCTTTCAAAATAATTGCTACAAAAGCAAATCAAAATTGTACTTTGGGTATATTTCTTTAGAAGAGAATGTCTCTTTTTCATTAATTTTAAAATTTTTCCTGATTTTATTAGAGTATTGGCTTTGAAGTTTTCATGACGAAAAACCTATTTGCCACAAAAGTAGATATTAAATAAATTAATAAATAAGTACATATTCGACTTAGGGAAATTAATTGAACTTATTACCAATCAAATCAGAGTAGTATAATGAGAAATAAAAGCTAAATCCTTAAAACACTTTTCCCCCACCCCTCCCTCCTTCCCAGGCTTAACTTTTCCCCTGAATTCTCCACCTCCTCCCTCCAGTGGCACAGGGGGTTGGGAAATGGGGGTTATGGTCAGTTCATCACATGTGGTCTGCAGCTCCTTCCTCCTCATTGGGAGGACTCCTCACACTCCCACACACAAGCCTAATACAATATCTATATCAATATATAATATAAAGCCCATTAAATAATTGATAATAAATAGATGTATAAATACATATTTAGAGACAAAGACTTTCGTTTTCAGTGAGTTTATAGGCTGGCACATGCTTCAAGGAAAAGAACAAAGGAGAAAACATCAATTTTGAGTATTTTACAGGCAGGAATTTCAGCACAGAGAAACTCCTTTCTTTGTTTTAGTGTTACGTTTTGTCACCTAACCTTGCCCACAAGTCTAAACAGTTTGAAATCTGTAAGAAGCTTTCCCTGCCCATACCATACCAAACAGGAAGATGAAAAGCCACAGGAATGTACCTGTTGGACCTCACTCCTAAGGACAGTCTGTGAAAATAAGTCACGAGCAGCCCAGCTTCGTACCCGGCGTTCCGTCTGTGATCTTCTGAAATCACTGCAGATGCAGACGTGCAAAAGGGGGGACAAGAAGATGGGTACATGACTGGCACTAAGCATTTTATGGCTGCTGCCACAAGAACTGAGCTGTCTGCTGTGCTCAGGACCTCTTTTGGCAGATGTTACAGAAGCCAGACCTGGCTGCAGTGAGAGGAGGTCTCAGGCCTTCCATAACCAAACACAAAATAAAGCCAGTGGTGCTGTAGGGCAGATGAGTGGGTCTTCAATCCGTGGCCAAGCTGCTGAGGGACTGGCAGACAACCACTCCAAGTAAACACATTAGGACTGGTGATTATCCAACACTAAAACAAATCAGTGGGGTGGGATCCAACACATGAGAATGAAACAAGGATTACAGTAAGTGGACAGCTGTATGCTGAATGTTTACACCAGTAAATACAAAAGAAAAAAATAAAAATTGCAATGTGGCAAAAACAAACAAACAAAAAAATCTTAGTCAATGATTTTTACCATCTGGTAAAATCATGAATTTTAGCGTTGTGTGGGTTGACCTTCACTGGTCACCAGGTGCTCACCAAGCTGCTCTCTTGCTCCTGCTTCTCAACAGGATTGTGGGGAGGGGGAAAAACTGACAGAAGTATCATGAGTCAGGGACTAGGAGATGGCTTGCTAATTACTGTCAAGGGAAAAACAGGCTTAGATAAATTAATTTATTGCTAATTAAACAGAGCATGAAAATGAGAAATCAGAACAAATATTAAAAAAATCATTTCCCCCACCCCTCAGTTCTTTCTGAGCTGAACTTTACTCCCGACTCCTTTACCTCCTCCCCCTGAGTGGCAGAAAAGGTCGGGAAATTGAGGGTTGCCATCAGTTCATTACATTGTCTGTGCTGCTCCTTCCTCCTCATGCTCTTCCCTTGCTCCAGCACGGGTTCCCACCCGCGGGAAACCGCCCCTCTCCACCTTCTCCCGCGTGGGTCCTCTCCGCGGGGCGCAGTTCCCCGGGAACAGACCGCTCCACCCTGAGTCCACTCACGGGGTCCCAGGTACTGCCACGAAGCCTGACCCTGCGTGGGCTCCTCTCCAAGGGCTGTAGCGCCTGCCAAGAGCCTGCTCCAGCGTGTTCTTCACGGGGTCACAGCTTCCAGCACGGGCTGCAGGCGGGTCTCTGCCCCACCGCGGACCCCCACGGGCTGCAGGGGCACAGCTGCCTCCCCACGGGCTGCACCAGGGGCTGCTCGGGCACTCTCAGGAGCCTCCTTCTGTGCCTTGGGGTCTGCAGGGCTGTTTCTCTCACCTACCCTCTCCGGGCTCCCGCAGCTGCTGTGGTGCAGCTTTTCTTTAACCTTCCTTTGCTGCATCATCCCGCGGGTGCTGGCGCTGCTGCTGAAGGGCTCAGCCCCGGCCGGAGCCAGGTCGCACTGGCTATCTTGAGCCGATGGCAGCTCCCCACAGAACCCATCCCGACAGCCTCCCCACCCGAGGTCACCAAAGCCTTGCCACCTTGCCAGCGCAAGCTGGTGGCTTCCTCGGCTGGGCATTTCTTGCCGGCTCCCCCTCACAGTCAGGACTGAGAGAGCACAGATGCCATGCTTTGGTGATGAGAAACCAGCTTCTCCAAGCCAAGTGGCCGTTTCCTCTCCTTCGTTCACGATGTGAGGTAATTTGAGCATGCTGTGATGGATTGATTCGTTTTTCACTTACCTATTTTTTTTTATCCACTTGCAGTTTCCACAGCAGATTATTGTGAAAATAGGCATGCGAACAGAGAGGTGTCGCAGATCCTAAACCGTTCATATCCGGTATTCATGTACCTTTTTACCTCGTCATCTGCTGGAAACTGCTTTGTGTTAAGTGGTGTCCTACAGCGTTGGATAGTGCTCAGCGGGACAGCTGCTATCCCTGCGGGCTGTCTGCCTGCACCTCTCCGACAAAGGTCATCGTTCAGCCATGTTGTCATAGCACCAGCATGCTGACCTTTTTTTCCTTGTTCGTGTGTATACTGGAGATCTCCCGTCTAGTTCTGTGGACAAAAATTTTTGCATACAACATGAATCACTGAAATTGAATATGAATGTGTCATAGGTCTGTTCCGAGGAAATCACCTCATTATGCAGTTCTCTTAACAGGATAGTAAAATCCTTTTTCCTGTTCAAAGGTTCATTGCCCCTTTTGTAATTATTAAAACAAAAATATGAATTGTATAGCGTAAACAAAGTGTCTGTGGTAAAAAGTGAGAATCCATGTTCAAAATTAGGGCCAGAGACAAGATGATGTATGTGTGTACAAATATCTGCCAAAAGACTTTCACTTCTGAGATCTCAGATCCAGTCTGAGATAAGAAGCTGAGAGAAAAACCCATGCTGCTGTAATTTCATGTTTCACTGCAAACTGAAAAAATAAACAAGTCTGGACTTAGTCAGAGTTACTGCTAGCACCAGCTCCTGTGACCTCCTACTAAAACAGGAATGACACACCACGTTTTTCAAATTCTGGTGGTGATTACAACTGAGTCAATAGATAGCTGGATTCATACTAGTATTGAATTACCAGACAATTAAATTTCATGAAGTATGCAAGCAAAAGCCAGTCCGTGCTGACATATTCTAATCCAAGCAATTTAGAAATTCAGCTGCCGTTGAATATTAAACTTCCTTTAAAGGTCAGATTAAGAGAAAGTCAGCAGAGCTGATAGAATATTTTAGAGTATTTTAGAGCTCGGACTACCTCAGCTCTGGAAGCAACACTGAGACCTCTGCAGTTTCCACTCTTTATGCTTCTGGATATCTTGGGGTTTCTGCATGCACACCTCTTTTTTCCAGCTGTAAGGTTTCCCATATGGAAAAGGAGACTGTTGATCAACAGTGTTATCGGAGGACTTCTTAGGTATTGCACATCGAGAAGTTTATCATCTCTTTCGCATGCCTGCTCTATCGCATAAATATAGGCATGTCTACATCTCATTTTTTTGACAAGGAAAAGGCATGTTCAGATAGCTCCCAGTTAAGTGGTCTTCAGACAACCAGCTGCTGGAAGGCTCCCCCTTGGTGCAGGGGAAGAGAGGAGAGAGGCTGACGTAAGTTACCTGACCAGATGGTCTTCTTCTGCAGTGGGACAAACATGGAAAGACGGGAGTGACACTGAGAGGACAACACAATTTTCCTTGAAACTTTAAATGGATGATTCCAGCTTTCCACTGTGGAATGCTCAGATGTGAGAGAACACATGTATTGGGTTCCACACATCTGCTTACCTCTGAGTTGCAGCATAGCACCCTTTGCCCACAGCCGGTTTGGGTAGTTCCCTCAGGCCAGTCTTTAACACAGACACAAAGCTGCAAGCAGCAAACCCCACACACTTCGGAGAGCAGAAGAACGCTGGAGGTTTCGGAAGAACTCTCAGTAGCATCCTCTGGGGGGTGGCTGGAAAGTTCGGGTGACACTAAGATCATTTAAAAGGCAGAAATCTTTGGTAATTAGCTGTGGGCAATACCTTAAAAATAACTCCTCAGCTCTAGGACTTGGGTGAATCATAAAAAGAGTGCCCAGAGCCTCTGAACTGTGTGAGGAAAAAACATAGACAAAGAAATTAATGCTCATTCTACTGAGGATGTGAATAAGTGTCCCTTTGCTCCCAGTGCTTTTTAAAACCTCTTTTACAAAAACTTACGGTTAACACCCAGAAATGGTAATTTTTTACAAAAGAGCACCAGACAGGTCAAACATATTGAGACGGCAGCAGTAAAGAGGAGGGGCACTTTATTTGCAGAGCTGGGTGAAGTCTGGAGAGAAACTAGGAGAAACTAGACATACAAATGCATAAGAAATGTCGAGTATTTTCTAGGCTGCTGCAAGCCCATGTTTGAAAGCAGACTTCCAAAGCGATTTTGGTTTGGAAAACTTATGTGAGAGGTTGTGCTAAAGAACTTGTTTTCCTGAGTTTTTTGCCTTAGTCCATCTCTGAGCTAAACTTGAGGAAAAACATTCGTGTTGTATGACGTTCGGTGCAATTTCTGCAGTTATATTTTCAATGGATTTAATGAAGACAATTTAAAAAAAAGGTTTTCTGCAGTAAGAAATAAATTTCATTAAGTTTACAGTTGCTAATCCTGTTACAAAAGAAAAATAGCACATTATTTATCCCACTGGTAAGGAGAATAACATTTGGTTTATATTAGAAAAAGAGAAAGTTTAGAAAACATTTCTTCATACATCTGATAATAATTACTAATGTTGCTGTGAACCCCTTGGCTGGAGTTTCAAGGTAGATATATCAACATTTATCTCTTAAAGGGAGCAGCAAGTGCTCTAACGCTTCCAAGCTTCATTCTGCTAAAAATCTAACTCGTGGCCCACCAAAACCTGTCTCGTCAAACCTGTCTCTGGAGAACCATACCAGACTCCTTATTTATGTGTTTGGATATTTTACACAGTCATTGTGTGAGTTTTGGGGTTGTTTTAGTTGTCAGGGAAAGCAGGGCCATTTTCCCTCAAGTTTATGTTTCTGAAGAGTGACCCTTTGATGTCACAGAAGAGTCACCCTTTGATATGACTTCAGTCATGTGCCTGTCTTGTCCCAGGAACGCGGAATAAAACGCTTCAAAGGTCATAAGCCAAAAGAACCAGCTGCTAGGGAGCTCCCCTTGTGTGTCAAGACATTCCCTTCCCTCATGTGGTTAGTTAAATGTTCTGTTTTCCTCTTCCTTTACTTCCATAGCTGAGGAGTAATTTTTAGGTATCAGTCAGATTTTCATTTCCTCTGTTCATGGGCTTTTGCAAGGCCAGAGCAGCTTCCACACTCCCAGAGCCTCTCAAAGCAAGGGCCCTTCTCTCCTTTTGGGCTGAGAGGAATGACTGCAGCAGGACTTCTAGCATATGGCCCACTCACGCTGCAGTACTTGCTACAGTAATGAGGAAGGTGGATTTAAACTGCAGCTGATAAGAACTGAATGCTCTGGTCCCTGTGGTTTCTCATCTGTTTTATATAATATGGTTGATTTCTGCACCTTGCAGAGAGGTTGATTTAGTGTTTGCTGTGCTAGAAACTGTTGGACCAAGCCCTACATGGAAACACATGGAGGATTACTCTTTTGACGGTTGTGAATGAGGGTTAGATACTTTTCTTTTGGCGAAGACCAAGATGTTCCTGATTCAACACAGAAATCAGATTTTAGATGCATTTATGGAAAAATTTGGAGTGCTTGTGAAGCTTGCATGCTTCCAAGTTAGTTGACAGCTAAATATAGGTTTTCTGAACAGCAACACTTTACTTAGGTGTCTGAAGTCCATTTTGGATCTGGAGGTAAGCTGTTTGTACTAAATGTTTGCATTAAATCAATTGGGAGAAAAGGTTTCCCTTCAAATATGTACCCCAGTGTTGATATCCACCTGCTCACACTTCCTAGTGTTGGAATACCATTGCTTCCTCAGACAGCTTGAACGTTTTTGAAAATTAGCTGTTCCTTAAAAAGAAGTATTTGGTTAACTTGCAAAAGGTAACCAACCAAAAGTTGGTAGAGTCAGCTTGCAGAAGAGTAGAGTTGGAGATAATCAGCATCATGAAAAAAAATGGACTTTGCAGGATACCAGTTCAGGAGACCAGCACAGGACTATATGGGGAGCTCCCTCTGTTCCTGTCTCCTATATGCAAACTGAAGTGTTGCTGGGTGAGAGGGTTGGCATGTATCTTATAGGCTATACATTTTGGAACATGTATAGCTTCACTGACTTAGTCTTTGTTTGTTTTTCATTAAATAGAGTGTAGATAGCTAAACTAGATTAGTTTAATTTGATCAAAAACATTGAGGACCCAGTGCTTTCCAGAGGCCAGACCATCGGATGGGCCTGACTCATCTCACCCAGAGCCACATGCTATTACAGTGAGTTTTTACAGAGCATGGAAAAACCCTGCAAGGTCTTTTGTTGGTTCTGCATACTGTTAATACAATTATCAATTAATGGGGGGGAAAAAAAAAGAAAAGAGAGAAAAAGAAAGAGAGAGGAGAAGAGAGAGGAAGAGAGGGAGAGAGAGAGAGAGAAAGAGAGAAAGAAAGAGGGAAAGAGAGAGAGAGAAAGAGAAAGAAACAAAGAGAGAGAAAGAGAGAAAGAGAGAAAGAAAGAGGGAAAGAGAGAAAGAGAAAGAGGAAAGAGAGAAAGAGGAAAGAAAGAAAGAAAGAAACAAACAAACAAAGAGAAAGAAAAACAAAGAAAGGAAGAAAGGAAGAAAGAAAGAGAAAGAAAGAGAGAAAGCCACGCAAGATGCCAATGCCCCACGGTCAAATAATGTTGAGAGTATCAGAAGAAAGGGAGAAAGTATTATTGCACATAGAGCATGTAGTAGCACAGCTTTCACAGAAATCAAAAGCAATTGATCTCTTGTTTTTTCTCCTCAGCAAATCAAGCTGCAAATGGGATTTCAGACTCATTTCAATGTACT
Organism: Amblyornis subalaris; assembly: GCA_018881555.1. NCBI lineage: Eukaryota > Metazoa > Chordata > Aves > Passeriformes > Ptilonorhynchidae > Amblyornis > Amblyornis subalaris. Next base: position 580,049 of record JACAXG010000117.1, on the reverse strand, counting down.
TGGTTAATCATTCTCTTCACTGCACTGCAGGCATTAAGGGTATGACTGTTTGAATTATTACTCATAATCTTTTATCTACCTGTAAATCAGGGCAAAAAGATAGATTTTTGCATTGCTCATGAAGCACGTAGGTTCACTTTGACATGGCTCCAACATTTAGTAAAGGTTCTAGTGGCAAGATGCAGGTATTGCATGAGAAATTCCTTTTAGGAATCCAGCATCCTGAAATGGATAAGTGTAACTCTTTATACGTTAAAACCAGGATCAAAATCTTCTTTCAACAGAGGTAATTCTCTGACTGAAACTTACATAAACTTTCAATCTTTTGGGGTTTGTTTTTTATTTGGCTCTTTTTTGCTGTTGGCTTTTTTTTTGTTTGGGGTTGGTTGGTTGGTTGGTTTGTTTTTGGGGAGGCTTTAGGGGTGTTTTGTTTGGTTGATTTTTTGTTTAGTTCATATTTGTTAGTTCAAGTCTAAATAAGGGCAAACTTTCTCCCACTGAAATTGAAAATTTCTTCTGGTAATGTATGTCAATAGCATATCCTGACACCCTTCTCTTAGCTGGTTGCACTCTTCTGATTCTGGCTTCCATCACAAGTATCAAAAAAGTTGAAGAAGTGTAAGGAACGATATACCCTGTGAAACATGAGTTGAGTGTGAAAAAGCAAATTATTTGACTTTGCAGTAACATGTTTTTTAGTTATAGCAAAAAGTCACCCAGAAAGTTCTAAGAATGCATAGCACTATTAATTATTTTTTATGCAAAGCTGACTTCCTAAAATTAAGAAATAGGTGCTATTATGTTTTTATTTTTGTGTTTTGTAACAGGAAAGAGAAGTATAGCTTTATCCAGAAGAGGTAGAAAGAGCTCAGTTCTGCTTGCATAAGTCCACTCATCAGGAATATTTGATACCCAAACTTTAGTTTACAAGCATTGACATTTACAATCCAGATTATTTTTTAAAAAATATTTATGGAATGGCTTGGTTCTGGTGAGCTGTTTTCTTAATTTTAATCTGTGTAGACTTTAGATTCACAGGGAGTTTAAGGAGGCTTAGTTTTGTTTTACTGCAGACGTTATGAAAAATGCAAGTTTAAAGAAAACTGTCAAAACATGTTGGGTTTTTCCCAAACTTAAGATCTTGGATATAATCATCAGTAAAAACAATTTGTGCTTAAGGAATGAGGAGAGGAAAAAAGAATAATCAGGCAAAGGAACCAAAAGTCCATGTTCTATTCGAAAAGTATATGTATCTCTTTAAATTAAGTTAAACAAATGATCTGTGCATTTCATAATAACACATCTAGGTAAGATTTTTTTTTTCATGTTCAAGATAAAACAATATCAGAATAGACTATTTCTTGCTATCAGAATAGACTACTTCAACGAGAATGCTCAGAAAATGCATAAGGTCCTAAAATGCCACTTATTTTACTGTGGGTGTGGTCAAACACTAGAACAGGTTGTCCAGAGAGATTGTGGCATCTCCATTCCTGGAGATATTAGAATTTCAGGTGAAGAGAGCCCTACATGCTGTAGCTGCACCCACTTTGAGCAGAGAAGTTGGACTTGATGATGTCCAGAGCTCCCTGACAGCTTCACATACTCTGTGATTCTGAAATAATGAGGAAAAAAATTGTATTGTCCAGTGACTGTAACACCAAAAGTGATATTGACCTTGACAGAAAAATGAGAAATTTTGTTGAAGGCTTGACTGGTTTCATCTTCTCATGTACCTTCACAGGAGTGAAGAACAACCACAATGCAAGTTTGGTACGGCTGTGCTCCTTCCTTATTTCCATACTCACACTGATTTCTCCATTCCTCAGACTATTCCATCAGTGTGCAGTGTACCTCTGTACATCTTGTCCCTACTTACCATCTCTTTTTGAAGCCTTTAATTCGTAATCCGACAGAAGTGTTTAATCTATATATTACCCAAATGTGCAGACGTCATCATCCAAGGGCTATGGCTGCAATTCTAACAGGAATAGTTGCTGATAAAGGATGACAAGATGATTAAAGCTCTGGAAAGATTTTTGTTAAATGGGGTGATGGAAGCAACTTTGCCTCTTCAGTACAGAAAATGATAATTTAAGAGGAGAGGCAGAGATCTGTAGAATTGTGCTTTGAAGGGAGAAAGTGAATAAAGATGACCTTGCAGAGCCTTGCAAGGCTTTCCAAGGTGGCCTTGTCCAAGGCAGAGAGTTATCAAAGGAAGTGGTTAAGAGTCAGGTTTAAAGCAAATTAAATGGAGGTGGTTCTTCGCACAGCAGAGGCTGCTACCTATGATATCATTCTTAGTCAAAGGATACTATGAATAATAAAAATTTTTGGAGATTTAAGGGCAGACTGAACAAGTACATGAAGCAAAAATCCATTGGGGATTGCTCAACTGTAGGAGACATTTCTCATCCAGGAAATAGCGGCAGTGAGTTTCTTGCGTGCTTGGCAAGTTTTTATCCTTCCATTTATGGGCAGCAGAGACTGTGCATCAGGATAAATGATGCTTTGGTTTGACCCAGTCTGGCCAGTCTTATGTGTCTGTGTACTATACACTTCTATAGTCAGATTAATAATTTTGTATATATCACGTAAGTGCATTGATGACATATGAAATTTCAAGTGAGATGAACTGTTGCAGAACCACTAACAACTTAATAATTAAAATTAGAAAAAAAATCCTATTAGACTTTCCAGGTAGCAGTGGCTTAAATCCCAAATGTATTTCTATCAAAAATGGTGAAAAAAATCCTTCATATTACAATAATCTGAGAACAGAGAAATAAATATCTCTAGTGTCTTTATGATAACATCTTAGTTTTTCAATATCCATGGTCAGGCTCAGCGCATTATAAGGTATTTTTTATGTCTATTTTGTGTTTGCTCATTGTTTATAGAACATAGGATTTACCCAATAATTTTAATTTTTTTATGTGAGGATAATCTTCAGAAATTAATCAACACCTGTCCTAATGTGTGAAAGCTTCCTCTGCATAAATTGGCTCTTTCACAAGTTAAGCTTCAAGCAATATATTAAACTGTTCTGTTTCAACACTTAAAGGTACTTACCACCTACAACAAACACTGTTTGTATTCAAATTACACTTTGTCTATTTCTCCCATTCATTTCTGTCCTCTGTTCGTTGGAAACACTCTTTAACTCTTGATGAGATGAAGGACCGATATAAATGATATCAGATTAATTGCTTTTCCAAGTTAATTAACCATGGAGTCAGAAGGTGTCAAAGAGTTGTAGTGGTTTGTAGGCCATTTGAAATAGGAACAGCTGAGGTGCAAATATATAATATCATGAACAACAGGGAAATGTTTCAGACCACCAGAATTCACTTTTTGTCTCCAGATGCACCAATTCAAGTCTGAGCTCTTCAACATGTGAAGTTTTTTTTATCATAGCTTATTTCTTTGTTGCTAAGCCCAATGGGGCACTGAAGTTAATGACATGTCTGGAATCATAATCATAACCTAGTACAGGTTGTATACAGTACTAAATAGCCCCTTTATGTTTATATGAGCTAACTAAAGACCACAGGAAGGAAATAAGATGACTCAGATTTGGTTTTAGTGCATTTTGCCTTTTACCAGGAAATTAATGGTGACATTACAAACTGTCAGAGTCTCATAAATTGTTCTTGTTGATGCTGTGTACTCAAAACTATCCTCAATAATTTTGGCTTCCCATATTGGCAATAGCAAAAAAAAGAAAATGCAGTAACCAATCACGTATTTTCAACATTTGTCAAATAGTTAACAAGTTTTACAACATTAATATGTGAAATCGTAAAGTGGAAGCAAAAAAATTTCTATCTGGTTTTGGCATATTCAAAAGAAAGCTTTTCCAAAAGTATGTTAAAAAGTCTCTCCTTCAGGTCAGTCAAGTTCCATACTGCTTTAAATCTTACTTTGTACTATTGGAGTACTCCACAGCTCTGGTCAAGCAGAGGGCTCTTCTTGCCTGGCTCTTATCCACAAACATCAACTAAAAAGTTTGTCTTTCCCTAGAGTTTAGGATAACAGTGGGGATTTGAGACAGGGAGGATTGCATAAAGCAGGAATTACCTTCCTAGAGAGCTGTCTGTGTTATTTTTATCCTGAATGACAGACCTTGGAGTCTGTCAGTGTAAATTTGGTAGTTGTTGAAGGGAATAACTGATTGATCACAGTTCACACTTCGCTTTACCTGCTAAGATTATTTTGTCCTGATTGTAGTTGTTCAAATTTCTATGCAATTTGTTTATTCTTCATCATTCTGTAAAATTTTTACATACTAAGTGAAAGAATAAGTAATTTGCATCCCATGATCTACAAAATCAGTCACAACACTCCCTCCAACTTACTTTTTGTTTTATCCTGTTACTACTTGGTGTAGTCACCTGTATTGCTCAGATAAAATTCACTCCGACTTATGCTTTACTTAACTTGCAGATTTTGGTGTTCCTTAATGCCAAGAAACATTTGTTCTGAGAACCTTATATTATTTTCATTTGCGAGCTACCCTCTTGGTCATTGATCCCATATGAAGGTATCTTGGTTCTCACTCTTATAGCCCCTGATGCTTGGAACATAGCTTTGAATTGCACCTTGCTCAGGAGACTGTTAGAACCATTTAGAAAATAATATGGCTGAAATGTAAGCATCTGTATGCAGTTATTTATAACAGTTGTCATCCATTTGGAGCTTTTCCCTGACAAAATATTCAGACCTGGCAAAATCGCCCATAGGCAATTACAATTTTCCCATCTAAATTCCATGTAAGAATTCATTCTATATGTAGATATTTAGCGTCTCTCCCTTTAAATTAGTGCTGTGAAGAGTTAACATATGCAGGATGAATGTCATATGCTCCCTGAGGCAATTTTTCTCTTTCCATTTTCATTTCAAACATATCCTTGTTGTATAGTTTTAATTTGCTTCATTCATCAAGCGGAAAATTAAGCCAGTCAGGACTTTAATTAGGATCTAATAAAGCTATATCCTTAGTCTGCATCTGTTTGCTTCTCAAACAGAGTGGTAGCAACATTTTATGGGAAAACACAGGGCTTTTTTTTTCTATCTTTCCTTTAGGGAAGAAAGGGGGAAAAGAAGTAAGAGAAGTAAGCAATTAAAGACATCAGATAGATAGATAGATAGATAGATAGATAGATATGACATCTGGGGATGTTGCCTAATGAAGGCTACTATTTAGGAGTAAGTGTAGCTTAGAATTGATGCATGGATATCAAACAAAGCATATATATATGAGCTTCCGAGCAACTGTGTCCCATCCGCAGGGTCAGATCTGCCCATGGAATAAAAGGGAAACTGTCCTATCAGTGCTTAGGGGAAATGTCTTGCAGACATGCACTGAGTGAGGTCTGTGTACTGTATTTCTAATTCTTATAGAAAGAAGTCGCAAAATAACGTAAATATTGTTTGTTAATTTTCATGCTGGTACATGTTGCTTCTTAATGTATGCTAAGGTACAATGATTGGTTTTAAAAGTGCAATATCAAGCATTTTACTATTTGCTTCTCAATCTTGCTCACCTACTAGAAACTGATTTTAAGTTGAGAGATGAAGAAATGCTCTGGGTGTGCGTTAACATTATCATCAATTAACAGCCTCACTGCACCCCTCAGAGAGTGAATGCCCTTCCCAGGATTGCAGTAAAATATCTCTCTGTTACAAAGTCCCAGAAGGAAAAGCAGTGTACTTCACAGGCATGGTTGCCAGGCTCTCCGTCTTCGTATGCTTCAATAAAACTGAAGAGGAACAGCAAGAAGCATTCTCACAACTCTTTCCTGTCCTGTTCTTTCTGCATGCCACAGACTAGACACCCCGTGGTGCTGAGCACAGCAGGATGGGACCCTGCATTGGCAGCCAGTACAAAAGAGAGTCATGTTTCCAAGACCTCTCCAAGACAGAGCTGAAGGGGAACACCTCACTCAAGCGGGTGCTCACTTCCTGCAACCAAGGTCTGAGCTGAGCAGGAGACACTTCTTTTGTCATGCTCTTTAAAACAGCAGTTTGGGTTCTGTAGCAGTAGTCGGGGAGTCATAAATGTGGATCTACTCTCCCCTGTTCCAGTGGAAAGCAAAACTTCTTCCCCAGAAAAATATTCATTCAACCATTGGAGAACTTGAGAGGTTGCTTCCTGCGCCTCCTGGTGAAGCCACACATCTGTGCAAAGAAGGAAATTTGCATCCATCTCCCAAAAGACAGGGAAGAAGCACCATGTCTCTACATCAGTTTCATTTGTGAGAGAATGAGTAAGATGTGCTTGTTACCCAGACCCACCTTACTTAGCATCTTATCTGAAAACAGAGGACAAAATTTCACAAGATCATGCTTTTGGCTTTTAAAAGTTGCCACGCCACCTGTAATCTGCAAGGAGCTGAGAGTCTCAGTGTGTGTCTAGTGTGACATATGTACCCTAATCAGGGAACACCTTGTCTGAGTCGAGGCGAGGGTCAGGCATGAGTTCAGCCTGCAGCTGCCCAGTGCAGCCAAGCCTGGGACAGTGCGGAGGTCTGCACAGAGGCACCACTCTCAGCACTTGCAGAGGGTCTTTCCTAAAGGTGAGGGTTTAACCGAGCTGAGGTACCTCAAGGGTAAGGTGTCAGGTGTTTCCCATACCAAAATCTTGACTTTAGGCATTGAAATTCTCCCTGTGTCCCATTTTGCATATCAGCTGTGCTAGACCACATCTTATGTTCCAGGGCCAGTCCAGTCTTACGCTGCACTGAAGAGAAATTGAGCTCTACCTTTAGCCATGCCTTTAAATAGTGCAAACTTCCAGAAATGCCTTTATGGGAGCATTTGTTAAAATATTTGTGCTAGAGCTACGAACATGTGAGTACTGTTCAAAGTTTGCAGACTTTACAAGTTAATCCAAAGCATTATGATTACGTCCTACACGCACCTTGTATTTGTTTCTTACAGTAAGACAACTTTTTTTGCAGGCTTAGTTTTTATAACTGTTTTACAACTGTTAGTGCTCTTTAAAGGAGATTTAAACCTCCTCTTTAAAGGAGGTGACAACCTGAGCCAAAGACAGCCGCTGGCAAACTTGTCTGGTACAAAAACCAGACAAAATCTGAATATAAAGAAAGGGTGATTGATATACTTCTGGACCTACTATGAATACTTTTCTACTGAAATTAACTAGTGAGTCAAAACCAACAGTTTTATTAAATATTCTGGTATTTGCTGAGCAAATCAAACACAGAAAAATACAAGTGTTTAAGGACAGTTTATTGTCTTGGTGTTATCTGATAAAACACACATGCAGAATTGTAGTTTCTATTTACACATAACACACACCGCAGAAAATACCTCCAATTTTTTATTATTATTTTTTAATTTCCATAATATTCGCTGTATTTTTTAAAATTAAATAGGTAGATCCTGGAATTGTAAGACTTGACTTTCCCTGTTGGAGTGGTGCTCTTGATACAGACAACAGCTTGAAAGCACAGACTCACAGAAAGATTAAGGTAAAAGGGACCTCTGGATGACATGTAGTCCAACTAGCTTGCAAGCTAGAGCAGGCTGCTCAGGATTTAGCCAGGTTTCAGAGGCTGACAGTGATGGAGATTTTGCAGCGTCTGAGCTACACACCCCAGTGTTCAGGTAGCCCCATGCTGAGAAACTTGCATTATACTCATGAGGTACAGCAAAAAACATTGTGTCTTAGGGTAAATGGAACAGCAAATGCAATCAATGCAAAAAATATACTATCCATTTGTCATTGCTTAATCAAAACAAACAAACAAAAACCTCAACCCACACAATCCCCTCTGCCCCTGCCAGAGAAACCACTCCCAAAACACAAGTCATAAAATAAATAGTCATATCTAGAGCAGCACATAGGAATGGCAAGACTTTTAAAAACTGCTTGAGAGAAAGGAAATCTGAGATGAGGAAGAATGCTTAAAATGTACACTCTCTGTGAACTCTTGTTCATCAAAAGATATCCAGCAATGAGTCAGCTCCTGCAGGGTGGTAAATACTAAAAAATTGTAAAGAAGAAAATAAGAGCAGAGGAGGAGACATATCCATTTTCACATCCCTAAGCAGCAACAGGATATGCCTTTCGCTGAAAAGAACAAGTACAAAAGCTCTCAGAGTTGATGAATAAATAGCAATAAAAACTTATGAAAGACTAACTTAAAGTAAGGGGTAAAGTTTGCCTCCAGTTCTAAAGAGGTAGGTATGCCCAAGGCTTGGTTTGCAGCAAAAGCAAAACCTCTGGCAGGTGACCTGAAAAAAGCTTACCACACATGTAATGATGACCAAGCACCTTAGATACCTGTGGGACTTAAACGATGAGTCATCTCTTCCAGACATGGAGTAAAAACCTCAATAGATACATAAAAACCCCTAAGACATGGGTAAAAGCCACAGATACAGCTTTCCCAAAACTATATCAACGTGTGTCTCTAGAAGCTCTTCACTCTTCTGAGACGCTAAGTACATGGCAATAAGTGTAAAAATCAGTAGATTACAACATTTCTGCAAGGTTTCAAATGGAATCTCACAGGTTCACAGGATGGTTTTGGCTGAACATTACATCTTGATATCATCCAATCCTCTTGCTCAAGCAGGGTCACGGAGAGCAGGTTGCCAGTGACCGTGTCCAGTAGGGTTTTGAATATCTGTGGGAATGGAGACTCCACAGTCTTTCTGGGCAACCGTCACAGTAAAAAAGTGGGGTCCGTGTGTTCAGATAAAATACCACATGTTTCAATTTTTGCCCAATGCATCTTGTCCTGTCAATGGGCACTACTGAGGAGATTCTGATACATTGCAAACATGTAAAGTGCGTGAACAATAGTTAAGCCGGAGAGAATTCAAAGTCAAGCAATCCAAGAACAAAAAGCACATGCATCATTCTGAAGGGATAGAACTGTCAGTAAAAACTTCATCGAAGATATTTAGTTGGCAAGAATGTATCATCAAATTGGAGTAACTAGATAATTGAGAAAAGTATTTATGTAAGAGTCACTGTCAAGAAAAAGACAAGTTTCCTAAATGTTAGAGATACTATATACAAGCCAAATATGAGTCAGGACGTTCAAAATCTACTACGCAGAAATGAGACTTGTAGGAAATTGCAAGAGCCCTTTTTGCTGTAAATGATGCAAATACTTTTTTGTGTTATTTTCATTTCCAGGCAACGTGTCCGCAGAAAAATCAGTAACACACAAAGATACCTTACTAAGTGCTGTGTGTTATCAAAGAATATTAACTTCCCTGTAGTGACACACAATTTTTCTTGGAAGATCATATCCTTTCTTCCCTGCAGAAGTTCCTCTGATGTTCTCTTGCCTTCCCATTTTGAACGGTATCTGACCTGTAAGCATAAACTCATCTCCCGTCTGTGCACTGACAACTCACAGACCTGCTTTCTGCTCCCAGTGCCAATTCTTGTCCTGATGGCTTCCTGTGGATAACCAGCCATTGCCTTACATTAACATGGCTAAAAGTCCCACTCAGACTTTCTCCTGAAGATCTCCTCAATGCCTTCTTTCTCACAGCTGGAGACATCAGCAATGTATTATAGAATCATCAGAACATGGAATGGCTTGGGTTGGGAGGGACTTAAAGCTCATCTCGTTCCAAACCCCTGCCATGGGGAAGCCTTATAATTTACCTAATGACTATCAACCTTATACCAATAATTTTTCATTACAGAAATATGCTTGCCTGCTTATGCTTTCTTTTCTAATTAATTAGGTAAAGTTTTCTTCACCTGTCCCAGGCTACTACAGCTTCCCCCAGCGTGAATAATGAACTTTTTTACAGACTTACGTAAGCGCACCTCAAATAGACTCACAGGGCTACTGCTAGACTGGATTTGTTATAGCAGTTCATTTAAGAGGAAAAAAAAAAAATCATCAAATTTTCTTTGTATATTAATATTCTAGGAAATAACAGTCAAGAAAAAAGAAGACCTGCTCTGTGGATAAAAAATAGCTTTGTCATATAACAAAGAAAGCGTAAGTGTTCTGGGCCGCCAGGTCCCAAATAAAATAAATTATGTTTCTGCTTATGGTGCAAAGCCAAAAATTGTCACTGTAGGTAGGTATAGGTTTGATGTTACAGGACTATATTGTTCATAAAATCGTGGAGAGACTACCTCTACAGCATCGAGAAACAAATGCCAAAACCCTGTTTCTTCTCACTGCCTTCCTTAAGAAGAATAGTTTTTACAATATCTAATGTGTGTGGCAATATCTTATAATATTCTAATAATAATTCTTCTGAAACAAAAAAAGGAGAGACCAGTTGTGTTCACAGAGTTTGTCACATTTTGATATTACTTAATAGCTGTAGACACTTGTTGTGAATTCATTGTTTAAGAATCTAACTATTTTTTAAAAAAACATTAAATTTAGCATCCAGAAATCCGCAACACCATATTGGAAAAGCATCACCAGGAACCCTTAGCATGAGGTGAAAAATGGAACTGGAATTGTCCTGACACTAGATTTTGGGCTCTGCTCTGGAGAGGTGTGAGGATGCTGCTGCCCATCACTGTCCTGCAACACACCCTCCAGCTCCACCAGGGTTCCTGCTTGACCACTGTGCCACTGTAAGGTCCAGCAGTTCTTTGCGAGATGGACATGGCAGCAGCCTTTAGACCTCCATGTCCAGGGGTTTCCTGGTGGGAGTTTACTGCATATCGATGACATTTGCTGGCATTATCATTGATGACATCTGCTGGCGTTTTCATTGATGACATTTGGTGACATTTTCATTTCAGAGAGGCACAGATGTGTTTGTTTCTTTTGCTTGTGGAATTCTTCTCTGCTGATGTGACTCTGTGGTCTATCTGTTCCCCTCACTGACTCATGGCCTAGGAGAAAGCAATATGCATCACACAGCTATGTTATCAGAATTACAGTTTACAGCTTAATACTGACTCATCAGTTGGACAAATAGCAAAGGTTTTCTCAATCTATTAAAACATTTTTTGTATTTGTGCATATTCTGAGCAAAATATCTGTCTATGGTTTCTTCTGAATCGAACTCAGAATGCGCTGGCACTCCCTGCTGTATTTCTTGGACGTGGAATTTTACCTGCAGTGGAGTTTTTCTCTTTGGTTCAAGGCAAATAATTATTTTTTCATAGTTGTACCCTGTGTTACTAATCACCAAAACCTGTGAGACCTAAAAGAAGGACTGAATCCTTTCTGCATCCTGGGTACCTCGTATATACTCACAATGTGTATGCATCACTTGAGATAAGTCAGTGTTAAGCAGCACAATTGCAAGACCAAGGTGATAGCCATCAGTCAGGATCTCCTCCTGGAAAGCAGAGCTCTGAATAAATTGCATAAAACTAGAGGTAGTGGGTTGCTGAGGAATTTCTATTTTTTTCCCAAAACTCGAAATTCAAAGGTAATTTTTTGACCTTCTGTGCTGGTTTTGAGTTGGGATGGAGGTTTGGTTTTTCCCATATTAGCTTGTATGTGACTATGTTCTGAACTTGTGCTGAGAACACAGGCATGTTTTCATTACTGCTGAGCAGAGTTTACACGGAGCCAAGGCCTTTTCTGCTCCTCACCCCACCCCATCAGTGAGCAGGCTGGGCGTGCACGAGGAGCTGGGCGGCCACACAGCCAGGACAGATGATCCCAACTGATCAAAGGGGTGTTCCAGACCATATGGTATCATGCTCAGTGTGTAAAGGGGGGAATAGAAGGAAGTGGGGGAAGTTTGGAGTGATGGGGTTTGTCTTTCCAAGTTGCTGTTCCATGTGAGGGGGCCCTGCTCTGCTGCGGATGGCTGAACACCTGCCCAGCCATGGGAATCCATTCCTTCTTTTGCTTTCCTTGCACGCACAGCTTTTGCTTTTACCAACTGTCTTTACCTTGACCCATGAATCTTCTCACTTTTACTCTTCTGATTCTCTCTCACATCCCAGATGGGCAAGGCTGAGTGGGGCTTGGTTGATGGCTGGGGTTAAACCATGACCCCTCCAGGCCATCAGGGGCAATTGTCTGTTTGCCCAGCAGGGAGGTCAACTCTCCACATCACGAGTGCCTTCCCAGGCATACACAACTTGACTCTACTTTCCCCCATATCTCTCATCCCCTCCTCAGCCTGTTGCTTTCCTGACGACCGCCCCAGGTTCTCGGCTTTCCCACCTCCCAAGCCTGCCTGTGAAGTCCTTGTCCCCCTAACCTGACCTGTGCCAGTGGTAGGAAAACAGCTCTATAGGCCCTTCCTCCCTCCACACTTTGGGAGGCTTCCTGATGGGGAAACATAGTTAGTTGGGGAGTAAAGTGGTGTTTCAACCTTCTCTCACAACAAAACAACATAGAGCTGGCAGGCATCTCTGGTCTCTCTTGCAGTTGTGGAGTAAGGCCCATCTCTTCCTGTTCTCAGCCTTTCACAGCAAAAGGAAGGGAGACAGAAGAACATCCAGTTGGAGAAACTTTTCCTTTTGCTCAGAAAGGAAGGTCCTGCTCCTTCAAGTAACTTCGCACCCCCCATAGCTCTCAAAAATCAGTCTCCTCTATACATCAGGGTCTCTCTATTTTCAGCTGATTTATTTCTCTTAGTCAGTGCTGCAGGATAATAGATGGAGGCCTTGAGTCCAAATTCATGCCATCTTTACGTCATGGAACTTTACTAGATGCTTCTGCTGTCCTAAGACATCACTATCTCAGAGTTTTCCCTCACCCTGAGCTTACATATGAAATCTCTGCAGCACAGATGCTGGTAATCAGGTAGTTAAGCAAGGCAAGAGCCTTGTAATGCCCCAAGAGATATCTGTGTGCATGTAAGTGTGTGTGCATGTGTGTGTCCTTGTCTGTGCACACACACGTGTGTAGGCATACACATAAAGGCAATCTCTGAATACACTGCTGAGAAAACAGCACAGTGATTCATTTTATCAGGGTTGCACAGCATCTGACCACTGGGCTGAAAAAGCATGTATGAATTTCTGAGAGGACCTAACCGCTGCAACAGCCTGATGAAAACCATGTGGAGCTTCTGCCCAGCCTTTTAGTACAGAAGAAGGTTAAAATTCCAATTTTGCTTTCATTCACTGTGAAAAATGACTCAAAAAAACCCCACAGCTTTTGGACTAAGGGGTACAGCACTGTTAGCTCCTTTCTCTCTAAAAGTCTTCCGTCTTGGTGGTAGATGCCACATTCTTGGAAACATTCGGATTGAGGTTGGACAGGGCTTTGAGCAACCTGGTCTACTTGATGTCCCTGCTCATTAAGGGGCAGTTCGACTAGATGACTTCTAAAGTTCCCTTTCAACCCAAACTGTTCTATGATTGTATGAAGAGAATGTGGGGTTTGCACCTGTAAATCTTCATGCATAACTGATTGAAGGTAGACATTTTAGCTTCTTATACTTTATTAATGCATGAGGTCACAGTTTCTTGTGCTATGAGGATCTTAAAGCAATGTTTAGGGGTCTGTAAGACCCTTACTCTGTTTTCTTATCAGAACAGGTTGTGCTGTAACAGCTGTCTTGTCTGTTTGAGAGAAAGACAATGAGAAGTATCATTTGTCAGCAAGAGATGCTACAGAAGTAGCACAGAAGTTTACCACCAAACTATTGCCTTTGGGATCTAGATTTGAGTGAGTGATAGCACCTTTTTTCTTTTACGGAGATGTATATTGATTAGTCTGCATTTTACAAAGGAAATATTGTAATTGGGATAGAAGATTTTCAGGTACATTTACACTGTTACACTGTTCTTGCCATCTCATCTCCTCTGTGATGCTGCCAAACAAATATAATATATTTATTCTTTTCTTCCTTGTACAATATGGAGGTGTTTTTCTATTATTCATAGGAGTGCAACATAAATCATTCGTTTAACAGTTCATATGAAAAATTGCAGAAACACGCAAAATTTATGGAAGGTTGTACCAAAACAGGAAAAAAATCTGAGTCCAAACTATCTGAGCCTAATAGTATTTTGCTCTTCTTGGCTTTGCACCATGCATTTGTTTCCCAGTGTGATGAGAAAAGCACCAGTTTTCTTTGATCTCTTCAGAGGGCTGGCTCTGGCCCCCTCCTAGAGCTGATACTGAGACAGACCAGACCAGGAGAGAGGATGTGTTGGAGAAGTTCTAAGTGTTTGGAAGACATGTCTAGGCTCTTCACAACACTGATCTGAGTTTTAGTTGTCAAAAATAGAGAAGTCTGACCTGAAGATGCCGTACCATTACAAAGTAGTATTCAGCTCCTTACTGTAAAATATTAGGATTTTTGCCTCCTAATGTTTACTTAGAACCTTGTAATGCTCGTTTCAGACCATGACATTTGGCATAACAGGAATTGAGTTCCAATCAATTTGAAATACTTCTAAAACTGGTCTGAGAGCTGACCTGCTGAGAAAGAAATTATTCATTGTCATTATATTCTCCAGGGCCCGTGATGCTAATGGCAGGGTGACCTAGGCTGCACCAGGTGGTGGGTGGTGTTTCCTATAGATGCACTTTACCTGTTGATTGTTTGACCAGATGTTGAATTGTATTGAGTTTTGATTATGAAGACAGGCTGAGAGAGCTGGGATTGTTCAGGCTGGAGAAAAGAAGGCTCCAGCAAGACCTTATAGCACTTTCCAACAGCTGAAGGGAGCCTACACAAAAATCAGAGAGGGACTTTTGGCAAGGGCATGTAGTGATAGAACAAGGGGGAATGGCTTTAAACTGTCAGAGGGCAGGTTTAGATTACAAATTATGAAGAAATTCTTTACTGTGAGGCTGGTGAGGCACTGGAACAGGCTACCAAAAGAAGCTGTGGATGCCCCATCCCTGGAAGTGTACAAGGCCAGGCGGGGTGGGGCTTTGAGCAAGCTGGTCTAGTGGAAGGTGTCCCTGCCCATGGCAGGAGAGTTGGAATGAAATGGTCTGTAAAGTCTCTTCCAACCTAAACCACTCTCTGGTTCTGTGATTCAAAGAATTAAGAACTTTCACATGCACAACATGTAATCAGAAACAGATTTTTTCCTTATTTTTAGTTTGGCTGTCTCATAGCCTTTCTGCAAAAACATGCAAGTCTATCACTACTTGTTTCTACTCTGCTATTTCATTTCCTGAATTTGTCATTGTGACACTACACCCCAGGGGTCCACAGGTTATGTTTCATGAATATGTCTTAAGCTATCCTGAAGACACTAATTCCCACTTCCTTGTAGTCTCCCAGCTGTTAATCAGCATGGTGAGAGGGATCACAGCTTACAGAACTGATCCCAGTTCAACACAGAGCTTTATTTTTCACAGAGCTTCCTGCAAATTGATTTCCTAATCAGTTCACTATAAACACCCTTGCAAGAAATGTCTTTAGATGTTTGTGTGGTCGTCTTTTTTTCATTGGTTTTGTTTGGGGCTTTTTTGATTGTTTGTTTGTTTTATTTTTACCAATATAACTTTGAGACCTCCACTGAATCTATTAGGTAATTTGTTTATTTCTACCTGAAGTGAAAATTTTTCCAGGTTCTTCCCACATATTTCCACAGATTTTTTCTGTGGAAGTTCCATGAAGTTGACTTCCTCTCTTACAAGATTAATCAAGCAGGCATGCCCTACTAGGTGCAGAGTAAAATCAAGGCACTTATGTTAGCCTCTCTATTCCAATTAGTAACCACTTTCAGAAGCTGTGTTTTGAAATCAGTAATTAAAATGTTAAAGTTTAATTTTATGTTTGTAGTTCTGAATAACTTTTTTAAGATAATGCAAACGAAATATTGTTCAGGTTTGGGCAGAGTATGATATGGGACTTCCTCCAGCTCAATTCCAGAAAAAGTGGTCTCTACCTGACTTTTTTCCAGACTGCATGGCATACATTACAATCACTTTTCTCTTGTTACTCTCTGTGATATGAAATTTACATCATCTGTCCTTACAGGTCGTAGAATAAGAACTCTTCTGCACCTTATTCTCCACAGAAGCCATGTAAGCACGTAAGCATGATGTTGATGATTGACTTGGAAAATGGGTTTTGTCACTTTCTCCTTTCTTGGAATTTGGACCTCTCTTTGTCTGCTCCTCAAGTACCTGCATTAATTATGGTCTACTAATCCAGACAATGGTAAAATCAACTGTCTAGGTACCATTAGCAAATGATCAGGAGTATCCATCTTCATTTAGGGTGTTCAAAAGAAAAACCCCACAAAGCAAGAGAATCAAGACTTTAAAATTGTTGATCCTGTCATTAAACAGGCTTCAAACTCCAACTGCAAATTTATACCTAGAACTGCTTTTGCTTCTAAACTTTTATTAAACATTACCTCAATTTGCCTCCGTTTGAAAAGTGGCTCCAACTATAACCATTATTCCAAATTGGCCTATAAGTCCACTAGATCCTTAGCAGAGAATTATGTAAACTTCTGCAAGCAAAGACAGTCTTCACTGGCCAGCAAACACACTCACATAACATTACAGTAGGAAATATTAACTCTGTGCTTATTCCTTCTTCCACTGATGATGGATTACTATCATTATTACACAGATTTTTACTGCAATGCTATGAATGTCTCCCCATCACTCAGATGCAGCCCAGAAAGCCAAGTGTGTCCTGGGCTGCATCCAGAGCCCCGTGGGCAGCAGGGGAGGGAGGGGATTCTGCCCCTCTGCCCCACTCTGGTGAGACCCCACCTGCAGTGCTGCCTCCAGCTCTGGGGTCCCAGCACAGGAAGCACAGGGACCTGCTGGAGAGAGTCCAGGGGAGGCCACCAAGGGGATCAGAGGGCTGGAGCACCTATGAGGAAAGGCTGAGAGAATTGGGATTGTTCAGCCTGGAACAGAGAAGACTTTGGGGTGACCTAATTGTGGCCTCCCAGTGCCTGAAGGGAGCTCAAAAGAAAGATGGAGAAGGACTTCTTATAAGGGCCTGGAGTGACAGGACAAGGGGGAATGGCTTCAAACTGAAGGACAGCAGATTAGATATCAGGAAGAAATTATTTTCTGTGAGGGTGGTGAGGCACTGGAACAGGTTGCCCAGGGAAGCTGTGGATGTTACATTCCCTGGAAGAGTTCCAGGCCGGGTTGGATGGATCTCTGAGCAACCTGGTGTAGTGGAAGGTATGCCTGCCCATGGCAGGAAGTTTGGAACTAGGTAATATTCAAGGTCCCTTCCAGACTTCTGTGATTTTAGCAAAATAAGTCAATGATTAAGCAGAGCAAATACTTGATAAAAAGAATGATCAGTTCACATAAATGACAACAAGCCATCCAAGGCTTGAAGGGGTCACTCTGATCACTTCCTTTTGCTCAAGTATGGCTATGCTATGGCTACATGGTCAAGAAAACCCTCGGCAGTGCCAGCCTTGCATTGTGCCTATCCTAGCAAGCATCCCAAAAAGTGACATTGCAGTGCTATTTCTAGAAGCTTGCGTGGAGTCCTGCAGCTTTTCATAGGTTTGGCTTTCGGGCTTTCAGCTCCAATATCTTGGAGACTTCCACACCAAATACCCATGTAAGCAGCAGTGTATTCACAGCTGCTAGGCAATACACAGTCGTACCCATTGTAGTGTTGTTCTCTGTGTGAAGTACTCATCTCAGAAGAACTCTCTTCAAAAGTACTGATTTCCTTTCTATTTGATTTAAATGGTGGCAGCTGCCAAGTGTTGAAGTACTCGAAATTTAAAAAAAAAAATTCTAGAGTGCCAAGGAGTTCTTCAACAGTTTTGGACTTTTAAACAGAGTGTTATTGAAGCCCAAGAATACTTAGTGTTTTAAGAATGTTTTCTCATGGTTTAGCCAGCATAAAAATTTGTTTGCCTGCCTTTCTCCACTTTACACAGATTTTTAAATCTTTTTTAAATCGTTTAAAATCTTTTTCAAATCTTTTTTATTTTCTTCAACAGCCTCTCTACTCTTTCTCAACATGTTGCTCTCTCTGTCCCACTTGAGTAGGCAGTACTACAGTCCTAATGTTAGTCCTTTCTTGTTCAAGCATTCAATCCACTGGGATTTGTTATCATCAATATGAAATATCTCTCTCTGATGTGTTTCTTAATATGATGGAGAGTAGCTGTTCCAAGAATTTGCACAGCCTGCCAGCTCTGGGCAGCCTGGGACCTACCTCCTTAATGGTTTCATGATGACTCCCCTTCTTACTCAGTGTTTCTGAGATCCCAGTTTTTTCTATATCCTCTTCTAAAACTCTGCACTGATTCACTGAGAAGAGAAGTAACAGATTCAGTTTTAGACAAAGCAGAAAGTCTGAAAAACTGTAACTGGCCACATAAAGAAAGATTTACTTCTCATGAAGTTTCATATTATTGAGAAAATACTCTAGCAATGGGATGCTCCAGTTGTTCCTGTGCCACCTCATTAATAATGAAAATATCACATTGGATTATGACATGGGGACTGAGATTTTAGACATTGTAAATTGTTACCTCTTGAATCAGCTTGTCAGAGGAACTCACAAGAAGAAAAACAAAGTTGGAGTAGCTGTAGAAAATCCAAGCAACCTGGCTCAATCTATGAGGCTTAGACAAACGTAGAACTTACCACAAGATGCTCAAGTGCAGTATTCTTACAGCAGGGAAAGAAAACCCTGATGAATTAATATTTTATTTAAATGGGCTGGGTGTTGGTACACTGATCAATGCAAAAATAATGAAACTTTTTAGAGGGAGACTGGGAATAATGGGTCAAAATATAAAATAGTTGCAAGCATCATGGATATCTTAGTTACGAAACAAAGTAAATGTGTATGGCAGATGAATAAGGACTGTAAAGGCAACACATGTAAACACACACACCAAAAGCAACTGGGTTCAACAGCTGAAGATGGTTATCCAGTTGTAAGACACGGAATTTTTTAACACAGGGGTCAAGCACGAATGAAAGCCAGAGACACCAATGAATTTTTGAGAAATTAGACATGACACCACTATAAGGCCAACATAGACCAGAACAACTACCTAGAGACATAAAACCAAAATAATTCATGTATTTTCATTTATTCTGGAAGCTGAAACCACGCCAAGGAAGCTGTGGAATTAACAGACAAAAAAAAAGTAAAGGAATACTGTAGTTAAAAAAGAGTACTTAACAACAGTGAAGTATTGCATTGCTCCGGTTTTGGCAGGAAAAAAGTCTAAGGAGCTGGCTGAAAATAAAATTTGGGTTTTCTCAAAAAACTGCTTTGAATGAGACGCTGAACAGGAAAAAACTTTCATGTCCAGATGATATTCACCCAAGAGCTTTGAAAGAACAAGACGTGAAATAGCTGAGACGGGAGCAGCAGCGTGGAACTTGTGCTCAAACAAGTCCTGGCAGAGAAGGATGCCAGAGGGCACCCAGGGGGCAAGAGTGGCCCCAGATTCTCAATGGGTTTCCAGGAGTGGGCCAGAAATCTAGCTACCGGTAGGTCTAATTGCAGTGCCAGTCAAATGTGTAACTACAGCAAAGAAAAAGAGAATCTCCACATAGCAGAGATGGACATCATCCTTAGGAAGAGTATGGACATCATGCTCAGAAACAAACACCATGGTTTTCATAAAAGATCGTGCATCACCAGCATTCCTAATTTACTCTGAAGCAATTATATGTGTAAAATGAGTCAGCTCATACATCACAGTGAGAATAACAAAAAGCTTTTGATGAAGTCTCCTGTGAAAGTCTCTAAATGAACTAAATTGTCGTGGGAGAGTAAGATTGACTAACAACCACCTAAATGTTGAGAAATAAGTGCCAGGAATAAACTGTGAGGTTTCACAATGAAAGGAAATTTTCAGTAAGATGTCTCGAGAATTAATGTTGAGATTAATTCTTGTATACAACTGAGAACAAAGAGTTGAACAGCAAGATGACAACTTTTGCAAGTGGTATAATAAAAATTGCCATTTATGAGAGCAACTTCCGGCATCTAGTCTTATTCCAAAGTTTACATGGTACGGAATGACAGGGTGCTAAAATGCCATTCAATCGTGGTAAATGAAACGTAACATATATGTGAAGAAACTGCCCTACCTGCCCTAGGTTAGGTATGAGTGTTCAGGCCATAGATCTTAGAGCCATTAGTTCCATATGCAGAAGCATCCAAAAAGGCAAATAAAATACTGGAACCCATTAAGAAGGCAAGATTTATGGATTATGTCTTTTAATAGATCGTGTGGTTTTAATAGAAAGATTTTCTTTGGTGTTGTGGCTGAAATATTATTCCTACAGTTACAAGAATTGGAGAATAGCTGAAAACAAACAAAGATGATTCTGCAATTGTGTAGATTCACGTATTGCATCATGAACACCGCTTTCAGTGCTGGTTCTCTCATCTGAAAAGAAAGACAAACGGGAAAAGGAAAGAGGATGGAGTCTCTGTGACAGGACACTCAGCAGCTCTTCCACCAGCAAGATACAGCTGTGGATGGGGACTTGTAAAATTTCCAAGGATGAGGAAAAGGGGTGACTAAGGAACGAATATGCACTGTTTCTTGTGACCAAAGGCACGTGAAACTCTCAGACATCAGATTTGAAACAGACAATGGAAGCATTTTCCTACAAAACTCATAGTCAAGCTGTGGCATAAATCACAGTAGGAGCCATGGAAACAAAATATTTGAATGAAATCAGGCAGGGCTTAGAGCAGCTCATGCTGGGTAGGTCCAGTGAGGGCCACTGAATGTCAGTGATGGAAAGCTGCCTCCAGCTGAGGAAAAACCTGAATCCCTGACATCAGAAACTGGGTTAGTAAGCCTAGGCAGCATCCCTTTTCTACACGACCTGTTTCTAGTACTCTTTTCCAAAGTACTAGCTAATTGAGGCAGGATAATACAATAACTGCAGTATTATGGGCCTTGATCTTTATTTTCTGTTCTCCTTGTTCTGTTTCAGTCCCATCCTGGACAAAAGCAGAGATTAACTTTGGTCTTGGCCCCCTTGCTGCCACTCATCAAATGTGGGAGGCTGGTAGTGAGTCTTTTGACAAGACTCTAGTTCAGCTCGTGATAGATGTAGTGGGGTTATTTCTGGGTGTCTCACTGCTGTCCTTTCGCCTCCACAACTTCTCTGAAGCTCTTCTAGTTACAGGAATTTCCCTCCCCAGCTTCTCCAGCTTGGCAGGTACATGGGTCTGCTGAGTCATGACCAGATCATCCATTCTTTTCAAATGCCCAAGAATCCCAGGACTTTTCCACCATGAGGCACAAAGCCTTGCAGACACTGTCCTCAGAAGGGTGCACAACCCAAGAAGCACCTGCATGGAATGGGGGTTTCCATGAGGACTCACAAAAGGGTCAATCCAAGTAAGAAGCAAGGCAGCCCTTGGGAGCAAGCTGAAAATTCAGATACAGGCATATAAATTCAGTTCATTCCCTCAGCATGTTATATTCCAGAATTTAAAAGTGTATGATCGTAACTTAGAAAAGGAGTGTCAGCATCATAGAACACAATCTTGATAATTTCTCTTGAACATTCTACTTCACACATTCCTTATTGTTTGGGTCTTGCTGTACTAAAGATCCTTCTGCTGAGACTATTGGAGGACATTTATAAATCTGCCTTTCTTGTAAATTCTCCTTAAACTTCCATTTTAACGATGGAATTATCTTAAGTTTGAAGATGAAAATGTCAACTCAAACACCCATTTTGAAAATCATAGACTCACAGAACCATAGAACCATTTAGGTTGGAAAAGACCTCCAGGATCACTGAGTCCAACTGTTAACCTAACAGTGCCAGGTCCACCACTAAACCGTGTCCCTCATGTCCCCCCACATCTACAAGTTTTTTGAACAATTCCGTGGATGGCGATTCCAGCACTTCCATGGGCATCTTGTTCCAATGCTTGACAACCCATTCAAGTCAGAAATTTTTCCTAATATCCAATCTAAACCTCCCCTGGTGCAACTTGATGCCTTTTCCCCTTGTCCTATCGCTTGTTACCTGGGAGAAGAGACTGACTCCCACCTGGCTACAACCTCCTGTTGGGAGGGAGTTGTAGAGACCAATACGGTCCCCCCTGAGCCTCCTTTTCTCCAGGCTGAGCCCCTCCAGCTCCCTCAGCTGCTGCTCATCAGAGTTGTGCTCCAGACACTTTCCCAGCTCCATTGCATTTCTCTGGACACACTTCAGAGAAAAACAGAGGGAAAAAAACAAGCCAACCAAGATTCAGATGGTCAAAATCTGCATCATTTCTAAAGCAAAGAGAAAAATGTTTGTGAAATTTTTGAAATCCCCAAAATTAATTTCTTTTTTTAAGGAATTTTAACAGCTCTCCCCCAGTATCCTTGGCACTGGAGGAAATGAAAGTGATAAATATAATACTCATTTTTTTAAAACCCTGTAAATTAAACATCTAGCCACAGTTTAACTTTCTGTTACTAGGATTAAAGCAAAAAACACTACTAAAATGGAGCATGATTCACCAATTTAAGGAAAAAGAAAAAGCAAACATCATAATGCCATTTGTAACTTCAGATGTCATTTTCAACAATGAAACTTATCTCTCAGCTGCGAAGTTGAGTCTAGTTTCTCTTGAAAAAAAATGTTGACTATGAATTATCAGAAGTCAAACTGACCTTTAAAAGTAGTTTGAACAAATTTTGGTCATTCAGTTCAAGTACAAGTACTCTGAGGGAAAAGAATATCTCTCAAGAGTAAAGAGGACAAATGCAAAGATCAAAGTGTTGTGTTCTCTTTCTCCCAGCTAGGAAAGATATTGATCAATGACCTTAAGCTGTGCTATGGGTGGTATAGAGCAGACATGAGAAAGCACTGTTTGAATAGAAGCATTACAGAATCTTGTCTAGAACAGTCTTGTTATTTTCACATCTTGATACGATCAAGTGCATGCTGACAGACCCTCTGTCAGAAATGGTGTAGATGTAGATGATTGTGCCTTGAGGAAGGGTGTAAATTATCATCTCTTGACAGCTGTTCTAGCTCTATGTATTTCTATGAATAAAGTGTTGCCATTGTCTATATTCCCTTCTGAAGCACTAGCTGTTTCCTTCCCTCATTCACTAACTGCTAATATATTTTAGAAATAATTCCATTTTTCTGCCATAACCCCTGCCAGTTGTAATTCAGCTGGAATCTTACCTGTTATAATTTAATTTTTTTAAAATAGTCTTATTCCCTTATCCTTGCTCTTAGTTATGATAAGCACCAGCTTCAGAGCAACCAAGGCAGAGTTCTTGCTGTAAGTAGTGCTGTCAAAAGAGGGAAGAAAACCATGCTATTGTCTTTACTCACCATGGGCTTTATCCAAACAGCTTCTATCTCAGCTTCTACATCAAAATCTTCCTTGACAAAAGTCTTTTTTCTGGGTAAATCTTTTATTTACCAGGATTCAGTAATGAAGTAAAAGACTTTCCCAGAATGCGACAGTTTCTAGCAGTCTCAAGACATTTTCCTGAAAATCACTCTTCTAATGGGATAAATATTTACAGAGGGATAATATCAAGAGTGAACTGTCTAATACCTTTTTGGGGTTGATTATTTTTTTGGATGATGAAGATCAGGTTGGTTTAATCAGAGACTTGCAGATAGTTTGTACTGATGCTGTGTTAAATATGGCTTTGGCTCTAGGCCTGTCCATGGATTTCCCCTGTTCCCCACAAATATGGTCAGTTCCCATGAGAAAACATGGATTCTCCATAGGTGTCACTGATGGTGTTGCTTTGGGGAGGTACATAAGATGATGTTGATTGGAAGATCTGTGCTATTTGGTTTGTGATTTCCTCTTTGTTGCTCATCTTTTCTTAATGTGCCATCAGTAACGACCTCAGAGGCCCATGGGGTAGCCTGTCTTCTCTTCTCTTTGTACTCATCCAGCACCACATCAAAAAAGTGGGAGAACAGTGTAGAATAAAAAATCTGAGACTGTGTGGCTCGAGCTTGTGTGACACTTCTGTTTGTGGCTAAAATGGTTCTACAGAAATTTACCTCTGGTTGAAGAGTGGAGAACTTTCTCTCCAGGATCAACGATCTGAAGTGTTGCATGTGTATGTGTTGGACATGGCATATACAAGTGTCTGCCAGAAGACGTCATGATGGTTCCACTCCTGCAATTTTGAAGCTTCTTCCAGCTGATTTGAGAAGGTTTCATCCAACACTACTTCTAGATAGGATAATCTGTCATGGAAGCTCATCATGTTGTCCTTCCCTCTGGTTCTGCCTTCCAAGCCACTCTGTAGCAAAGCTTCACGCATTTGAGCCATTCCCTCTTCACAGGGTGCACATCCATCCATAGATGCTGAGTGTAATAATGTAGTGCTCAAATGATTAGTCAAACATGGCTGAAAATTAACATATTTACCCCAGAAAACAAGAAATAAGTTATGAGGGAGTGGGAATGGCTTGTATGTTCTTGCTTATGCTACTACTTCAGTTGATTTCCACTGGATAAGAAGTTAGCTTTATGCTGATACTTTCTAAAATATAATACCTTTCATTAGGATTGGAACAGGGCACGTTCCACTGGTTTCATTCTTTCAGTCCTTACATAGGAGGATATATATTCATAGCTTTATATATTCGTAGCTTTAGCCCATGTATGGGATATGCTCTTTTCTAAATTGGAAAGATATGGCAAATTCAAGTGGAATCAAAAATAAAAAGGAAAATAGTAAAATGAACAATCTTTTCAATTAATCATATTTGTTCCTTATGTATGAACAAATTAGTGGATGCCTTCCTCATATCTCTTTAGGACAGGCAACCTGAGCTATTTTGTAATTTCAGTTATTTTAGAAGTCATTTAGTTTCCACTACAAAAAAAATACTGGATTTCAAATGCCATGCTTTGTTGATTTTTTCCCAATTTCTCTGCAATAAGCTTTCGAATATCTATAATCTGAGTATCAGAACCCAGACTCATTAGAGGCTAGTTTTGTTCTCGTTCCTGACAAATAACAGCTTGGGAATTATATTCTTTCTTTTGCAATGCCTTATCTAGAAGCTTTCAAGACTCTCCTTTCAAATAACTGATTTGCCTGTTGTGTGGCCTTAGCAACTGGAGTTGAACACAGTCTTTGAGTGATTTAGTGGCAGGGGTATAAATACCATGTGATTTCTCTATGTATGGTGCTCTCAATATTTTCTTTCCCCTTCTCTGCAGCTACAAAGGGAAAATGTCCTGAGAACCTTATCTGGAGTGATCTGTAAAAATGTAATTAAGTCCTCTTCACTGAAGTAGAATAATTCTCCATTAGATTTGATCCTTACAAGACAGAAAATACAACCTTTCTTCAGAAATTAACCCAACATATCAAATTGTAGCATTAAACATTAGATGCAGGAGGTTCAAATTTCTCGTCTCAATTACTTTGAAAAACTGCTTGGAGCAACATTTTGTCGTGGACTGCCCAAACTCACAGATGAGCTACCTTCTCCAGATCCAAGAGTTGTGGTACTCATAATCTTATTTCTGATAAAAGCAACTGTATCTGGAAACTGGTGAAAGGCAATGTCCAGACTTTTTAAACTTCTTATTTATTTCTGGTATTTGGCATGATATACTTGTATGTCTGTCCCAGTGTAGGAATGGGAGAATGTCTGAAAGTTTGCTCTGCGTGCTTTCTTCCTCACATAGCTGCATCCAGGCCGGGGGTTTCTCAGGCACATACTTTTTCCTTCAAAACTAAAAGCTAAAGGAAGATTGAGAAATTTCACTTTCTGTTTTTACTTTCTGTTAACTGCATTTACTTCTAAGACCTAAGCAGAGAAAAGTATCCTGGAAAATATTTTTTCATCCTATCCAGTTTATCTGAAACACTTTTGTGGGCAGTTACACAAAGATGTTCATTTATCTAATTTTTCATATACTGTAATTAGTGTTTCAGTGTCTAAACATAACCTGAATAGACTAGAAGTGGTTTTGTCAACTTCTATCAGACTTAACAAAGCATTTGCCAAAACCACAACAAATACTCTCTCTGCCAGAAAGCTATAATCTATAACAGAGTCCTTTCAACAGACCAGTGGAGGATTTTAACCATTATAAACAGACTGAGATTTCCAATACCAGGGATTTTACTTGGTAAAATCATAATTTTACCCACTAATTTCCTGATTTGCTTGTGAATTTTTGACCCAATTTATTTTAAAATGTTTTGAGAGAAAGCCAAGGTTAGAACTTTCCACTTTATGTGATCAGATGGCCAATTCTGGTAGCACTGTTACAGCAGATCCCCCCAGCCCCCACCCCCAAGAGAATAATTTGACTGTCTGGTATTAAGTTCCACCTAAAGGCAGTCCATGAAATCACTCAAGCTCACAGTTTTGAGGGTCAAATTCCCTTAGATGCTTAATACTGACTTGCTGGTGTGTTCAGCAGCACAGTGCTTTGGAAGCTGTGGTTAGAACCTGCCAGCAGTCCGAAACTGGAAAGAGGAGTCAAAATTCTCTACTTTTGTTGGGGTGGCCCACTTAAATTGGGGTTGGACAGAGCTTCCTGATCAGACCATCATTCAGAGCAGTAAGAAGAAGCAGATGGTGTTTGAAGGAGCTGTTCAGGCAGGGGGACCTGAGTGATTTACCCTACTCAGCCCAAAAGAGGTTGGACACTTTGGTCCCCCCCAAGAACATTGTCTTAGCCCAAAGATTTAAGTAGGACTTGTTCCTTAAAGGTCTCTTCCCACTCTTGACAGCCTAGGCAGGTAACCAGGGCCGTGTCCAGACGCCTTTTGAACAACCTCAATTATCTGCTGCCTCCCTGGGCCCTTGTTAAACACATGATGAGAAAACTTCCTGCTCTGGTACAGCCCTTGGATTATCCACTATTGATTTTTCGTGCAAGCAGCAGCAAAGTTGCAATAAGAGGTCCAAGAGTAATCAAGAGAGGTTTCAGGTCTTTCAGGGCTTGGGATGACTGGTTAAGGGATCAGGAGTGTGAGCAGTGTTCCTCTCTATCCCTCCAGTTAGAGGAAATTATGAGGAAATAAACATGAAGACCCAGCAGATCAATACATGGATCCATGACTGATGACACAAACACAGCTCAAAGGGTTTGATCGTGGGCTGGGCTGCGTGGCACCAGACCTGCTGGCAAAAGATGGGGTATACCTGTCTCAAAGTGGAAAAAGGGCTTTTGCAGTTAGCTGGGTTCATTGCAACAGCTTTAAACTAGATTTGAAGGGGGAAAGGGAGAAAAACAGGCTCACTAGAGACAAGCCTGGGGGTGACAAACCTGTAGCCAGGTGGGGTACAGCCTCTTCTCCCAGGTGACAAGCAACAGGACAAGAGGAAATGGTCTCAGGTTGCACCAGGAGAGGTTTAGATTGGAGATGAGGGAAAATTCCTTCATGGAAAAGAGTCATCAGGCATTGGAATCGGCTGCCCAGGGAGGTGGTAGAATCACCATCCCTGGAGGTATTTAAAAGATGGGTAGATGTGGCACTTAGGGACATGGTGTAGTGGTGGACTAGGCTGTGTTACACTTATGGTTGGACTCAATGTTCTTAAGGGTCTTTTTCAACCAAAATAATTCTATGATTCTGTGGTATTTCAAATAATGGTAATTTCTACCACAAAGCTGGTTTTTAATGCAAAACCAGAAGGAAATCTGCTTGAGCATCTTTCTCTGAGATTCAAGAGAAAAAAAGGAAGTTCTGAAACAAATTGAAATCTGTGAGACACTGGCTTGTGTTCTGACCCCTATCATGAGATAAGAGCACTGGCACAAGCATTTCTTTCCTTCATTCCACACCACCTTTTCACAGCCTCCAGGAAAAAGAGATTGCGCATACATTCCTTGGAACTCGATAGAACCGCACAAAAGACGCAATTCATTCGTGCCACCTGTGTTTCTTCTGCTGAGAGAAACAAATCTTACCATGCAGGCAGTTGTTATCATATAAATTAGAAGCATTGAATTTCCATATGCAAAAAATCTGTTTCAAATATTTCTTGGCCATGAACATCTAAATCTTTTTATCTAAAGAGGAATTTGATGGAGCTCTGAGCAACCTGGTCTAGTGAAAGGTGCCCCTGCCCAGAGCAGGGGGTTGGAACTAAATGATCTTTAAGGTCCCTTCTAACCCAGGCCTTTCTATGATTCTGTGATGATTTTATACACTCTGCAGCTCCAGCACAAAGACAATACCTTGTAAACTGAGAAATAAGAAGGTACTCATAGATAAAGATGGTTTGTCATTTGAAGAAAATTTAACCTTTTAAAAACTGTATTTATCTAAAAGAGTTGCCACATCTAAACTCTCTAACGTCTTCTAGCTGTTTGTTTTTTTCTCAAAATTATATATATCATTGCATTTTACTGGAAAAAGTGCATCTACATTTATACTCTTCAGTCGGTTCTTCCCAGCAAAATGTGTTGCTTTCTAGACAACATTTGTTAACATTTCTAGTTTCTCTTGCTTTTAAGTTATTAAATCTATGTGTTGTACTCCATTCATTAATGTCTCCTTTGAGTTATTTCACCCTATACAACACAATGCTAAACTTTGCATTAGTCTTTCCAAAGACCATTGTCACAAATACTTCTGCCAGTTTTTCAGTAGATCTCTATTTTAAGTTATATGTGTGCATATAGGATATAAGAGGATCAGGGTGAATTGTGAATTTAAGTTTCTATGGGTTTTTTTAGTTTTTTTTTTAATATATATTTTTCCTTTTTACTACCTTCTTCTAACAAAAAAAAAATTGGAAAATAGCATTTTGAACTGAAATGCAAAAGACCTCAGTCAGCCTCTGATCAACCTATTTTTGTGTGATTGCTTGTGTGGCATACACTGAAGACTGGCACAGAGTATGTGAAGAACCTGCTTTTCTATCTTCTTCCCACAATTAGAAAATCAGAGTGTGGCTATCTTAAAACAGTGCTGGAGCTGAAAGCAACAGCTTTGATTTCTTTCGTTCTGCAAAGCACACAGTGAATCGAGACCCAAAAATCCAGGAAATAGATTAGCAACCTCTCAGCTGATAAGCCACCAAGATGTCTGGTTCTACACGAACATCAGTGCCAGAGGGCTTTTAAATTCTTTATGGAACAGTCTTCAAAAGCGTTGAAGATACTAGTTAAGATACGGTTAAGATACTAGTTTCCAACATACAAACAGTTATAATTTTAAGATGCCGAAGTGAGTTACCTCCAGCCGCTCACAATTTTCATCAAAAGACATTAAAGGGAGATACACTTACACGACTAAGAAAGCATTTCCCAGTCACAGCCTTGTTTGGACCTCATCATCTGAGCTGTAAGAACAGTGTCCCCCAGTTTAGTTTAACCTACCAGACCCCACTTCCTTTTGCAGCAGGGACTGGCTTCCAGTTTCCTCTAAGTCTCTACTGCCTTTGAGTGGACACAGAGCAGCTGCAGCTGGACAAATATTTGGCTTTTAATTCCCTGCAGGTCACGACCCTACTGTCCAAGGACAATTCCCAATAAGGCATCCCACATCTCTTGTGCCCGGGGGAAGAAGACAGAAAAAATCCCCATGATTTACATTTCCTCTCCCTATGACCTCCCTCTTTTCTGCTAAAATTTTTGAGTGTCTTGCTGTGACATCAGAGGATGTAGGTTTACTCACTGGTATGGTTTTGTCAAGTGGCCACCTGTCAGGCCATGTGCAGCCAGTCAGCACCACTCTGGCACGTGGCTTCTCTCGTGTGCTGCACAAGGATCCCCAAGGATAAGGTTTCTGCCTCTCCGCAGTGGAGAACCTCCTCCCTACCACAGCTTAAGAGCAGATCTAAATCCCAAGTCTCCTTTTTCTGTTCACCCCACTTACTTCACACTCTGCTTTGAATCCAGACTCCTCCACCTTGCAGCTGTCAAGACTATGCACAGACCTGAGCTCTTCATTCCCTGAGTTCAGGGTTCAATCCCCTGCTGAATTAAACTTATCTTGGGTTCACACTCTGTTTTGATGCCTCTACCCCACGCTACATTTCCTAATCACACATAACTTGTGGAAAATGTTTTGCTTCAGTCAAGCTACGAATGCAGCCAATCAACACCAGCAGCAGGTATGAACTGGTGCTTCCTTCTTGGGAATGGGTGCATTCCCAATGACAGCATTCCCTACCCTCTGCCCTTCACCCAGACTGGCTGCTGCTAACAGGAGGCACGAGCATGCAAGAGGAAAGCTGAAGACAGAGATTTGGGTGGCCTTTGGGTTATCTGGAAGCAGACTTCTGGAGAGAGCAAGCAGGGGCGGCAGCAGGGCTGAGAGAGCAGGTGGGGCACAGGATGTAGCCCAGGGCCTCCAGGCAGGGGCTATGCAGGGATGTGGTGTGTGCCCAGGGCTCGGAAAGGACGTGAAACTCAGAATGGGACATAATATTTGAGTAAGGTGAAACGGATATGCACATCTATCCTGAATTCCAGCTTTGTTAGCCTCATGCATGCTACAGGTTGCCTTATCGAATGGAGTACCCCATGGCTTTTGGGACAGGTTAATCCTGAAGCACACCATCCGGTCAGCTAGTGAAAAAAGTACCAGCAGGGAGGAGGGTGGTTGTGGCAGGAGGCAAAATCTCCATTTCCAGGCTCCAGTGTCCCCAGAAGTCACGCCAAAGAAGCTGCCACCTTCGGAGGGCAGGCAGCACCTCCTTGCAGCGCTGGTCTGGGTTCTGGAGTGAGACTGCCTGTCTCTGCTGTTGGGCTGCCAAGCAAGGGAACCATCAACGCAGCAAGCAAACTGCTGTGCTCTCAGTGCAGATATTCCTACAGCTCAGGCTGACCACTAGGGAAGTTCAAAGCATTGATCTGTAAGGTGCTGCCATGTGCTGTAACTTCCCCAGCCTGTCTTGACACCGTGGGTCACTTGCAAAGATGCAAATTCAAGACTATGAGGTGTGTCCTACTGGGACCAGTGCAATTTAATGTCTTTATTAATGACACAGATGAAGAGACCAAATGCACCCTCAGCAAATTTGCAAATGACAGCAGGCTGAGTGGTGCAGTTGACACTCCTGAAGGATGGGGCTATCCAGAGGGACCTGGACAAGCTGGAGAAGTGGCCTCTGGGAATCTCATGAGGTTTAACAAGGCCACATGCTGGTGCTGCCCCTGGGTCGGGGCAACCCTGGGTGCCAATGCAGGCTGGGGATGAACGGATCAGAGCAGCCCTGCCCAGAAGGACTTGGGAGTGCTGTGCGGGAGAGGCTGGACATGAGCTGGCCATGGGCACTCCCAGCCCAGAAAGCCAAGTGTGTCCTGGGCTGCATCCAGAGCCCCGTGGGCAGCAGGGGAGGGAGGGGATTCTGCCCCTCTGCCCCGCTCTGGTGAG
The DNA here is from genome assembly GCA_018881555.1 of Amblyornis subalaris. NCBI lineage: Eukaryota > Metazoa > Chordata > Aves > Passeriformes > Ptilonorhynchidae > Amblyornis > Amblyornis subalaris. The sequence continues at coordinate 548,860 of JACAXG010000117.1, read as the reverse complement.
ACCCCACCTGCAGTGCTGCCTCCAGCATTGGGGTCTCAGCACAGGAAGCACAGGGACCTGCTGGAGAGAGTCCAGGGGAGGCCACCAAGGGGATCAGAGTGATAGAGAACCTCTGCTATGAGGAAAGGCTGAGAGAATTGGGATTGTTCAGCCTGGAACAGAGAAGACTTTGGGGTGACCTAATTGTGGCCTTCGAGTGCCTGAAGGCAGCCAACAAGAAAGATGGAAAGTGACTTTTTAGAAGAGCCTGGGGTGACAGAACAAGGGGGAATGACTTCAAACTGAAATTGAGTAGGTTTAGATTAGATATAAGGAAGAAACTCTTTTCTGTGAGTGTGGTGAGGCACTGGCACAGGTTGCTCAGAGAAGTTGTGGATGCCCCATCCCTGGAAGTGTCAAGGCTGGGTTGGATGGATCTCTGAGCAACCTGGTCTAAGGTGTCCCTTACCACAGCAGGGGAGGTTGGAAACCAGATGATTCTTCGAGGTTTCTTCCAACCCAAGCCATTCTATGATACTATAATTATTTGGACTGCTATTAAGGAAGATGGCTGGGTGGAGGGCTTCCCACAGGGAATGCATATTTCTGAGATATGCAACAGCTGAGCAGCAGCATTGAGAACAGCAGTTTTGAGTGAAGATACTTTAAACCAGGAGTACAGTGAGAGTTGGACATCCTCTTAGTTCCAGTTACCAGGAATTTCCATTTGCTTTCCCTGGGGCTGCACTACATGTATATCTTACTCTACTTGGCAGACTTTCTTGGCAAAATGTAATTCAGCATTATTTACATACAGTAGATTTCTGGCATATTGCTTTTTTTGAGAGTAGAGCGGGAGAAAACACAGCTGAAAGCCATGTTCCTTTAATAAAAGAGAAGGCATATTGTAGTTGAATCAGGTGAAACGGATCCAGTGATTATGAAGAAGCTTAATTCTGATTATTTCTGCAGCCCTTGAAACACAAAAGCTTAATCCCATTTTTTGTCTAAACCTTCCAGTATTGGCTAGACTCACTTCAGATTTTTACTGAATCAGCACAAAGGCACAAACTTGTCAACACTGCACTTCAATCAGAAATGTGAAGATAAGAAACTGTTTGGTAGCAAGTTGTTTGTCATATGAAGGTTATGTTGCTCTCCTTAGTGAATGTGGTATTTCGGTATTAGTAACACTTAATTTAGAACTTATCTTCTCATTCAGCCACGTTTCAATTAAATAATTTACTTGCTTTACTAATGCCTGTGAGAAAAAAGATAATACAAATTTATCTCTTTCTTTTCAGTACCCTTTCATTACATCGATAATGTCAGTCATAGCAGTGTTGGTCTAATTATAGTCCTATTAAACAGTGTGCAACTGAAATATTCAGAAACATTTTATAAAATCATCCTTGCTCAAAGTTAAAGTAAGCAACCAAGTGTGTAAAAGAGCAGATAGAGGAGAAAGAACAGGCTATTTGTTGATTCTTTAAAATTATCTGTTGCTCATCAAAAAAAATGAAGTGTTGTTTAGCAATCGACATTTCCAGTTGTATATATATCATTCTTCCACTTCTCCAGAAGTTGTGGATCCTGTGACTGATCAAGGTAAGGAGGTCCTTTCAGTTTCACTCCTTTCATTAGCATGGAGACTGACTTTCTCAAGAATTCAGAGTTTTCGATTTACTTTGATGAATAAGTGCCTCAGGGTTTTTCCCTTGACAAAACACATCAATAGTTCAACTGGATTTCTACTGAAATAATTCTTGGATGAGACAAACCCCATGTATTTGGTGAAATATTTCAAATATAAGTAACTGTTTTCCTCATCTTTTCTAGCTGGAAAATCTTTGACCCACCTAGCTAAATGTGGAGGCTTCAAAGCAAGGGTCTGAGGGAAAAATTATTGTTTTGAGCTGCCTAACCCTGCTTTGGTGGTTTAAAAAGTGTTTCTTATGTGGTCAGGTATATCCAGTTGCAATGACAGTCAGTGGAAATCCAATTCTAATGCAAAGTTCATTATACTTCAGCAGAGGGCTGAGAGCTGCTTTGAGTTTGAAGTGATAACTTCCTTCTGTTCAGATTTTAGAGGCACACTGGACATGATGAAAGTACTTCCATATGCTTCTTTTTAATTTATCCTTAAACACTACATTCAAATCATAGAACAACAAGTTGCGGTGTAAGTATATTAAATTTGAGAGAGAAGAATACTGGAGTTGTACAGGAGTACTAGTGAAAACAGGGATAAAAGAAATGGCAGCAGTGTTGTGATGTCCATTCATCAACTTGGGGAATGCAAGCCACAGCTCAAAGAAAGTTAAACATGTTTGTGAGGTATGATCACACAAGACTAAAGTATCTGAACAGCCTTCACTGAGATGAGCCAAGAATGCCCAGAACCATGACATGGTTACTATTGTGATATTTTTAGGATTTGTGAACCAGAATACATGTAACTGATGTCTTAAGATATTTTTTTTAGTAACTTCTCACGGGATTTCAAAAGATGGAGAGTGGGAGAAAGCAAGGGAAGAGTTTGAAGGCAGGTAGATTCTTCTCTACCCATGAAAGGTAAAAGCTTAAAAATAGGTATTTAATAGTGGACTTGGAAAATGGTTGGAATTGGATAAGAACAGAATTGGATAAGAATAAGAAAAGATTCAGAGGCTGACTTTGGAGATGTAGCAGCAGCAGATGCTTGGACAGATAATATTAACATGGCAAGAGAACAAGGAATAGCAGTGGGTAGGACAGTAGGCACAAATATGTTTAGCTCACAGACCGCAATCCCTTAATGGCCTTAATATTAATCACAAGTGTGATGAGTCTTTGAAGGCTTCTTCTGGCAGTGAATCACTGTGGCTTGTCCTGGTAATGTGCATTTTATGCCTTCTAGCAACTGACCTGGATGTAGAATAACAGATCCCCACTGTTACAATTAGCCAGCCTGGATGGAAAGGACCTCAGCTAAGAGCGTGGACCCTGCCAAAGCAAGGTGCCCATCAGTCTGGCTCCTGGTGCTGAAACTTCTCTTCCTGATGGGTGTTCACTTTCCTAAGGAGACAGGAAGTTAATACTAGAAAAAATAGTACTGAGAAAAATGTGCTCATGAAGGTTTTAGAAGAAAGTGTGTGCCAGCTGTTGGTGTTGAGGGACTTAGATGACTCGGATGTTCAAACCTAGGGGGTTTTATGTGCCATGTAGGAGCCACCAGCATCAGGAGGGATGTGAGAAAAGTATTCTCTATTCGTCTCAGGACTCACATGCCTGAGTCCTGCAGGTCTAGACAGCAGCTGATGGTCTAGACAGCAGCTATCAAAATAAATATCATCCTATGCCATGGCCATGTGTGTTGGTTTTGCAGGGCCTGGTTGTGGTAGCAGGGAGGGCCACAGAGGTGGCTTCTGTGAGAAGCTGCTAGAAGCTTTCACCATGTCCAGCAGAGCCAATCCCTGATGGCTCTGGTAATGGACGTGCTGCTGGCCAAGGCTGGGCCAATTGGAGATGCTGGTAACGCCTCTGTGATAATATATTTAAGAAGAAATTGTAACAAAGTTGGTGGCGCAGCTGTAATTTTCCAACGAGAGAGGAGCAGGAGTGAGAATATGTGAGAGGAACAACAATGGAGGCACAAGGTCAGTGCAGAAGGAGGGGGAGGAGGTGCTCCAGACGCCGGAGCTGAGATGTCCCTGCAGCCTGGGGTGAGGGCCATGGTGCCCATGGGGGCCCACGGGGGATGCAGAGATCCACTCGCAGCCTGTGGGGGAGCTACCCACGCCAGAGCAGGTGGATACCAGGACACTGTGATCCAGAGGAAGTGCCATGGAGAGAGAGGCCTTGCTGCCAGGCTGGAGCAGCCTGTCCTTGGAAGACTGCACCCCACTGTGGCAGAGTGACCCACGCCGCAGCAGGTTTGGGAGGACTGTCTGCCCGTGGGATGGATTCACGCTGCAGCAGTTTTGGGAGTGCTGCTGCTCGTGAGAGTGGACCCACGCTAGGGAAGTTCATGGAGAACTGTCTCCCGTGGGAGGGACTCCACGGTGCAGCAGGGAAAACACTCTTCTCCCTGAACAGCGGAAAGAAGATCTTGGGTGATGAACTGACCAAAACCCCTACGCCGTCTCCCTGCACTGTTAGTGGGAAGGAGGGAGGGGTTGGGGGGAGAAAAGGGTGTTCTTAAGGGCTTATTTTTACTTCTCATTTTCCTACTCCGATCTTGTTAGTAATAAATTCACTTTATATCATTAAGCTGAGCCTGTTTTACCCTTGAAGTGTTTTCTCTCAGTCCTTATCTCAACTCATTACCCCTTTGTTAAATTTTTCTCTCCTGTGTCCAGTTGCAGAGCAAAGGAGAGTGAGTGAGTGAGCTTTTCATGGGTGCCTGGCATTCGGCCAGTGTCAAACCACAACACCATGTTAGATAAAAATGGTTAGGTTTTTATCCAATAATGTGGACATACTCCTGTGTTTTGCTGACATGTCTTTTTGATCTCTGGTGGAAGCTGAGGAATACCAAAGACAACAGCTGCTAGACCTTCTTAGAGCTGTTTTGTTCATTGCCAGCCACCAGCCACCCTCAGGTGCTCCCGACGGGGATTTACACACCTTTTCCAAGTGGCATGTGGAGGTCATCACCAGAATTCAGCTGCTGCTTGTTTTCAAGAAGGTAAGCTCCTAAGGGACAGCCAGCCGGTCTTGTTTGTCTGTGACCAGGAAGAGCAGAGTCCAAGCATCATAAAGGAATGTGGGAAAAAAATTGTGGCCACCACTTTGAATTTCCATTATGTTGGAAAAAATGATACTCTGAAGGAAAAAGATTTGCAATGTTTTCTGAAATAAAATGTTTTTAACGAAAAACATATTAAAAATGTAAGGCCATTGAGCTTTAGTCCCTGTGGTCTGTGCATGAAGGTTATCTCTAACATCATCTTCATGTTTGCTGCAGTACAAGTTTCTTGATGGTGGCATTCACACACCCAAGCTGTAATAGGCAGGGCATTTTTTGATTAGCTGTCTGGGTGTTGAATTTAAGAAATTTCCAAATCCTATATATCCAAAATATAAATACGTTAAATATCCTGAATATGACCAAATTTCTGTAGTGGTGAGATGTTTTAGGAAAGAATATATTGCTCATGTTTAGAAAAAAGAAAAGAAGTGTAGGGGTTGCCTTCCAGCTCCATGTACCAAGATGTAGCAGTCAAAATCGGCTCAGCAAATACAAGCGAATCTGATGAATTATAATGCCATAAATATAATAATATTGATCAGAAATATGTACTGAAGTCAATGATTTCGTGTTTTCCTTCTTCTCCCGGTGAGGGCTGGCCGCAGTCCCACCCACACAGATACCATCTCAACCTGCAGCAAAATAGCAACAGCTGTTTCTCAATCCCATCTTCCCACTGCTCAAGCACCACCACGAATGTGAGGTCTTCAATGCAACCAGGAAACAGGGATTAAGGAAGAAAGTAGGTGTACTGTAAGTATAAAGACCCACCAGAAAAATGCCTCTTGTCACAACTTATATTTCTTAATGGAAACCACTTCCAAACCCCTTGAACTTGGCTAACCCCTCAGGTCAAAAGTTGCTGTCTGAAGTAAAGCTGCAGCACTCCTGGCTGAAGCAAGTAAAAGTTTTGGATTGCTATGTTTATAAAAATAAATAGAATTTTCTAAATTCCTCTTTTACCCCCTGCCCCTCTGGCATATATGTCAGTAATTGAACTTTTATCTCTGAAGAAGTTAAAATAGAAAACAAACTTGAACACGTATTCTTAATAATTTGCCATTTCTGAGGTTACTGCTGCATGCAAATTAAAGACTAGCAAAGTTGGTTTTTACACGACTTTTCCATACCAAAAAAAAGTGGTTAGAGAAGAAGTAGTAAGCTAATTCCCTTTTTCTTAATTCATGTGAATTTACAAGCAAGTTTTGAATGCCAAATTGTCTTTTATAGCCGCACATAATTTTGCTACCTTTAAAAATAACACTTCTTTCATTTGCTAATCTGATTATATTGCCAGTATCTTTTGAAACATTGTTCTGCTACTTACTTCGGAGGCACAGCTTCAGAAATGAAGGCACGTGCATATTAACCGTGATAGGAAAGAATTTCAACCCATTGTTGTTTGCATGAAAACATAATTGTACCCTTTATCTACACACAGGTTTACTATGTCCTGTTTGGTAAGGACAAATAAACACCTTTATTTAGCTATTCACAGGGTTTTGTGTCCTGCTCAGTAACGACAAATGAACAGTGAAAAGAAAAAGAACATGCTCCTGGTCATCAGATCAGCATTACACTGAATTCGTGGCACAAATAGGCTTTTTATTGGTTATGATGCTGATTTTCTGGTGTACAATAAAACTCACCTAAGGTGACCTTTACGCTATGGTGCACCTTTGATTATGCAGAGAAACACAAAGCTGTTCAGAAGGTTTGCGGTTTTATCACCTTAATAACTTCCATGAAGCCCGCTAGCAACTTCAGACAAAAAGCTCTGGAGAAAGACAAAATCATGTGACTTTGCAAGTTAACAAAACCCTTTCTGGAACATGAGAACAAGACACACTTTAGGAAACTGGGATTTGTTTGGCAACACTGTGATAGTGATGCAGGAAAGCACCCTCATAAGACTCTCAAGCGCTCTTGAGGGCTACCTGAGCTCGGCTACAGTTCGGTGTATCTGCTTTGCAATAGTTGTTAAAGCATCAATTCTGAAACGTCAGTTTTGACTAGAATTGGATCAATACACACACACACACACAAAACCAGACACATACACACATTCACAGAGCCACAGGACTGTGGCCACGCTTTGAACTAGAGACCGGGAGCTCTCGCCATCCCGCCTGGAGCCCCGGGAGGAGCGAGGGGCAGCTCCCGGCTGGGCTGCGAGATGCACGAGGGAAGAAGAAAAGACACAGAGAAGGGAGAGATCCAGGAGGAGAGCGGGGCGGGGACCCACTCAAGCAGACAGCACCCACTGATGACTAACCTGCTCTCGCTGGTTCCGAGCTCAGCGGGCCAAACAAACGCGTTGTCCCGCGGCAGCCTTCCAGGGTTTCCCTCTGACTCATGCCGCAGGAGCATTCCCCGAAAACCAGCACGCCCCGCTGCCGGGGCTTCCGCAGAGGCTCCCGGGGCACTTTCCGTGAAACACTTCAGCGGGAGCGGGGAACAGCCGGTGCAGACCGCGGAGGTGCCGGCCGGACAAGGGGCTCCGGGGAGCGAGGAGGGAGTGGGGCCATGCCTCCTTTCGGCCCGGCACCCCGGGCATCCTGGTAGCCAGTGCACGGGACAACCTAGTCCCCGACATCTCCCTCGTACCGGATTCCCCGTGTCCGGGGCAGCTTGTCCTTTGTCGTCCTGGGCATCCCAGTCCCCAGTGCGCGGGGCAGCCTGTCCCCCGACGTCTCCCGCGTCCCTATCCCCGGTGCAGCCTGTCCCCCGACGGCTCCCGCGTCCCTATCCCCGGTGCAGCCTGTTCCCCGACGTTCCCCGCGTCCCGATCCCCAGTGTCCAGGGCAGCCTGTCCCGCGATGTCCCCCGCATCCCCATCCCCGGGGCACGGTGCAGCCGGCTGCCCTGTCTGCTCGCCTGTCCCCACGGCCGAGCAAGCGCTCCTCGCCTGCACATCCCGCAGCCTAAGCAAGTGAAGGGGCTCCCCTGGGGAAAGCGGTTTGTAAGATAAAACGCTCGCCTTCGAGAGAAAAAAAACCCCGCAACTGTGGAGGGCATGGGGAAATGACTACTGCAGCCCACCCGCTTCCGCGCTAGCGCGTTAAAATGATGCACCAGAGATGTCTCCGCAATCTCAGAGTGGAGGGTATGCGCGCCCACCCACGGGCAGACCCTCCGCAGGTGCTCAGAAGCACTTTTTCTCTTCTTTAAGAGAAAATCGTGTGTTACTGCAACAGTCCCCGCTGAAGGTACACCCCAGGCTGTTATGGGGAGGGCTACCAGCCCTTGTTTCATGCGAGATTGCCTGTTCCAAGGCTTTTGTGTTTTCTTTTGTTTTGGTGTGGCTTTGGATGCTGCCTTTGATTATTATTCGTTATCCTGGTTTTATTTTTAAATCGGTGACACAACTTCAAGACTGAGTAATAATTATTTACTGTTCGGGAAAGAGGTGCATGAGACGTCCAAATAAGCCCCGATTATGGAATTGGAAACCTTTATTTCCGTAGGCGTACAGGTACATATATGAAGCCAGCAACGATCTGAAGCCCGGGAGGAGAAAAACAACGTGTAAAGACACCATGGATAATCACAACGGTAACCAACCAGTTTCTCTAGTGCTTCCGAAGCACGGGCATCCCTCTCTTCAGAGCTGTCTACCTTGCCTTGTCGGGTCACGTAGCGGTGCAGGAGAATTAACCTTTGGCTTTTTCTTACACAGTCCTTTGTGGCTTGATCATCTTTCTTCAGATCGCCTTCTTACCGCAGGGATCCACCTACAATCTCAGCCTCTGTAACCACGAGAAGATACAAGAGGATCTACTAAACGTTTTGGACGCAGACATAACCTTTACACAAGAGGTTGGTGCTTTCTCTGGTGGCATCGGAGGGAAACTGTCGGTACGGCACTGCCTCCACGTTTTCACCCTTGACCACCGGCAGCTACTTTCTGAAAATCTCGATTAGCAAGCCGGGTGTTGGCTAGTTTAGTAAACCGGTGCCTGTGAAACAGGACCTTGAAGTTATGTCCAGCTCTCCTCCGGCGACCTTCCTAAAATGTGCTTCGCTGAAGCTGGGACTGGCAGGGATGGAGAGCAGGAGCCCGGGCGGCCGCTGCCAGAGCGCTACCCGACCCTTCCCAGCGCCTTGCAGACCCGTAGGACTGAAAGTCGCTTGTATAATGCTTCACCGACGCTGAAGATGGTGTCACGGTTGCAAAGGTGATAAGTGGTTTAGAAGCTGCGCGGACGGTCCACACGCGGAGCCGGCCCTTAGCGGAAAGACCAGGCAGTGTTTTTCGGGAAAAGTAGTCTTGCCGCTGGGTCGGGCATCACAGCCCGGAGCTGCCCAGCGCAGCCCAGCACCCGCCGCCCCGCACCGCCGCCGCCCGACTCCCGTAGCCGCCCGCACCCTGCGAGGCCCCGACGGGACGGGCAGGAGCGATGTCTATAACGGGGTGCCCGAGGCGGGCTGGCAGCCGGCGACCCCAAGGGACGTGGCTTTAACGAGCACCCCCTGTTGTTGTTTCCCTCCAGGAGCTACAACTCGATTTTCACACCTGCGAGGACGCGCCCTCCGAGACGGCGGGCACGCAGCAGTCCGAGGTTCGCCCGGGTGCGGGCACTCCCCGGCGGCTAGGTGGCATTCCCTTTCCCCTCCCCCCCTAAAAAAATAGAAAAAAAGATGTGAAGAAGGGGGTAAGAAAGGGAGAAAGGGGTATGGGCGAAAGGTATGGGGGGAAAGGAGAAGGAGGGGAAAAGGGAGGAGAGGGTGAAAAAGTGGGGGAGAAGGGAAGGCAGGAAAAGAAGTGAAAGCGGGGAGAAGGGGGCAAGGATGAGGAGCGAGAAAGGGTGGATGGGCAACCTCTTTTTAAGGATGCGTGGGGAGGCGCTGAAGGGAAAGGGAATTAAGGGTCGTCACCGGCCGTCTGCCCGCAGGACTCGTGGCGGGCGGAGCGAGCGGGCCGGCTGCTGGAATGCCTCCTGGAGCGGGCTCGGGGCTGCGGGGAGCGGCCGGAGCTGTGGGGCGTCACCCGCTCCGTCCTGCAGCTGCACTGCCCCGGCTGCTGCTCGACACAGGAGAATACGGGGCCAGCGCTGCGGGACAGCCCCGGGGACAGCGCCGGGAGCGCCGCCGGGACGGTGAGCCCAGCCCCGTGCGACACGAGCAAAGCCCGGGAGCTGATGGCGGTGTGGAGAAGCTATAACAACTTGGGATAGGTGGCCTGGGGGTGGCGCGGCTTTTCATTCTGCCTCCTCCGCCGGACTTCACTTGCATTGTCCGCCGTGCAGCCATAGCAACGGAGTCATCCTGAGGGTTGGTATTTTTTTTAATATCCATAACTTATTTTAAAAAGAAAACCAAACCCACACACAAAATCGTCATCAACAACAACAACAACAACAATAATAACAAACCGAAACAGACACCTCGGGAAGTTCAGAGGCTGCTGGCGCGGGCATCCCGCGGGATGCGCCGTCGGAGGTGGGCTCACCCCGCGCTCCGCCGCCGCCTCTGCGGCGGGGCCGCCCGCACCCGCAGCCGGACCTGGTGCTTTGCGAGGGCCAAGGGGATAACAAAAGGAAGAATAAAAGGGGATGCAAAAATGAAGAATAAAAGGAAAAAAAAAACCAAAAAAACAACAAAACCGCGCAGTCGTGGCTGCGGGGAGTGTTTACAGCGGGGAGTGTTGGGGGCCGGCGGGGAGCCGAGCGGGGCCGCGGGGTCGGGGCGGGCGCGGGGGCCGCTTTCGGCGGCGCACGGCGGGGCGGGGCGGGGCGGCGGAAGCGGGCGGGCGCTTCCTGCGGGAGGGCGGGCGGATGCGGACGCCAGGGCGGGCGCGGACGCGGACACGTGCGGAGCCATGGCGCGGGAGGGCGCGGGGCTCTTCGCCGCGTTCCGGGTGCTCGGCCGCTTCAGCGGGCACGTCCCGCACGTCCTGCGCTACCACGGCCGCCACCGCGAGTTCTACCTGGCCGCCGCCGTCGGGCGCAGCGTCCACACCTACAACGTGAGTACGCGGCGCCCCGGTCCCCGCTCCTCGTTCCCGGCCTCCTTGCCGCTCCGGCCGGCCGTGGGGAGGCCGGGGCCGTGCAGGGAGATCCGCCTCTTCCTCGCTTACCTCTTCCCCCCCCCCCCCCCCCCCCCCCCCCGCCGTCACGGTGCGGGAGCTGTGCTGCGGTGCCCCGGTGCCGCGCCTGTGCGGCCGGCGCTGACCGGCGGGACGGGAGCGGAGGAGGAGGGGAGGCTGGCGGCTCCGCAGGCCGGGAATGGGCTTCTTCAGCCCTGCGGGCAGCGCCGGCCGGTGCGGCACAGCCCATCCGTCGGGAGCGCCCAGGCGCTGAAGCTTTTCATTCCTTGCGGGATAAATCAGAGCACACCCGCGGTACGGGATAGCGGTGGTTTAGCGTTCGGGGGTTACATCTGGGGGGGGGGGGGGGGGGGGGCAGTCAGATCCTGTTACAGCTCCTGTGTGGAAACAGGAGCATGATTGAGTTCAGTAGTCTGAAAGCCTGTGATATGGACTCGTTTTTGGCAGTGTAGGATCATAAAATCGTGAGGGTGGGAAGGGACTTAGGCAGGTCCAACCGCCCTGCCAAGGCAGGGTCACCGACAGCAGCTGGTGCAGGAACGTGTCTGGGTGGGTTTGGGATGTCTCAGGAGAGGGGGATTCCATGGCTTCCGTGGGCTCAGTGAAAGCATTTTCAGTGTCTGTGAAACAGCATCGAAACAGAATTGAGTCGAGTGATTATAGTGAGCGGCGGAGTGCAGACAGCATGGATCTTCCTGCGCTTTTGTGGTGCCTTTCAGTGCTCACTCCTGCCAATCTTCTTCACAGCCTTTGTACAATAGTAGTGATCATCACAGGGCAGAGATGCTTAGGTGCTCACAATTAAAGCAATTTCTGTGTGAACAGAGGTAAAATTAGAATACAGTGTGATTTGTAGTGAAAATAAGGTAGGAGCAGAGATGATGTGGAAACTATGTTACCCAAGCTCTTGATGGTGTTTTAATGTCTGCTTTCCTGTGCACTAGGGTCAAATACATCAGGAAGCACATCTTACTGTTGCTGAATAGTTGTCTTTTGGCCAGTGCATTGTCCGATTCCTTTTGACCTGCTCTCTGTGTGTCTTCTAGTTGTAAACTAGAATGAATAATTTTTCTGTTATGTGAGGTATGCAAATTCATTGTCTCATCTAGGTTCATTCGGAGAGTTTTTAATTTCTGCTTACAGCAAATCCGTTGCAACCAATCACTAAAAAAGCCTTTTTAACATTTTCGTTGCAGGTGAAGAAGCTCGGTATTGTTGCTGTGAGTAAGTATGCACAGATTGTTCATTCCTCTTTTGAGTTTTTTTTCCTAACATGTCTGACATCTGCACCTCATTTTCAACTCAAAAGCAAAAAAATATATTGTATGTACTAATATTTACCCTGAAATATATTAAAAGGAGTCTTGGAAATGTAAGATATCAGTTTGGAAATAAAACTGCTGTTGAAACTGTAGCTTAATTGTCTTAGAGACATACCTGGTGCACCTTCTGTTCTTACCATCTTGTTCTTCCAAGAACACCCCTAGGCCTTAAGGACTGAGCAGTGAATAAAGCTCAGTTACTAATTTATTGAATTAATTTCAGATCCCTCTTCTTGTGGTTATTAGAATACTGTGGTAGGAGAAAAATAATTACGTGAATAAAATAGATGTGGATGTCTTCAGCAAGTGTTAGGAGTTGGTTGTACTGGTGGATACACAGAATGTGAAGTGATGGCTTGACTTTCACTTGGCCTTTGGTAACAAAGCATTCTGGGTGTCAGCAGCAGGCCCCGTGTTCTTCAGCCCCATCACCAACAGCCTGGATGCACTCCTAGGATGAGCTTGCAGAGTATGCTGTTTGAGGAGGAGTAGCTGGCCCCAGAATGGCAGAGTTTCAGTCCAGGGAGCTGTTGCAAAACACTAAGCCTGGGCCACCAGGAGCCTGGCCAAGTTCAGCGAGGGCGAGTGCAGAATCCTGCTGCACCTGGGACAGAACAAGCTGGGAACTGACTGGCTGCATGGCATCCTGCTGGAAAGAAGCTGGGGCTGTGCTGCTGCCAGGTTGAATGTGGACCAAGAGCTCGGTAACTGTGAGTAAGGCAGGCTGTGTATTGAGCCTCGTTGGGAATGCAGCCAGCAGATCAGGGAAACCTGTTCTTCTCCTGTGCCTCACGATGGTGGGGCCATGCCTGGACAGCAACACCCAGTTAGTGTGGTTCTCCCCTTTCTCCTGCAGGAGGGATGCTGAGGAGCAGGAGAGTGTCAGGGCCTACAACATGCAGTATGAAAAGAGGCACTGAAGTCACTGGATCTGTGTAGTCTTAAGAAGGGAAAGATGTGGGTGACCCAGAGGGAGCCTGTTACCTGAAGGGCAGTTAGATGGCAGGGCTGGATTTGTGGTGGTGGTAGACAGAGCTGCAAGGGGCAACAGCCACAGACTGCAGCTTGAGAGGGTCCCAGTGGAGGTTGGGAAAAATGGCCCTAAGAGGTCACTGTGGTACAGTGTAGAGCCTGAGCAGAACTCCTTCCCCAGAAGTGCTCAAGACTCAGCTGGGCATAGTTAACCCAGTCTAGTACTGGTGATAACCCAGGTTTGTGAGGAGCCGGTGGGATGTTGAACTAGTTTATTTCCAAAGGTCTCTTTCAGCTGACATTTAGATGGTTCAGAGGGAAGCACACTGTGTTGAGAAGTAGGAGCTTCACTTCTGTGTACCACAAAGTACAGAGACCTCGTAATTAAATATTTTTCATTAACAAAGCACCTGTAAACTTGAGAATAAATGTCACACAACCAGGACTAGATTTAGAAGATCAGCTGTGGATGGTTAGCAGCTGTAAACACATAACTTCTGTTTTCAGCATAGAAAATCATAAAAGCGTTGCATCTTCTGTTCAGTGGGCTACATGTTCTCACATATGTAAACACCTAAGCTTTTTGAGAAATTGAGATGTTTACATACAAAGTTGTGATTAAAAAAAAAGAATGCTGTGCCTCTTTCTTTGCAGTGCTGTTTGTTCCTTGATGTTATGTGGTTGGGGATTTGAACTTTTTAATTGGGGTCTGCCTGAAACTGTTTTAGCCTTGCATACAGCTCCTGTGGAGTACCAGGTGTCTGTAACCTGCTTGTAAGTCTGAGTCACTTCAGAGGTGCTGTGGGAAGATGTCTTAAAATGTTCAAACAAATGAAACCTCATGAAGTGCAGCCTTTTTTGTTTTCTTAGTTTAGTTCCTCCTTTTGAAGCTGTGCTGCAGTGCAGCAAAGGGTGCAGGTTTCTTTGTGTCTGATAATAATTCACAATACAAACCACCTTTGTGGGGAGGGCTACTGTGTGACCATGCAATTTTGTGTCATAGGTGCACTCCCACAGTAATCTTTTATCTGCTATTTCTCTGCATAAGTGTTAAGTGCTGTAATTTGCATTTTTATATTTCCCTGGATTGAGAGTATTTTTCCCTAGAGTATTTTTTTCCGAGTTTTCTACCATTTGGGACTGCACTGGCAGCTTCTCAGTGTGGCCTGGAACTTTGACTTTTTTACCTTTTGAGCTAGTAAAGTAAATAAATAGTGGATACTTTTTCTGAACCAGTCATGAGGTGGGGAGTGAAGTGTATTCTTAGAGCAGTAAATTCCCAGTGTGATCAGGAAGAGGGTTCAGGAGTGGGTCACTAACATCCAGGCCTGCAGAATAACTTAGTAAGTATTGCTAGTGCTGAGACTTTGGTTTAGCATTTGTATTTTCAGCCCTCACAAAGCTAACGTGTTCCTTTGCTTACAGTGATAGATCAGTAATTCATTATTAAGTGTTTTTCAGAAGAACCAGCTTGTGATCTACCAGTCTTATGTTACTTATGATGTTGTGACAGGTGTAATGTTTTGTGTTAATATTTGCGTTCGTCTGAAATGTGCGCGTTTCTCTAAAATTCAGCCTAATGTTCAGCTTGGAGAGCTTTCCTTGTGGGTCACCACGCCAAAGAAATACACTGCTGAGCTTTCTCTCTAGTTAGGAACCTGAAACTTGTTTAACTTTTCTTTTGTTTGATCAACAGGTAATACTTTGCCACAAGACATTACATGTTTGGCAGCAGATCGTATGTTGATATTTGCTTCGTACGACAACATTCTCCATGCTTTTGCCAGGAACAAAGAGGTTTTTATTAATTTACTTAATACTACAAAACAGTTGTGTAGTGCTTGTGGTTTCAAGACAGTTAATTTGCTACAGATGTCTATTTTTGTAGATGTTTGGTGCCTTCAGTTTTAGGGGAACAAACTGTAGAATAAGGAAAAAAAAGCTTAAACCGGGAGAATGTAAGAGCACATTTCATAATGGCTAAACTGAAAAATTAAGTAGTTACATAAGGATAAAAAATGAATCATTAATTCACATAAGTGAATTTAATTGAAATTAAATACTTAAAATATTTTGGTAGCATATTTTTTGCCAACAGTTTTAAATATCAGATATAATTATTTATCTTTTGCTTCAAGTTGTGTGGCCTTTCCATGAATTTTATTTGAACTTGTTGCTGACAAGTGTTAGCTGTCCTCAAGTATTACATTAGCATGATATGCTACCATCACAGCTTATGTTGATAGCATTTCTATTTTGAAATTGTAGGTGGTTCACACCTATGAAGGCCACAAGGCGAGGATACACCTTCTACAGCCTTTTGGTGATCATGTCATCTCTGTGGATGTTGATAATGTCCTTATTGTTTGGAATATACAGTCAGAAGGTGAGAGATGTTTTAATTTTGTTGATGCTTTATAGGATAGCACTGTTAAACATTCAGCAATTTAAAGATAAGGGGTTTTGTTAAATGCACATGTTCAGAAGAAGTTTATTCTTAAAAAAGAAAATTCTTAAATGATAGTGCTACTTAATTGGTGATCTGAAGTCCTAATCCTGCAATAATATGTCATGAATGGATTCTGTACCAGGTGCAGAGGCCCAGTAAGGTTCCATATAGATGTAAAGAGGTAATGATTATATGGAAATTAGACTTTAGTGTTCCATTTCTGGTAAAGACTGTGATAGAGCAGCTTTGGCACTGTCTCTGAAATCCTTTAATTCCCTGATATTGACCAGACTGGGTAAGACTAAATTCCAATGAATAATCTTTTGTTTGTGTCAGCATCTTCTCATGCTGTTGTCAAGTGCTTTGTGAAATTGTGCTTCAGTGCCCAGATGTTTTTCTTTAGAAAACGCTCATTGGTGCCACCAGTGTTATTCCCTGGATGTTGGTTCTCGAAAGCGGCTGTAACCAGGCTTCAGAGATTTGAAGTTGCTATAACAAACAAAAGGCATGCTGATCAGATGAGGTGTTTTGCTCAGGCAGGAGTAGGAATCCCTCAGAAAGATATAAATCTTTTTTGTGTTGCCAGTTTTGTTGTACTAGGTAGGCTTATGGGCAAAAAAATACACTTTGGAGCCAACAGATGTTACAACGTAAAGTTTAGCCTCTCCTGTTACACATTAGCTCATCCTTTAATGTCAGAAACACCAGTTGCGGGATTTGTAGAGTAAACATCGGTCCTGCTTTTACATTTGCAAAGGGATGACAAGCCTGCAGATCTGTAGGGGTAGCCACACTGACACTGTTTCTTGCTGTTTTTTTGCAGAAGAGTATCTTCAGATAGATTTTGATAAAGCCACTTTTGCGGTTTCTGCACTTCTGCATCCCAGCACCTATTTGAATAAAATTCTCCTTGGGAGTGAACAAGGAACCTTGCAGCTATGGAACATAAGATCCAAGTAAGATTCTTGATACCTTGGCTACACTTCATGCTCCAAGTAGTTGGATGTGCAATAAGTGATACTGTTAAGCATAGCAGGTTTTGAACATGGAATCTTTTACTGAGTATTGGCACAAGTTTTCAGTTGGTATATCTCCAGGAGCAAAGAATGCTGCTGCTCCCTGAATGCTGATGCCTTTCAGGTTGCGTGTTGTTTACTCTCCTTGCAAAATGTCAGGGGTTGTTCAGGAATTTTTTTTTTTTTTTTTTTTAGTTTCTTGGAATCACATAGCTTTCCCATGAACGCTATTATTTTAATAGTAAAAGCATGTTCAGGCCTCCTGCCTCCCATCTTCCAAGCTTACTTTTTTTGGTTTTTGTGGGTCCAAGGAAGTGCTGGCAGGTTCAGTGGAGGTAATCACTAGCTTTTGAGCCTTAGACAAGAGGTGTGTAGACATGCTCAGTTGTCTCTGAGCATGTCCCAGTAGATCATCATCCATAGCATCAGTATTTTGTGCCTACCATGATCAGCTGCTTTTCTAACTCATGAAAGTTACAGGTACAGTGAGCTTCACTGCATGTTAATGTACCTACTGTAAATAGGTGTTAAGAGAGCTTGCATAAACCAGTGTTTCATTCTCCTAACTCAGCTTGCCATGATACCACTGGTATTTGTTTCATATGTTCATGTCATGTAGTTATGTCACCATTGTGGTATTAATGCACAACATTGACTTTTTGTCAATAAAAATTAATAAGTTTTAGTCTTAACCTTACTTACTAGTATCACAGGTTTTTTTCCTTTTATCTGATTTATAAGGACAGAAAGCTGATGTACTTTTCTATGTAAGTATAAAGCAGCCATTTTATCCTGGAAGATCCCTAAGGGTTAATTGATTTATGGGTTTTGTGTGTTTGTTTTCCAGCAAACTCTTGTACTCATTTCCAGGATGGGGCTTTGCAGTCACAACTCTTGAACAAGTTAGTATTTTTGTTATCTTTTATTTTCTTACGTAACTGATCAAGAACAGCTGGCAAAATATCATTGTTTGAAATTACAGCAGTAAAGATGGTTTGTATTCTCTCAGGTAATTGTAATACCCCTCTCTTGAGTGAAGGCTTGTCTGCTCTTCCTCTTGTCCTAGTTCTGTTGCATATAGCATCTTCTGTGTTCATCACATCTATAGTCTCCACTGAATGATGTCATGAATTCAGAGAAACACTTTGCAGGATGCGTGTGTATCGTGTAGCTTCATCACACTCACATTTTTTTGCCAAAGCTATTTTGCTTTGCAGGTTTATCAAATGTAGATTTTGTTGATTCAGGAGAGGATTTTGTAATTGCATTTGCTTTATTTTTTTTTTCTATATAAAAATTAATTAAAACTTATTGGTAGCATTGGTGACAGCTTTGAAAATGGTCAGCAATTGTCCAGGATAAAACTTGTGAATATTGAAGGGGGAGGGAGGAGTGGGAGTTGCAGAGTGTACGATGGTCTACCAGAGCTGCTGGACACTTCAAGTGATCTGTTTTTCCAGGGAGTCCCAGCTTCTGGAAACAGGATTTTTTTCACTTCTTGCAGGCTCCAGCAGTGGACGTTGTTGCAGTTGGTCTTGTATCTGGTCATATCATTGTACATAATATTAAGTTTGATGAAACTCTGATGAAATTTCAGCAAGATTGGGGTCCCATCACAGCAATATCTTTTCGTACAGGTAAGTCACAGCATTTTTTAGTGCAAATTTGTATGAAAGCACTAAAACTAAGTGGAACAGAGGAAAACGGTTTTGATAAAGCATTTTGGAATCAAAATTTTTGCTGAGAGTTTTGGTTTCCAAAGGCTGAAGGTAAGCCAGAAAAGGGCGCAATAAGTAAGAGAGATCATGCATTTTCATCATGCTAGCTGTTTTGTAGCTTTTTATAGCTTTTTCTTGTGTTCTGAGTGCACAGGAAGTGTGACATACAGCATATTTGAAAAGAAAAGTTTGTTTACAGTGTGCCAGGAGCCAACACATTACACAGTTATCAGAGTTAGTGCAGAGTAATCAGTACACCTTACTTTAGTCTCCAAACCTACTTTCAGCAATGTCTCCCCCCCCACCAAACAAAGTTGGAATGTTAATAGTTGGCTGCTGAATGGATGTTACTGAGGAACCTTGTTTATATTCACAGCTTTTTCTTACCTGACAAACATACACCAATTACTAAAGCTAGTTACTGTAATGTTGATCCTCTTACAGAGCTGTTGATACTGTATCTAATCCCTCATTTGAATAGACAGACTTGCAAATAATAACAGAATATAGATTGATGCAGACCCTCCTGAGGAAGAATGCTACTGGAGAAAATTGTGGAAAGACTTGTGAGAAGTAGTAAGAGAGCCTTTTTGTGTCAATATCTATTGTGTTTTCAAGCAAAACCTGTAGCACTGACTGCTAGAATTAAGTTGTTATCTGATATGAAAAAAAATCCTGGTTTTATTATCGGTGAGCTGTGCTTCTTTTCTAATTGAAATACTGGAATATTTCAGTTAAAACCTGTCTTACTTATAGCATCAACTTGAGATTATTCTTCCTGTGGTTGTAGCCTTTTCTTGCATCATTTTTAAGATGTAAGAAGTTGGTCAGGATGAGCTGAATGTCAATAGGCAAACCTTTTGAACTTTTATTTTTTTTTGAGCAGATGGACACCCAATAATGGCAGCTGGTAGCCCAGTTGGACACATTGCTTTGTGGGATCTAGAAGAGAAGAAACTGATGTGTCAGATGCAAGATGCCCATTCCACAGCAATAGCTGGCATGTCATTTGTCCCTGGAGAGCCACTGCTTATTACTAATGGTGCTGATAATGCTCTACGGGTAAGATACAGCAGCTGCTGCTCTCTGAAACCAGTACAACAAAACTCAGGTGGCTGGCTCTCAGTTGGGCTGTAGTGGACTGTGGTTTAAATATCTGCTGCCATGTTGTCATTACTTCGTTTACTGCTTCGTAGTAGCCTTGAAGAGCAAAGCTTTGGATCCACTTTACCAGAACCACACCTCATATCCCGGTACACTGTCTTAAATCTTGATCCATTTTTATAACGTTTTGGGTCACTGCTGTTAATAAAAGTCCCTTGTGCTGGATGTCCTCTGGTGCCATTAGGCTTTAGTGGAGGGGCAGAATGAACAGCAGGAAACAATCTGGCACTGGGACAGAAACATCGAAAGTTTTAGGGTCGAGGATGAAAGCCGGTGTGTGAAGTTGGCTGCACCAGCTCCCAGCTAAACCTGATCCACTGACAAGAGGTGCAATTATTGGCAGGGCAATGCTTATCAGCCTTATTTCTCTGCTTATTTTGGGGTGCAGGTGTGGATTTTTGATGGACCTGGTGGGACAGGTCGTGTCCTGAGAAGCAGAATGGGACACAGCGCACCGCCAATAAAAATCAGATACCACGGGCAGAACGGGGAGCAAATTCTTAGTGCAGGTATGAACTCTCATTCTGTTTCAGCCTGACTTCTTGCAGTGATAAAAACGTGCAGAGCTAAATGTCTTTGTTTTATTAATACACTAGGTTATATCTCATGCGTTGTGTAATGTGTTTATGAAACATAGTAAGTAGTTAACACAAAGAGGGTCATTTATTACTGTAGCAAACTGTTTCACTAGAGTTTTCCTACCGTAGTGGGAAACTAGTGTTTCCGTAGAGTAACCTATCAGGTAAGCTGAAGAGTACTTAAAAGCAGAATAGTGTTGGAGCAGCTTTTATCATCAGTATTTATATGTTTCATAAATAAAAATTGTTTCATTATCTCCTGAGGAACTATCAGCTGATCAAAATGAAAACCTGTAACAGCTAGGAAAGTTTGGTTGTGACAGGTAAAAAATAAGCAGCATAATGCATTCAGTAACTGAGAGGAGCCTCTACTTTTCACTTTAGTTTGAGCAAGCTTTGTGGCTTGCACTGTCTTTGTAATTTATGACAGCTCAATTGTATCTGTAATACATATTTTCAAGGTTGGTTTTTACTGAGATATTAATCTAAAAGAGTAAAAATGCATAAGTGACTACCCTTCCGTAGAAACTAGCATATTTAGAAAGATCAGATTGTGTTGTACCCCAGACCACTTAGGTAATGGAATGATAGAGACTCACCACCACCTAGTCTTTAATTACTCTTAAGTAATTAATTATCTGCATGGGCGACATTTGACAACATTACACTACCTGTACTAAAATCTCTTGCTGGTCATCCAACATGTTACATGGATTCAAGTGAAGAGCTACTTGACAGTAATTCAGCTCACACCAGACAAAGCACAGTATCCACCAAGTGTTGCTTAACAAATCTTCGCATTTGCTTTTGCTGCAAAACATATGGAGAGGGCACAGAGGCAACCATTAAAATGAAAAGAGTCTTAACCTTTGAGATCTGGTGTATCTGCAGTATAAAGAGACTGACTCTCTACGTTCCTTTCTGAAACAGTGGCAAAACTTTTTGCAACAGAAATAAGTTAGGGTTGCCTTTCAAGTGCTGGTGGTTTCCTTAGAAGAGGCATCTCCTCAAATTAACTTCATAAAATTTCAGTAATGTCAGAGACATTACAGAGACAGAGGAATTGAACATGGAAAAGATGTCTGTGAAGAGAGGTCATTCTGATCATGTGTGGGGCAAAGTTGTAGGAATGGGATGTAGGCCACAGAAAATTAGGCTCCATTAGTTCTGCTACTTAGAGTGTATCCTATTCATTTCTGGAAGACTTTTTAGTAAATACCTTATTGTAGTGTTTGAGGTTGCTTACTGCTCATGTTTTATTTTTCTTGCTCAAATAGCTTATGAGTAGACTTCATTTTTGCCCTTCACTGCTCTCTGCTAATACTTTCTTAGGTCAAGATGGAACATTGCAGTCTTTTTCAACAGTGCATGAAAAGTTCAATAAAAGTTTAGGACGTGGTAAGTATTTCAGTCAAAGTACAAACACTGGTGAAAAGAAGTCATGAAAAATATTTATGTAAACATTAGATAGGCCTTTTTTTTCACTTTAACTGTTGTATAAAAAGTAGTCACCCGAGTTGTTCTGCAAACTCAGTCCTTCCTGCTGTATATAAAATGTACTCTCAGATTTGTTTGTACTTGAAAAAAGTGATTTCTGTAGCCTGGCAGTGTATGTTACTTCACTGTGGGAAACATTGGGCATGATTTTTCTATTAAAACTGTGTAAAGCAGTAGCTGACATTTCAGCATGTGTAATTACAACTTTTCACCCCATTTCCCTTCTGTTCAATTGATTAAATTATTAGTCAATTCATATTTCTTGACTTGAATTCATTTGATTTAATGTAGAGTTTAACTTAAACACGTCTTGCACAGAATGCCATGGTTAAGGAGCACATTCATGTACAGTTCAGAGAGCAAGGATCAGAAAGACTAAAATAATTTGTAGTTTTAAGTATCTGTCTATATTGCTATATGTGTATTTAGATCTGTTTGAAAAGATGTATGCAAATTAATTCAGGCATAAATGTGAAATTCCAGACGCTTTGGTTATTGAAAGGGCTGGGCGTTGTATATTTCTTCATTTAGCCGTGTCTGTGTGACCATGTTTTTAGCTGTAATGGGGGAAACTCTCAAGATTTCAGCACAAGATCCTGGAACAAACAGGTTGAGTAGTACAGCTGTGAATGTACAAAGGTGGTGATTTGCTCAGCATGGCATACATTTTGACAGAAACTCTAGTAGTATTCGTAGCTTTTCAAACCTAGGGAACAGTAATGTGTTTATGTAAGCCATTTTTTTCTAAATTTAATAGGAACTTTGTGTTTTGTTAGCAGTCTTTTTTTAAACCATTATTCTCAGTTCTCACCATGAGATTGAGACCTTTAATGTCTATTTTTAAGGTTCAATCAACAAAAAGAAATCAAAAAAGAAAGGTCTTAAGCTTGATACGATGGCACTTCCACCAATTACAGCCTTTGCTTCAGGTAAGTGGCTTTTGACATAGATTACAGAGTAAATGTAAATACATTATCATCATGTGTTCATTTTGTCTTTAACCTTCAGGACACCCTTGTTTTGTAAGCTCATGCTGTATCAAGGTGGGATTACTGAGATTCTGTGGCCTTCCATCAGCTGTTGAGGAACAGTTTAAAACTGCATTTTAGTTGGTAAAACTGTTCCAGTATTTCAAAAAGAGCATTTTATTTCAAGTGTCTATTATCTGGCTCTTGGCTTGAAAATCTCCTGCACAGGAGCCACAATCTTCTGATGTACATGTTATTCCATGGAGAACCAGCAGCTAGGTGAGGGATGGAGGTCTTTGTCAACTGAGGAAATCTTAGTTACAGTGGCTGATTTCAATTCCTCAGTACATATATTTGAGTCACTTTTCGGAGTCAAATGTCAACTAATCTATTCATTTGTAATTCAGTATGCAAATAATCTTACTTTTCAAAGCAGATTTAAAATTATCTTTGCTTTGTCGAAATGTGCTTCTTTAAATTAATGACCTTCTCTTCAGACTTGACATCTGTTTTGTCTTAAAGTGTAGCTGTGCTCTCTTCTGAGGGTGATTTATTGTTTTCTTTGTTGAAAGATTTGGATTTACAATTTTGTGGAGCCATTTGACTACATATGATATTTATATTTGCAGACTTCGGTGATGTAGACTATCTGTACATACTTGTTGCAAATATCTGCATGTATATTTTTTAAACATATTTAAAATCAATTAATTTTAACATTAATATTAGACCTGCCTGTGTTTGAAGACATAAACCCCCCCATTTATTTAAGGACATTCTGGAGCTGTTTCTTTTTTGCTATATTGTCTTTGTTTGGTAAAGTGAACCAGTTTATATCTTGTTTTAATCTTTGAGGTTCTAGAAATATCCTGTTTCAAACTCTCAGTTTTTTTAATTTCCAGAAAAAAGGCAAACTTGCTCATTATTTAGATCCCCATATATCATAGTTGACTACAAAGTTTGGATACCAACCTTATGAGAAAAAATTTTCCTGGATATGCAAAAAAAGTATTTTGCCATGTGAAGCAGATTTAGCTCTTAAACCTGGCTTTAAGTTGTTACGTGGTGGCTTCTGCTGCTTCAACAGCTGAAGGAAAAGTTGAGTGACTCTGCTGGAAATGTGTACAGATTGAGCAGTTTAAACCAGTTTTACATTGAAATATGCTTTCCAATGTAAAACTGAGCAGTTTAAACCATTTACATTGAAATATGCTTTTCAAACTGCAGAGGCTAAAATGTGCAAAGACGTAAAGCATAATGTACAAAATGATGCTGTGGGTTTGTTAGCATTTTAGTTACACTGAAATGTTTGTGTGCCCTGTGGCTTTTCTGAATGTTGGTAGCCTTTTGACTGTGCAATATGAACATGAACTGTTCTGTCTAAAGGTATTTTAAAATATCAGAAGAGCTTGTTTGGCTTTAGAATTACTGTTTCTAAAAGAACTGTGTGTTACCTTGCAGAAGTGGCACATCAGAGTGACTGGGATGGTATTATTGCCTGCCATCAAGGGTATATTACCTGTACAACCTGGAACTATCAGAAAACCTCCATGGGAGCTCATAAACTGAGGCCAGAAGAATTTAGCAAGCACAAACCCATTGACATATATGCAACAGTAAGTTTATTTAGGATAATGCTTCTTCAGATTTACACTGCATGCTGTTTTGATTCCTGATGGTTCTGTTGATGTTTTTCTTTATTCTGTCATAGTGATGTAGGTAGTAATAATCAAACTGTATGCCTGTTTGATTATTAAGATTTGATTATATAAGATGATTAGCTTGCTCTGTGAACGCAGATTGCTGAAGACACTTCGTTTTTTTTGGCAATATGGAAAAGTGTATTTCCAAACTGCAGGCAGGATAATACCTCTAAAATGCTTTTACAGCTTGAGCTGGACATGATGACATTTATGTCAAACACACAGTGAAGGAGGTACAAATGTTTGTTGAGGCTTCTTAGGCCAGGAATTACTGTGGCACACTTCTTGTGCTAGGGCTTCATGCAACTCCGGTATCTTGTGATAAATGGTTTTTCTGACCTTATGCTTAGTAGTTCAGTGGTATATAAGACAAATTAAATTGTAAATACCGAATTTCCTTTTGACCGCTATATTCTTCTTTCCAAACACATCTAGACCACTGTTTCTTTGTTTCTTACTGTTTAAACTCTGTGTGAACTCACCCTCATTCGGGGTGCCACCGGCAACATGAGCTTTGAAAGAGGCATTCAGTCACCCTGCTAACACTTCATCTTTGGGATTGAATTTGTGGATGTCTTGATTATTTAGGTTACAGTGCTGATATTATTACCTATGACTTCTGATGGATGTCATTAAGCTAGGATTTCATAACCATGCATTGCTATATTTATTACATGATGACTATTTGCTCATTTTAAGAGCTTCTCCTTCTACTTTTTTGAGGTGTAATTTGTTTGTTCTGTGCAGGTTTCCTTGAAGAAGTCTAATAAAAGCCTATTAGTGTTTTGTATTCCTGATATACTGTGTACTTTCTAACAACTTTGCTAATTGACAGATGCTTACAGAATTGTTTTCATAGCTGCTTTGTTTCGTTGATTTTTTTTTTTTTTAATTCCCTTGAAAGGCAGTTGACATTACCTCGTGTGGTAACTTTGCTGTAATTGGGATGTCAACTGGACAGGTAGATGTGTACAACATGCAGTCTGGCATCCACAGAGGGCGTTATGGCAAAGAAAAAGGTAAGAACTGCTGAAATACTGGCTCTTAACAGAACAGCAGTAACCTGCTGTTCTGCCATCTCAGAAATTTAAGATAGGTTCTGAGTTGAATCTGGAAAACTTTTCAGTTTCTCTAAATACCCTACACTGTCCTATCTTGCAGTCAGAAAGCTTGTTAGCAGGACAAGGTCCTTGCCAGTTTTAACAGTTCTGATCTTAGCATATCCGTGGTTTTATGTAACACAAAACTGTCAGTTACCAAGATGATTAGAACTAAAATGAGGTCCTCTGGCCTCTGCCCTTTTTGAGATAGTCACATTCCCAGTATTTGGCTTCTTGTTTTGTGGGGTTCTATCTCTTAGATAAATTTCCCATCTGTTCTGTGCTTGGTGCTTAAAAATGGAGGAATACTTCACATGAATGGGAAATCGAAATCCTAAGCGAGTCCAGTTCTTTGCATGTATTATTTTTAATTATCCAGCTGCAAACTTATGTTGTAATGTGACAGTTCTGACATTTTCTTTTAATGGCTGCATACGTATATATTTCATGTCACATACCCTCATGCATGTTGTTTGGCACTCATGATTGAATTTTTTGTTGTAGAAACAAAGAAAAAGTCCTGTTGAACCCCTGAAACTTAGCGGATTTCTAAAAGCCATCTAGCACAGCAAACCTGGTCTCCTAGTAAAATCTTTGGTTGATAGTGGGATGAATGTTCTAATTTTGCTAACTGGCTGGTAGCTCTAGGTGTAGATTAAGAAATAAAATTGATCCCAAACCAGAGGAGCTACATCTTGTCTTTGTACTGCAGTGTGAAGAGGCCTAGGAAAAATCCTAGGCTTTGTGCTGGAGCTGAAGCTGTAAATTTTGTCTGGAGTGGCTGGGCCTCTTGGAGGCATTCCTCAAGTGATTCAAAAAGTCCCTCAAATCTCACAATCACAAAAAGTTCCCCAAACTGAAAGCAGAAATAAGAGCTAACACTCGTCTTCAATTGCACTTCTAACTTGTAGTCTACGTGCTTACTTGAAAGCAGTTTGCTTTCTGTAGAGATGGAAAAAACCTTAAAATATTGGACCATCTTGTCAAGTGGCTCTAGAATTGTTTGTCATATGCTTGCTGCTCATTCGTTGTGGTCAGGCAGAGATACACAGAACGGTGTTTGTCATTCAGCTGACTTTTGTGCTAAGTTTAAATTCTGAAATAATACTCTCTTGTTTTCTTGATTTGCAGCACATGAAGGGGCCATTAGAGGACTAGCAGTGGATGGGTTGAACCAGCTGGTAATCACAGCTGGTAGTGAAGGATTAATTAAATTTTGGAAATTCAAAACGAAAGATCTAGTCTACTCCACTGAACTTTCTTCTCCTCCGAGTGGAATTCTGCTTCACAGAGACAGGTAAGGAACTGAAGTTACTTCATGTGCATATTGTTTGGTGTATGTGCTTGTCTAGAATGGCAACCAGTATTCAATTAAGTTTCTAGTTCTGATACTTTGAAATACAACATGCATTTTATTAGACTGAAAGAATGTTACACTGATTGTTGGATTATTTTAGGATAAAAGATATGTTGAGCAATGTTGGAATGTTTTTATTTTTCATCTCTTGAGTGTTTACTACCATATGTGTTAATGTTTCTTGGCAGTGGTATTCTGGGAATTGCCTTTGATGACTTCACTATTAGTATTTTGGACATAGAAACCAGGAAGATTGTCAGGACATTCTCAGGACACCATGGAAGGATTAATGACATGGTAATTGTCAGCTCATTTTCTGTAACAGGAGACATACACAGATACCTAACATTTTACAGATGGTGAATTTCTCTGCATGCATTAAAGCACTGGGTATTATGTTCAGCCGTGAACAGTAAAGTTGTAGTTCAGCTCTACAGCAGTTCTGGCCATGTTAGTTTTCAAGTTAAAATGTGAAGTGTTTGAATTGCCATCATTTTTTAACGGCTTTGGGATTTTGCTGTAACTTTGGAACAAGCTGATCTTGGGGTCAAGCAAAATAAAGCATTAGGAGTAATGAAAACCATGTTGAGGAGCAAAATTGTGCAGTAGTCTCAGTTGTGTATACAGAAAAGATGAGCAAGCTGAAAACATCTGAGATTATGCAGCAATTGATAATTCCTTATTTACATCTTACATGATAGTCCATTGTAGTGTTCATTGAAATAGTTTTTAGCTTCTAGTTTATTTCTAAATGCTACTAAATTGGTATTTACTTGATTTGTTCCATTTTATGCTTAGTAATAGGTTTTCACCATTACCTAAAAAGTGAGGACCAAAGTGCTTTGGCTATCAGTGAGATATATCCTGTATCTTACATTTCAGCCTGTTCTTAAAAACTGTGTTGTCAGCTTTGGTATATGGCCAGACCATTTCACCCTGGTTTTAGGGAGCTGTCTGATCTTGACAGGGCCCCCTTTAGGGACTGACTTGCCAGCTGTGCCATTAAATTGAATATTTTATTTTAGACTTTCAGTCCTGATGGTCGTTGGCTGATAACTTCATCAATGGACTGTAGCATAAAGACTTGGGACCTTCCCTCTGGATGGTGAGTCAGTTTAAAAACATATAGCAGAAGTAATAATCCCCTGTGTGATAAATGGCAAAAAGCTTTTTGGCTTGATTATCTGTCACCAGATGTGATTTTCAAAGTTGCACATGATATAACAACTCTGCCCACTATTTGAGTTGAGTCCGGTGTGTGTCTCTTTCTGGGTCTGCAGAATCACAGGGTCCTGAAGATCTGTTGATGACACTTGGAGTTTTCATGTAGTGTGAACGAGTGTAATTTGTCATTTGTCTGGAAGAGCACTATAATCTAAAGAGGGCAAGAAGTTGCTAAAGGTGAATTGCACTGTGATTTGCTGAAGTGTTCATAGAACCATAGAGTGGTTTGAGTTGGAAGCAAAGGTCTAGTCCAACTGTCTTGACAAGGACAGGAACTTCTCTCACTAGATCAGGTTGCTCAGACCCCCATCCAGCCTGGCCTTGAACACTTCCAGGGATGGGCCATCCACAACTTGTTTGTGCAACCTCTTCCAGTGCCTCACCACCCTCATCCTAAAAAAATTCTGCCTTGTATCCAATCTGAACTTAGTCCCTTTCAGCTCAAAGCTGTTGCCCCTTGTCCTGTCACTTTGTTAAAAAATCTCTCTCAATCTTTCTTGCAAGCTCCTTTTAAGTACTGAAAGGCCATGAGGTTGTCTCCCCAGAGCCTTCTATTCTCCGGGATGGAGAACACCCCAATTCTCTGTTTTCCTCATAGGAACTGTGTTCCATCCCTCAGATGATTTTCCTGGACCTGCTCTAACTTTGTGTGTGTCTTGTGCTGGGGGCCCCAGAGTTGGATGTTGTACTCAGTTGGTTTTGTGAAGTGAAGCCTGTTTTCACTTCCATTCATTTTAACAACACAGTATGGCTTTACATCAGTTGTATTTTTCATTTGTGTGTACTTGAAACTGCCAACAAACAATACTCTTTCAGGCTCCGCTGTGAGTAGTCTTCTCCCAAAATAAAGTTTGGCTGAGAAGTAGACAAGTACACACAAGAAGTTCAGGAGCCCAGAAAAAAACAAGCTGAGAAGTAACTTTGCGTTCTGCCAGTGCATTCTTTTAGCAGCACATCAGATAGATTTTGTTAGTAATTTAAGGTAGTGCTGTGCAGTGTGCAGCTCTGGTGGTTATGCCTGGAGCTGAATGGTTTCATTTGGATTGATTGTTTTTCTTGGCCTGGCTTGGTAAATAATTTTGTATACTGTAAAAGTTTTAATTTTACTACCAGAAGTGGGTTGAATCTCAACCAACAGTTGGCCTGTTCTTACATGATGAGTGACACTAGTCTAAAATAGGACACAATGGACATTAAGTGTTGTCTTTCTAGTGTAAATGGGAAGGAAATTAGCACTCTGGTCTTTGTCTTTCCAACACTCTTTCCCTTCCAGAATAATATGCCTACAAAAAAATTGCAGCATTAATTAACATCAGTTACTTGTACCTTTCTGCATTTTACTGCATATCTACTTTTAAAAGTAATCTTAACAGTAGTTCTGTTTTGAATGTAACAAAATTAAATATTATGTCTCTTGTCTTGAAATTCGGGTCAAGCTGCAATCTAGGCAGGAACATGACAAACCCTGGTTTTAAAAGTAATTAGGTTAAATTATTCTTCCAGTATGTAAAAGCAAGGTTTTCCCATAACTGCAGAGGCGTGTATTGACAAGGAGGAACAGCTTTTAATGAAAAGCCTGATGCTTGCTTTATGTCTGTGGCTCTTAAGTAGAAGAATCGACTTATGACCTGTGTGTTCTGAAGCCTTAGCTTTGATATTGTTCTTATAAAAAGATGGAAAACATTTTTTAGAGTCCTACATTACGAAAATTACCAACTGACTTTAATAAATGGTCTGACATCTATTAGCTGAACATCTGTTTTTACTTGGGAGTGGTGCTTGACTGTCCTTATGTAATGTAAGTGTTCCTAGTGCTGGTATGCAGTGTAGGGCTTTTTGAAAATTGGGAAAAATTACCCATTTCTGTAAAGAAAGCCATGAGCAGGAACCTTGGCATTATGCAAACTTTTCTTTCTGCTGTGCAGCTTGCATAGACAAATTAGTGAATCAAGGGTCCAAGCTGACTGTTGATAGTTTGGATGGAAAACTTGAGAAAGAACAGCACAAGAAACCTGTTGATGTTGTGAGCTCAGCAGTTTTACACTTTGCATTGTCTCAGTTTTGCAGTTAGGCAGGAAGCATAGAGGTAGATGCCTTCATCCCCCAGGCAGAATTCATTTAGCTTTTCGTGTAAAACTTACAAGCATGTCTCGTGTTTGTAGTAGATTGATCCCTCCTTCCCCCAAGCCTGTAATTTTAATTATGATTTAAATTCCGTAAGTAGAAAAACTTAATACATTGTTAAATATTTTTTGCAGTTGTTCTTTTTAGTTGATTTATTGAACAGAACTTCTCAGTTACTGATAAGGATTGTGATAAAAGGATGGATTTGAAACTCAAAAAAAGTGTTCAGGGTAAATTTTTCTAGCCATTGTAGACTGTGTGCAAAATGTATCTGATATAAGCTTGGGATTTATGGGTTTAGTGTTTATATATTTTAGGTTGAAAGTGATGAATGGCGTTTCTCTTACCTGAGATTTGCAACTGGCAGAGGCTAACAACATGCAGAGGGAATAAAACACTCCATTCAGGGGAAAAAACAAGGCTTTTATTTTTGACATTGTCTGTCAAACCATCACAAGAGTGCTCAGTATCTAAGGAAATACATGCCCACAAGATTTTACATTTTAAACTGCTTTGTTACATCCATATTTTTTCTATGGTTAGTGGGCAGAACAGGATTGTAGAACCAGGTGGTCTCATCACTTCTCACTTTCATTTTGGTCTGTAAGCAAGAACAAAGTATTCACACTCTTCATTTGTTCTTTTTGTTTCTCTTGGTGAAGTAGTTGTCAAATTCAACTTTTACTTACAATTTGAAGTAACTGAAATTTATATTTCAACAACTGACAAACAGTGCTATGAACCTGGGCTTAAGTGGAAGTCTGCCAGGGGAGTGCATCATCCAGGACTTGTGTCATCATCCAGAACTCAAGTATCTCATAGTTAAAATAGTGGCATAATGAATATTTTAACTTTGTTTTTACATTTTATAATTTTTTTTCAATTTTCTGCAATACTGAAGAGAATGATCAAGGCATGGTTTATCAGGCTGAAGATATGGTAATGCCAAAGCTGTTGCAAATGATCAAACTTTGCA
The DNA here is from genome assembly GCA_018881555.1 of Amblyornis subalaris. Classification (NCBI taxonomy): domain Eukaryota; kingdom Metazoa; phylum Chordata; class Aves; order Passeriformes; family Ptilonorhynchidae; genus Amblyornis; species Amblyornis subalaris. The sequence goes on along the minus strand of JACAXG010000117.1, from coordinate 517,932 downwards.
TTGTACAGTTCACTCTTTGCTTTAGAAACATTAGGTCCTGGTATTAACCAGGTATATATGAAGGACACTGGGAGAAGGAATTGTCAGTCAGAGCAACATGGGGCTGGCTGAAAGTACAAAATTTATGGCCACCAAGGTTAGTGTTGGGCTTGAGGAGTTGAGTGGTTCATCACATTTTCCCCAGATTGTGGATGTCTAAGGAGGTGCCAGCTTTATCTGGTTTTAGAGAATTTTGTGGAACTAAGTGGTTTGTTGCACAGTGCTGTTCACTTGCTACATTCATATGTTATGTTTGAGTACTTCTACTACCCTGGTTTGTGTCCATACTTCCAGTGCCCCATTTGCATTCAGCTGCAATTCAGATATGCACAGATAAACAAGTTCATCTTGCTGATAATTTCTCTGTTGTGTTTTTTTCTCCTTAGCCTCATAGATTGTTTTTTGGTAGACTCTGCAGCTGTGAGCCTTACTATGTCCCCTACAGGAGATTTTCTAGCTTCAGCACATGTGGATGATCTTGGAATTTATTTGTGGTGAGTATGTAATACATCTGTTTCTACACAGGATTTGGGATGGGAAAGAGTTCTTTTAATAACCTTTATTGCAAATAGAGGATTTCTGTGTGAACTGTCATCTCCAGTGTTTTGTCTTCTCTGGCTCTAATTAAGAGAGATGTTCTGTATTACTCTGATTCATAAATTGTGAAATTTCTGCAGTTAAAATATTTATGCTGATAGTTAAAGGATCTCTTTTTTTCTGAGTCTTTCTTACTCTTAAGAGTTCCTGTTATGCCATTCCTAAAGTTTTTCTTTGACTGTTTTTTTTCACCTTTTTTGAAATGCCTTTGTTCAAATACTATTTCTTTCTTGTCCTCCTATACAGTGTTGTCTGAGACTTCTGAGTAGTATTGGAAATTTGTGATTATTTCTCTTTATTAGTGATAAATGGGCACAGAAGTAAAGTGCGTTTTAGTTCAATTTCCTCCTGATACAACTTTAAATCAAATGGCTGCTCCAGTACTGGAGAAACATGTTGTTGAAGTGGTTTGGGTTTTTACCCTTTCAGTTGACAGGTTATTTCAGGTTATGTGTGTTGGCTGTAGTTTTGCCTGGGAATTGTTCAATTGTTAGGCCTTCCTGTGGTTAAGTGCTTCCTTGTGAATAATGACAAATGTTTTTACCTAGCCCTAGTTTATATTCTTGGAAAACCCAATTTTCCAGAATGGCTTGTGTTCATGTTCCAAACCTAAAGAAAATTTGCTAAGAGTGCTATCCTGAAATACTGTGAAAGCAGGATGAATCACTTAGGTTTGCATAATGTGTTGTACATAATGTTCAGCCTGGAGAAGGCTCTTGGGGGGACCTTAGAGGCCCTTCCAGTGCCTAAAAGGGCTCCAAGAGAGGTGAAGAGGGACTTTGGACAAGGGCCTGGTGTGACAGGATGAGGGGGAATGGCTTCAAACTGACACGAGGGCAGGGTTAGATGGGCTATTGGAAAGAAATGGTTGACAGTGAGGGTGGGCGAGCACTGGCACAGGCAAATATTATTTTTGTTCAGCAGGACCAGGGCAGTGATTGTCCCTGTGCTGGGCACTGGTGAGGTCACATCTCAAATCCTGTGTTCAGTTCTGGGCCCTTCAGCTCAAGAAGAACATTGAAGTGCTGCAGCTTATTATTATGTTCTTGGCAATAATACTTGAACATAGCATTTATATTTCAGATGTTCAGGTGAGTCTATTGCCACACTTCATTTCCTGTTTATGTGGTAGATGAGAAGAACTAATCTTGAATAGAGCCTGGTGAATTGCCATAATGCAGCAGTATTAGGCGGTGGTATAAATTATGTCTGAAGTATTTGTTCCCACTTATCTGAAGATTGTTTTTGAAAATGCCTGTCTTATTTTTCAGGTCAAACCGTTCTTTGTATTCGCTTGTGTCCTTACGGCCCCTTCCTGCAGATTATGAGCCTTCTTTGGTGGCACTGCCTACCACCTGCCCTATGCAAGGTAATCTTCAGATGAAACCTTGTTTTATTTTCCCTTGCAGCTTGTTTCCGTGCTTGTAAGCCACGATGGATTCACTGCTGTTGTCCTGTTGGCAAGAGAATTGGGTTCAGCTGGCCTGCCACGTGCCTGTGCCCAGTGAAAGAAAGGCCTAAATGGGATTTTTTGCTACACTTAATAGAAGTGATTTTGCTTAGAACTCCTCTAGATGGAGATCTTGGCTGCCCAGGTTTGGAGTGCCTGCATTTGCATCTCCATCTGGAGGAAAAGCACACCTAGGTATTGGCCACTGAAGCGTGCTTCATGATGGCTGCTTTAGCAAGCACGTACTTGTTTTAGATACTTGAATTAGGGAGACAGGAGTTCATCCCAAAGCTTTGAATGTTTTTATCCTGATTCTGGCTGAAAGCTTAAATTCGCTTTCTGTCTTCAGCAAATTTAAAGTTCCTGTTTAGATGCTAAGGGCTCTTAATGGTTTACATTCCTTTGTTGTTTTAGGCTTTTCTATTAGATTCGTTGTTTCAGCCAAGTAATATTTTGCAAAACGAAGGGAGAGTAGAATTATTTGGTCAAGGCCACACAGGAAGTCTAGAGAAAATCTAAGGACAGACATTATAAATTTTCTTTAGGGATTTTGTGCTTTAATGTTGAGATGTTCTTTATTTTTATGTGCCACTTCAGTCATACCTATCAAGAGGTTGTGATGAGGTTGTGAATATGGTGCAAGGATTTAAATGCAAGGATTTTACAGCTTTGTAACTTAGAACTAAAATTACTGTGTATATCTTTCAAACAGTTAAAAAATTTTAACAGTAATCCATTGTTCTTTCTTTAAGAATTCTACAAATTGCTTTTGTATCATTTCAGCCAAAGTAGGCAAATTTTATCAGTCTTTAAAGTTTCGTTTATCCAGTTCTGCATTTTAGCTATAGTTTTTTAAATTTAAATTTAGTATTTCGTAGGTCTAATACAGATTGTTTCTGTAGCTTTTCAGCTGTATGTTATGTTAGCACCTACATCTATAACTGTTATGCATTTGCTATTCAAAAATTGCAAAACAAATAATAATGTTGTGACTGATATTTTAAAAAAACAAATGTGGAGTATGAATGTTCATAAAAGATATCTGTTTCTGCAAGATGTGGATATGTCAGGAGATGAAGAGCCAAGTGATGAAATGATAGAATATGTCTCACCTGAGCAACTGGGAGAGCAGCTGGTGACCCTTTCCTTGTTACCAGAATCCAGGTGGAAAAATCTCCTCAACCTTGATGTTATCAAGGTACTGAAACTGTGCAAAAAATAGCACACATCCAGACATATTTGCCTTATTTCTGTGAAATGCATTACCTATTCACAAAACTTGATCCTGCCTTTCAGGTATTTTCAAGATTTTGCAGTAGAATGCTATGTGGTGCTTTTCACAGTTCCTGGGATTTGGGAGAGGGGCTGTTTTTCTGATAAATAGTGGCTTCATAATTAGTGCTTAAATATTTTACCTTTGTATTTACTTTTCAGTTAGAGTTTTCATAGTACTTAAAAGATAAAACTCTTGAAAAAAAAAAATACTCCCACCTGTTCTCTACTATGATGATAATGATTTTAATTCAAATGTCTAATTAACAGAAAAAAAATAAACCAAGAGAGCCACCAAAAGTTCCGAAGTCAGCGCCTTTCTTCATCCCAACAGTTCCTGGTCTTATCCCCCGATACATTCCACCAGAGGAAGAAAATGATACACAGGTGAAACCAAGAATCAATGTAATTGTGTTTATCTAGTGTATTTTAAAAGAAATCTTAAATGCTTTTTAGTTCTTAGTTAAACCGCTAGACTTTACGAGTTTTAGCTCACCAGATTATTTCTATATTTCTCAAAATCTTACTCTGTCAGTAGGAAAATAATCTAATTGAGTTGTACAAATACGTTTGCATATTCATGCACACACTTTTATGCTTTTGTGATCTAGTCAAAGGTAGTAAACCTCGGAGTACTGGCACAGAAATCTGATTTCTACATTCATCTTGAAGAAGCCCTGAGCACCAACGAATGTAAGTTAACAAAAGGCTTCACTAAAAATGTTGATGCTGCTTTTTTTTTTTTCATATATGTGTGATTTCTAATGTCAGAATTTTAACACGTGAGGGAAAAAAAATGCATAGTTCAGTAGCAAAGGCAAAGAGAATGACCTAATACATAGATCAAATATCCATTGGTACTGCAGCTTGTTTTAGCCCAATTCTGGCTAAAACCTTGACAGAGGAAGAAGGTTGTGTTCCTAAGATCATTAGCCTTTTTTGAAGACTGTGATGATCTCACCGAGAAAAGGTGGTATGTACTATTTGTAGGGAAAGGAAAGAAGAAAGGAAGGGGTTGATTTGCTAAAGAATAGTCTGGTGATTCACTGGATCATAAGAAACATAACATGCTTAGTACTTTCATAAAGTTCTCATTTCAAGGGCTACTTTGCTAGACATTCAGCAAACTTACAGCTTTAATTCGTTGCTTTACAATTTAAAGCTTAAGAAGAAATAAATGATACAAAAACAAGGTGTTGTATTTCTTTGAACATTGAGTTTGTTTTGGAATTCAATCACTTAAATGACCTGTGGAATGTAGCAGCTGTTTGTCGTGTTTAAATTGTGCTGCTGCAGAATCCCTGAAAATCAGATCTTTGGCAATGACTGCTAATGTAGCTAACTTGGAAATGTAGATGGACAGTCACTGGTAGCTTGTCCACAGAGCAGTTCTGTTGGGAGTTCTTCTACCCCTTCTTAAACTCTTTTGAGATGACTCTTTTCTAGCTTACTCCACTGCACTTAAACTATTTTGTGTGCAGAACTTTATTATCTGTCACGGCCAAGGTGTGTTTTTATGCTGTTTTTTTAGTATTTCAATTGATAGTATCCTATTAAACTGCTTCAGAGCCACTCAGAGAAGAGTGAAACATCAGGTGAATGTTTAAAAACCTGGCCAAGCATCTAGAGGCTGGCTGTCCCAGGGAGCAGGCGCACTCTGTGATGCATTGTGGTAGTGGACATGTGGACCTGCCTCAGGCCACCTCTGCTGTAAGGCCAGGTGTGCCCCAGGGTCTGTGCCACAATCCCAGTCCAGGGAGTGTGGTGGTCCTGGGTGGGGAGGCTGCTGATGTGGAACATGGCTCTGTGCTTGATTACAACCATCTCTTCTAAAGGTGACTGGGCCATGCAGATAAACAGAGTCATACTGGAAGCCAGCCTGGTATAAAAAAAGCTATTTAATGCGTCTCCTTAGCACTGTTAAAAGCACAATTATATTTAAAACTAGCTGATGATTTTCATAGGAATCAAATATCGATTTATGCCACCTGAGGAGTATTAGCCAATGTGTAATACCATTAGTTACCATGAAGTAACTTCATGGCAAAAGAAATACTAACTAGAATACATTTTTTAAATATTTTAAGTATCAGTTGCATTTGCAACCAGGCATGGTTTTGCTCCTTCATTTTTAAAGCAAATGGATGGAATTCTCATAGATCATCAGGTAGGATTCTAGAAATGCTGAGGAGGAACACTTATGAAGAGGAGGAAGGAGTTTGCAAATTGCATGTATTTATGTATTTCTACCCTGGAAAGGATTCCCCCCCCCCCCCCCCCCCCCGCCAGGTTCCAGGAAAAGCATGAGGAATTCACTTAACAAAAGTAATAATTATGTTGGATGCACCAGAAGATCTCTAGTTCTGCTTAATGTCAGCAGGAGTAAAGATGCCTAGTAAAAGTAGCACTCTCACAGTAACAGCTTGAAATACCAAGGATCTACATTCTTTCTGCCAAGAGACATAAAACAACAATGTTACGTGGTTAATCAGAAATTGTTTTTCAGCTTAAAAGACAGAAAAGGGAAAAAAAGTGAAACAAATATAAAGATGTTACTTCTATTTTTTAAGATGAACTTAGAAATTAAGTGCATCTGTACTTCTGGTATGTGGTGGGACAGTAAATTAAAGACAGGAAGACATTTTGTTGAAAACAAAAATGTAAGGTAACAGTAGAAACTTGAAATTCACAGTTACTGCTTAAGAATTTTGGAATAAGCCTGCCTTAGGGAAGATCTGTAAGACTCTTTTGTGCAGATGTTATTGATGATGTGTCCCTCAACGTTTTATCGCAGATAAAGCTTCACTTGAGTTACTGAAAAGCTTGGGACCATCTAATATCGAGGTAGAACTACGGGGCTTGGCCCCTGAAGGTGGTGGCTCGGTGGAGGTGATGCTGAGCTTTTTGAGAATGATTGGGATGATGCTGAAGAAGAAGTACAACTTTGAACTCGCTCAGGCGTACCTTGCACTATTTCTAAAGGTAACAATTTTCTTGTAAAATTTTATGTTAGTCCTGTTTAAAATTGTGGCTGTGCAGTAAAAGGATATATATTACCTGCTCTAATTATCTGAAGTGATTTTGGTTGGGAATGGTTCTAAAATGTCTAACTGGTTGTATTGGATGATTTGGCAGCTCATTTGGTCACAGTCAAGAAAAACTTGGAACAAACAGATACTGTGAATAGGACCCTGCCAGACAGGTTTTATTCCAGTATTTTTTACTTAGGATTGTTTTTATTTTTTTTTGTGACATGTCTAACTTCTCAATTGATAATTGTTAAACTAAGATACACTATGTCTTGGTAAGCAAAGAATTTAATGCACAGTAGTTAGGAAGTAAATGAGACATTTTGTTGACTTAACCACTAGACATTGCAAGCTTGACTTACTTTACTGCTGGCTGCCTTTCTTGTGTTACCTGTTGAGTATCACAGAGCTAATGAAATGATTCCTGGGCCTGTGCGAGTTAGAAAGTTACTGTGATGAAGCACAGTGACAGTTACTCTTACAGAGAAAGTGGTTCTGCAGAAGATTGAAACCGTTTCTGATGTACAAGTGCTTAAGGTATTCTGATTTATGACACCATGTGAAGCAATTAATAACAGTTCACTGGGAAAATATTGTGGTAAACATTCAGACACATGTAATACCAGGGCATCCACAGCTTCCCTGGAAAACCTGTTCCAGGGCCTCACAGTAAAGAATTTCTTCCTAATATCCAAACTGAACCTACTAAACAGCTGAATATCAAGACTCCTAGATTCAAATTGTAACCTGGAAAATAAGTATTCCATCCATTAAGTGGTAATAATTGCTACAAGATCAGAAGGTTTCTTTTCCTTCTGCTTTAACAAGGTTGCTGTTAATCACACAAAGAGACATCATTCATCTGCATCCCTGTAGAGCGTGCTGGCATCGTCATTCTTGATGGATAATTAAAATAGTAATCCTGGTTGACCTGAGGGCATCTGTCCAGCCTTTCTAGCCTACAGAGGAATTTGTGATGCAGGTCAGAAAGAGGAGAAAGTTACCCTTTAGGGACCTGTGCGATGAGGATAGATTCAGCAGCCTAGCCAGAAGGTGATCTATCAAAGATACAGCATATTTAACACATTTTGCTGCCTTAGCCCATCTAGTACATGTAAAACATGGCTTGTAATGTCTATCAAAAGGGAGGCAGCATTAAATGGAGGGAATTAATTGAAGGAAAAGAGTACTTTGCTTACTTGGGACATTTCCTGAAAGCAAAGTATTGGAATTGAATGAGGAAAACAATCTTTTAATTTTTTTTTAATCTGTATTTGTTTCACTAACTGCTTGTTTTCATTTTCAGTTACATCTGAAGGTTCTCTCATCGGAGCCAAACCTGTTGGAAGAGTTATCCAAATTGTCGATGCAACTTGAGGAAACTTGGATTCACTTGCAGTCTCTCTTCAATCAGAGTCTGTGTGTTTTAACATACATGAAAAGTGCTTTGCTGTAAAATACTTCAGGGTTTTGTTTGCATAAAATTTCCCTCAGAATAATGCTACGGTTTATTACCAAAAATACTGGATTCCAAAAACCATACTGGGTCTTGGAATCATAGAATCATTAAGGTTGGAAAAGACCTCCAAGACCATCGAGTCCAACTTTCTACTGAGTACCACCACGTGCACTAAGCCATATCACTAAGTGCCACATCTGCTGGTTTTTTGAATACTTCCAGGGATTGGTGATTCCACCATCCTGTTCCAGTGCTTCTTCTGGTGCTGTATTTTACACATCTGCATATGGCAGGGTATTCTAGAACATGCATAACTGCCTGTTTTTCTTCAGTTGGTGCAAAAATGATTACGTGCAGCTAAAAGAATTTGTTGTATTGGTTTATGCTGTCAATGAAGAGACAGTTGCATTCCAGGCCCTGGGCAACCTGGCCTGGTGGAGGGTGCCCCTGTCCATGGCAGGGTCTTGAATCCAGATGACCTTTAGAGTTCCTTCCAACCCACAGCATTCAGTGATTCTCTGATTCTATGACTACATAAAATGTAGTTGCCTTGGTCTTTCATGGCCAAAACTGTAAATCACAATGAAGAAAAGACTTGAGGGGGGGAAAAAAAAAGAAGTGGGAATGTAACTTCTGTGCAGGAGACCAAAACCTATATTGCGCTTAATAAAGTTATTGTTGATGCAAAAATAAAACAAAAAGTTTGAATTGTTAACAGTTTATTAACATTAATTTAAAGCAAATTAATCCAAAAATGGCATTCCTCTGCAATTAGAGCACTATCCCTTTGAAGTGTGTAAAAATCAGTTGTCTTCTCACTTTGGCAGACATCAATTTCTGAAGGCAGAGATTTCCAGCTGTACTACACATTACTTCAAAATAACCCAAAAAACCCAAACACCAAACTAAACAAACAAGAAAATCCCCCCATTTTTTACAACAGGTTTTTGAGAGGCTCAGTTTCATATGAAAATTATGTTTCTTAAGGAGAAAAGATTACTGAAATAAAAGCTTGTGAGTTTTGGGGAATTTTTAATTAAATCAGATGGGGATTTTTACAAATTGATATTTAGGTTTCAAACGATAAGATCTGGACAACTCAGAAGTGAAATTATCTTGAACTTTGCTGTTTGAGAGTACTTTCTCACAGCAGAAGAATCTCCTGAACATGCTCAAGCTGCATACTCAGAGCAACAGAATAACTAACACAAACATATTCGATTTCAATGAGTAAACCTGAAAGATGGGTCATGGCATTTGGCACAAGATTAAACAGTAGTGTGGGTTTGCCGTGCCGTATATATGATTACTTTTTTTTTAATGCCATGTCATTGTAGAACTCCTTCTAATGATGTATACATGAACAAATTATCTGCAAACATAGAATCAGACTACAGTAGGATAGTTTGGTTTGGGTTGGAAGGGTCCTTAAAGATCATCCAGTTCCAACCCCCTGCCATGGGCAGGGACCCCTTCCATGAGGCTTGCTCAGGGCCACATCCAGCCTGACCTCGGACGCTTTCAGGGATGGGACAGCCACAGCTTCTCTGGGCAACCTGTTCCAGTGTCTTACCATCCTCACAGGGAAGAATTTCTTGTTAACATCCAATCTGAACTTACTGGAGTCTAGAGCCACCACCCCTTGTCGTGCCATGACAGCCCTTGAAAACAGTTCCTCTCCAGCTGTGTTGTAAGCCCCCTTCAGCTACTAGAAGGCTGCTGTTTAGGCTTTGAGGCTGAACAATCCCACCTCTCTCAGCCTTTGCTCATAGGATAGGTGCTCCATCCCTTTGTTCATCTTCATGGCCCTCCCCTGGCCTGGCTCCAACAAGTTACATTTCCCCCTTTCCAGTCCGTGGGAGCTTCACCAGTCTGCCATGACTTCTCTAACATGATGATTTTGGCTTAGTTCCCTGCAGATGCATCTCATCAGGTTCCAGGGACTTGTGCACCAGGTCATGAGATCCACGTCCTTTTTCCTGCTCAAATTTACCAGAAGAGTAGTCAGGGCTATCGAAGGAGTTCAGAGGTGATGGGAAAACAGCTTTTACAGCTTCTCCGTGTTGTCCTGACTGTTCTTTATCCAAAGCTTTGACTCATGTGATAGCTTGAAGTGAACAGGGAAATACATAGAAGTTTACAGGCTGGCATTCTAGCCAGCTAGGACTGAGAACGTACAGTCGGTGGGGATAATGCACACCTGAGGTTTTTTATGAAGTTTACTACTCAGATTTAAGCAAACCTTTTGTACCATAGAATTATTAGCTTCTGGTGATACGGTTTTCAAGAACTCATTACTCCCAATTTATTGGAGTGATCTGAAGCAGTCCAAAATCCTTTAAATGTCAGTGTAATATATAATGAGCCTCTCAACTTGCAGGCCTTACTGTAACTAATTGAGAAGATCTTACGGAATCATTTTTTGACAAAATGTTAAAAGGTTAATAAGTCAGTAATTGTGGACTTGCCTCACTGGAAGAAGGAAGAGTGGATAAAGAGCTTTCCTCTTGGATCAGAGTAAGGCTCTGTCAAGCCCAGCATCCCATCTCCAGCTGGAGCGAGGAGTAGGTGTAGTACAGTATAAAGGGATCCTTTCTCAAGCACATCACACCACCTTTCAGCAGACAGCAGTTAGATACTCTGTGACCCAGCTGCAGCCTGACAGTTGCATTTAATGTTCTGTGACAGACCTTTTGTTCTCTCTGAGTTCATCTAATCTCTTTTAGAACCCATTTATCCTTCACAACATCCTGTAGTAATGGGGCCTACAATTTAATTAACGGGAATAATGTATTTCTGTTTATATACTCCAGACCTGCTATCTTCTAATGTTGTATGCCCCTCCTTCTTCTTGAATGTGAGAAATATCAGTTGTGCTCTAGTTTTCATGCTTCACAGACTCTCACAGCAGTGGTGAAAGGGTTTCTGCTCATGAAGGAGATACTTCATTTTGCTGAGTGCACGTGCCTGTTTTTTCACTGACACCCAAGAAGCCTTTCTGGCCCAGATGTTTAAATCTGTATGTACAAGGTTTGTCTATGAGACTTGAAAGGATTGTAGAGGAGGGTTGTTCTTTTTTCTTTCTGTTTCCGTGGTCTGCTTGATGAAATCATAAGAAAAAAGATAAGGCCTGCCAAACAGGCCATTCTTCTTAAAACAGAAACATCAGGGTAATTTTTGTGAATGATATATGTATAACACAGTTGATGTAACATTTGCAGTCTAGATGACCTCATTAAATGTGTTTAATGCAGTTTCTTATATCATACACAGATGTGTTTTAAGTCCGTCTGGGACATTTCAATAATTTCCTTCAGAAAACAGTATCTAGATATGAGTGATATCTCACCTCCTTTATTCTTTTGTCTTTTTCTCACCATTTCTACTCATCACTGCTATTTCAGGGGTCTGTGGCTATTATTAGAGCTCTAGAGTCTTCCACCAATAGCTCTGATTGCTTCTTGTTCTTGGCCTTTTATTTTGTCCTCTTTACCCCACATCAAAATTGTGACAACTTTTTGCCATTAATAAATAACTTCTTCAGAAATAAAAAAGCTGTTTCCTCCTCCTAGTGGATGAAAGTAGATATTCCACTTGCTACTTCCTGTACTATTCCTTCACCTGAGGCATCAAGGACAATATTTTGTGATATTGGTCAAAAATTGTCGATTACAAGCAATAGCAGAAATGACAGCTGACTGATAATTTGGGGGTTGTGTTACCCGTAAGAACTCACTTCAGCCTGGTGCTTTTGTAATGACATTTGCAATAGGATGTGGAAAAATCACTGGATGGATTAAGGGATATAGGTGTTAACTCTAGGTTTTCTTCCAAGCAGGACAACCACTGAGGATTTTACCATTCTTACACAATGCCAAGCCCATCTTAAGCTAGCCCTGAGAAGCAGCTTGCTGTTAAAATTCTCCCTGTTATTGTATGTCACAGGACTCCTTCCAGCTTCCTCTCAAGTCTGTAGCTGCCTCTGTTCCTGTGCTTCGTTTTCATCATGATTTTCTCAGCTCTTTTGGCTCCTGAGCGCAGCTGCTGCTCTTAGCAACTCCTGCACACAGCAGTCCTGTCAAGTTAGGTCTCAGTGCTCCCATTATTTTCTTTTGACTATTATTTTTTCCAAACTGATTTAGTACTTGTGGTTGTTTTGACTCTAAGCCAGCTAGTTGGACATTGCTACCTGAATTTGTTACTGAGTGGATTCAGACTCTAAATAGTGATTTTATTTTTCTTCTCTGAACCATAAGAAGCCTTCAATCTTAGCAAAAGTCTTTGCTTTCCTTTTTCATTCAAGTAAAAATAGAGATATTATGAGGAGAAGCCTGTAAATGTGAAGTGAGAGTAATGCGATGCAAACGTTTGCACATTGTTCAGTAGCCAGCATAGACCACTGACTTGATGCACTTCAACCTTTTGTACATTTCAAATTTAACTCTTGCCCCTCTGAAAGAAATGTTAGAACTCATGTCTGTGCAAATTGTCATACTGCAAGTGTGGTAGTCCCAGAGTAAGGGAACTGGAAGATACCCATTTGCATTCTGTGAATTAGAAAAGGCAAAATGTTTGTTGGCATGTTTAAACTCTGTTGATGAGCTGTGTTGGAGGAGTTGATTGTTTAAAGGATTGTTTAAAGATCACCAATATATGAGTATTTTCCTTCGTTGTCTGTTGACATCAGCTGATGTTTCCTGAGCATGATATGTTGGTCTTCTCAGCACATCACCACTTGTATCTTAAGAATTGTTTTGTGAAAAATTATCTTTTAATAAAAATAATGTACCTTTTTATAGATGAGGTATCCAGTCAGTGCCTTATTTGATGCCAGTGCAAGGACTGGCATCATTTACTTTTTCAGTGTGTTTGCAGTATGTGTTAGAGGCCAAAATGCCGTCATTAAATGTCCTCAACAGCTGTGTTTTTCTGTTTGTGAAGCAGTGGTGAATTGAGGAAAGAAAAATGAAGGATAAAGTAACTAAGTTTCTTCTGCCCTGGCTGTTGTTTTCTATTCTATGATTCTGTGTTCCCCAGAAGGATTAAGTGAGCTCTCTGATGCCTGTTGCACATCACAGAGCTTTGCTGTTTAGTGGCAGTCTCTGAAAAATTACTTTCCTCCACTGATGTGTGCACTGCTGGTTTGTGAAACAGTTCATGTGGCTAAGTGGAATTACATACTGTTTCCCTGACTATCCAGTGTGTTAAAAGATGTGCTGGCTCTGGGTTGGATTATGACACTGTTAAGGTCCTCACCCTGGAGGATCAGACCACCTTGGTGATCTGCAGTTTCCTGAAATCACCCGCAGAATAAATCAGAATAAGGTAGAATAAAATATCTGTAGAATCTTCACTGAGTTGCTATGTTTGTAGAGGCTATGGAAATAGAAAGAAACCTACCTACTTACCTTAGGTCCAGAGGATTCCTTCACCCTGTGTTAGCCTGTAGCCAAGCTGATAGGTGCCTGATAGCTGCACAGCTGAAGATCTAGCACTTACTGTCTCTCGAGTTGCCCAGTGTTGGCCTCAGAATAAGACATGAATTTAGCAACTCATCCCATCCATTAGCACTCCAAACACTTCTTGAGGGTTGTTCAGACTCACATGCCTCAAAAGGATTTTGTAAATATAGCTCACTGAAGAACGTAGTCATGGCACTGTTTTCTTACAACCAGTGATGTTCCTGCTGCTTTGGAAATGTTCCATCTGTTTGGCACGGCTGGAACGGAAAAGTCAGCAGCTTCTGGAAATGCAACATGTCCCTCCTGTCCCAGCAAAGGTTAAAGCCCAGGTAAATGTGTTTCCGGGGTGTGCCAGGTTGCATTTTTTGTTGAACATGAGGTTTGATCACATAGGGTTGTGCAGCTGGTTGTTCTTCAGATTTGTGATTAACCTTTGTGTTTGCCCATTGCTTTGGGTTGATGAAAGGGTGAGGGATGACTGCCCAGTTCTCTTTGAAGAATTACATTTCAACAAAATCAAGACAAATGTAAGCTATTTCAGCAGTGCTTACATCAGTGCTTAATTGAGATGGTTTATTCATGGTGCTAGAGTAAACAGCACCATCTGTACAGAAATCCCTGCAGCTCCCTTTGTGTTGGTGGGTGAGGATGACAACCCACTGGTGCATATGGAAAGGGCAGAAATGCTTCATACTTTTTTTTTTTGCTTCAGTCTTCACAGGCAAAGCTTGCTTCCGTTTTCTGTGTGTACCAGCATCCTCTCTGAAGGGAAGGAACAATGCCAGCAGTGGGGGAGAAATGGGTTAGACACTTTAGAGTGCAGAGCTCTGAAGTCACTTTATAACCACGGGACTGCACAGGCCTTGTGTGCAAATGCTGTCCAATATCACAGCATTGCCTGTCACTGCCCATCTCAGCACTGGGGTCAAGGAGGTCCCAGGCAACCGGCTTGAGGCTGTTGTGCCCATTTTTAAAAGGGGTGAAGTGGAGAGTGCAGGGAACTGTTGGCTGATCCAACTTCTCTCAGTGTGCTGCATGTCCTTTTGGAATCCATCTCCAGTGCACAAAGGGCAGGATGGTGATGAACAACCAGCAGAGAGTCACAAGGGCAAATCATGCTTGACCAAGGTGGCTGCCTTCAGGATGAACTGGCTGGTTAGGTGAACAAAGGAAGAGCCATGAATTTAATGATAAAATTCAGTGCAATTATAGCAGTCTGTGATTGCATTATCATAGTCTACTATTAAACATTGTAAATTGCTACTCTGAAAGTCAACAGGCATGCTTTCAGTTAAGATTTTGCAAATTGTGGTGCTTGTTCCTTGCAGTCTGTGTGCCGTGTACCTTTTATACTGCAAGCTGACTTAAGTGTCCTATTGGTTCTGCAGCACAGAGGTGTGAATTACTTTTGCAGTTATCCATTATAATCGGCATTACGGAAATTAATTTAGTCACGTTCTAATTATGCCTAATGCATGATTATTTTGTTTAATATCCCGTAGCAAAGAAGCTCAATAAATTAGATGCAGAATGTTGAATAATGCTAATGGCATCCGAGAGATTTGCACTGAGGCGTAGAAGAATTAGACTGCCAAACGAGTTGAAAGTATTTCAGGGGAATGGCTGATAAGAAAAAATTATACTAAAATTGGTGTGTGCCACAACAGACTTCGCCGTTTTGTGAGTTCTTGCCTTTTATCCGTGGAGGTTTCAATTTTGTGTATCACCAGTGTATTGTCTCTCCTGCTGCAGCTACAGACCTTTCTTCTTTTCACAATAGCTCCTTCAGCCTGACTATTTTGTAACCATTTGGTAACACAATTTGAGGCTGAGCAAAGACTCTTCCTGGGGTACAAGGCGCTTAGTCTGGGAATGGTGAGAGGTCCAAGAAACACTGTTAAAAGAGACTGCAAAACCACATAGCCAGCTGAGAAAGAGACACAAAGTGCAGTTTTCATAGTGTGAAGGTGGTGCCTAGAAATGTATTTCTGGAACAAGACTCTGCTGCTTAGGCTTGGAGACAGCAAATTGTACAAGAAACAGACTGTGATGTATCTTCTCGGGAGCTGGGTGCTTACTGCGATTAAACCTCATTTCTTAGTCAAGAAAATGCATGAAGTGATTTAAAGGATCTGTGCAATCAGAAGTAGGAAATGTGGTCTGTCTTCAGGAAGAGAATGGGCCCCAGTACAGTGGTACTTGACCCAGGAGAGAATGTCCTCTCAATTGATGCTGTCCCCACTGCAGCATCTCCGGCAATAATTACTGAGAAATTGCCTGAATAGCACAGGATTTACAACAACAACAAAAAAACTGCTTGAAAGAGAAAAACACAGAGCCTCATTTTGCACAAGAGTACTTGCAGGCAGTGAAGTAAATACCAATGTTCCTGCAGGGAAGCGAGGGTCTGATTGCTGAAAGCCTGTAGTGGGTAAAGACAAACATCCACGTTTCTCCTCGTCCCTGCCCTGCTGTGGGAGCATTGTGGCCATGCTGAAGGAACACTCTTTGTCCTTACAGCGAGTCAACTGCAAGACCTTACCTTTATGCCTTAGACAATTCCTAAGGCCCTTCGGCTCAGACAGGGTGCAGAGTCCAAGAGTGGCCCCAGCTGTTAAACACTCAGGATGTCCCATGCATGGTAACATGCAATTTGCAATCCTGGCCTTCTTTAGGGGACCAAACAATGATTTCCTCATAAACAGAGGGCCCAAATCTGGAATTCTGCCTTCCTGAGAACTGACTTGTTTTTCTGTATAAATTGGGATTCAAGTCTGTGTATTGTGATTGCCAGTGTCAAGATCGTACAGGCCAACAGAAAGAAATTGTGTAGTGGATAAATACAAAGATATTGCCAAAGCACTAACTTTATAAAACTAAGTGAAAAATGTACTGATTTTTTCTTAACAGAATCCAATTAATGAGATATACTGAATGTATCTAGGGGTTGTCAAGACCTGAACAGATTTGTCTTTCCAAACAGAAGGTTAAGGTACAAATTATTTTTTCATGAAGATATCCATTTCTGTGAGATTCGGCGGTTTTCAAACCTAATTTATAACTATTTAATTAATGTACTTTGCAAAGAAAGAGAGTACTGAAATTGTCAAAATGAAAGGAAAAAAGGGATGAAATATTAGGAGTAAAATAGTGATACTGAAAATACTGATTATGTGCTAATGAAGGCTTACCATGTTAGATTCTCTGCTTCATGCATGTGAGAACAGTTTTTAACTGAGCCCAGTATCTGGTGTTTAAAAGAATAAATCTTGATTATATCATACATATGTAAACAGACTATTCTGACATAACTGATGAGGTGCTGTCCTTCATTGAACGCTGTTTCCTTTCATGCTGTAAGGAGAGGCTTTAAAAATCTGATAAGTTTCTTTCAAGCAGAACCACAGCACATCTTAGGTACTCATTCATCAGCTTATTTATCACCTTGCTATGTTGGAGAAGGAAATTCTGGAGCCACAGATCATTGCAGACATTACCATTAATCTCGAGGTAACCCACCCTTATGACCCCAACTCCACGTAAGTCTCTGGACTAAGAAAGACAGATGGAGCACTGGGATTAGCAGAAGTTGGCCCTGTGGGTTCTTACTCAGCTTAAAACATGGACCATGAGCTCCTTGATGGGCCTGGACAGCCTAAACAGAGACATAATGTGGTGACTGTGGCATCAGATGAAGATGGTTCCAACAGTAAAATGAGTCTAATCCCATTTTAATTGGCAGTGGGCTCGTGCCCAGGAGCGGAGTGTCCATGTTAAGCTGAAAGCTGAGGCTGGAGAAGGAACCAAACCCAAACTGTGGTGGTAGAATATTCTTACCATCTCAGGGTGTTCCCTCAGCAAGAGAATGGTTACAACAGCCTCTCTGAAGTTCAGCTTTATACACTAATCCAGATTTGTTTGTTATTCTGATTTAAATACTTTTTAAACTACTGGTTACAGTCCTAGAAGAGATGCTGTGGTCTAGGTAACTATTAAGCTGTTTTAGCTGTCTGCTTTTAATAACTGTCAGCTCTAAGTGAACTGTCAATTAAAATGACAGATTCCTGTTGATTAGAGATATCTACAGAGAATCTCTAGTCAGTGACAAGAAACAGGCTTCTATGCTAGAAGACAGCCTGCTGTAATAACAGGAAAAATATTTTTTATAATAGGCCATAAATTAATTTTCTACAGTCTTTCCATAATAAAATAGTATGTTGTTTTGAAGAGAGATTGGGGTAAAAGCTTTAAATGAGACTTTTGTAAAACTTACAAAGATGAGATTGCTAAATAAGTTCTTGAATTTTAGTTAATCAGGATTGAGAACTACATTCAGAAAAGCTAAGTATCTGTTTTATGTGCATTGGAGAACATTAAAAGAAATAATTGACTGTCTTTAAATAGAAAAGGACAACTGGCAGTTTCAAATGATGTTCCAGCCTCTGTTGTTCTGTTGTAATTAGTCTACATGGCCACAGACTTCACCTCCCACAAATATTAACCTCACTAGATATTGGAAACACATAGAGAAAGCAACAGGCAAATGAAAACAGATTTTGAATCCAATAAAATAAGAAGTTTCATGATAAGAGAATTGCATAATTTTCCTCCTTTTCCGATCAGTCAAAAGACACGAGCTTTCTTCTTAGCTATAACTATCATCCCCCCCAAACAAGAAAAGTGAGTTTACTAGCATTAATTGATTAAGTTTCCAACTTCTTTCAGTTTACGTGAAATTGTTCTTGCAGTATTGACCCCACTGCTTCCATGTATCATCTACAGAAATCTGAAGAGCTGAATCAAATATTGTGGACACATCTGGCAAATTCAAAGTTTTCTTATCAGTGTTCCATTGTTCTAAACAAGATTCTCTCTCTACATTGTTTAGTTATGCTTTTCTCCTTTGACTAAAAGGGAGGGTGTCTTACTAAAATGACAGGATTGTCGCTCAGATTGTACTAAAATAAAGGAAAAATCTTATTTGTTCCATTAATCTTTTTTTAATTTCCACTCTAGGATTCAAACTGTAACAATTATCCTTTGTTACAGACTGCTGCTATTCCTCTTAGAGACTGACTTGAAAGGCAGGTGCTTCTTTCCCCATTGTTATTCCGTTAGCAACCATGTTCTCAGGAGCTAATTCTCAGTCTAAGCAGCACCCACTCATTTTGTGATGTTGGTAATAATTTCCACTTCCTCAATGGGAGGTTCAAAGACAAAAAGTGCTTGACTTGGATAAATTTAACTTGACAGCAAACCTTGAATAGGTAAGTGTTATCAGAACTGTGTGACTTGTAGGCAAATGGACCATGTAGCATGGTAACATGTAGAAGTATCTGTGTGTTGTCATGTAGGAGTGTTTGCCAGAGGTTCAGTTCCCAGTTGCGGCTTCCAGGCCTAAAGAGCTTGGTGCCAGCTTGCTATCTCTTGCTTTTTTATCAAGCAGTCTTGATATGTCTGCTGTTGCTGAATGTCCTCTAAAAAGTCAGCAGAATAACCAGAAGTAGTACAGAGGAATTCCAATTCTTGGCTCCTTGTCCTACCACTCAGTATTAGTCCTGTCTTGAGAAAAGTGGGAGTGGAAGGAGTAATGAAAATCAAGATTTCTGCATTCATGGTAAGCTGGACAAGAGAAAAACCCAATTTTTAGTTTCCATGATGTGACCAACTGTATTTCTGTGAAGAATGCTGCTCAAACATTTTATACAGGAATTCCTAATGACTCAGCTTATCTCTCCATCTTCAGCAAAAGCCATCGGTGCTCACCTGTGTTAACTCCAAACAGCACCTGTAGATTTACAGGGAAAATAGTGTGATGTATCACCATTATACAGAATAAGTTACCCAAACAAATAGTTAAACATTATTCTAATTCAACCCAAACCAATTTCTTCCTAGCAAAATAAAAGAATACTAAGTGGTCAAGTCTGTGCCCTAATAAGACTGGATCATGTAAGAGTGTTCATATTCATAAATGGAGAGGGAACAATCTCTGGGCTTTATTCAAACCAGAAATCCAATGAGAAGTTGCTCTGTGAATTCAAAACACTTCACTCATGTGAGTCATCGTGTTGCCATGTGAGTACTGATAAATCTAGTTATAATCTTGTTAAAAACTGTACTCTATCTTCCTCCTTTTTCCCCACAAAGGTGACTACCTGGATAGCCAAAGTGACAGCAAAGAATGTGTTGTTGACCCTCAGCCATCTCATTCTTTCTACACTTGAACACTTCCAGAGATGGTGACTCCACTGACTCCCTGGGCAACTTATTCCATGCCTGATCACTCTGTCAGTGAAATTTTTTTTCTGGTATCAAGTCTGAACCTCCCTTGGTGCAACTTAAGGCCATTTCCTCTCATCCTTCCCCCCAAGAAAATCTGCTATGTGTGTACTGCTGGAGGCTGGTGGGTTTGACTCACAGTAAGGCACTTCCACCACTAATTAGTGAGTTACTAATTGTTTATGTATATATCCTGTAGCCCAAAAGTTTGGGAATCCATATAGTGACTCACTATGGCCTAAGAGTTGCAAAAAATTCTGACATGGGGTTCAGATGCCATTCAGTACAAGTCTGATTGAAGTTATATGTGACTAAACCCAGAAATTTAGGTGAAATATTAGGCCACTTTAATAATGCCTCACGCTACTGCATCCAGAGGTAATGAATGTCCTGAAAACCGAGTACACCAAAAAGTCAGGTAGATGACAAGGGCCTGTCTTCTTGCTTTTTTGCTGCTCTTTCATGTACATCTACAACCCGTTATTATATGAACCTCAAGGGTATGATTTATGGGCTCTAAAGCAAATAATCAGGGCCCCACAGCACAGGAAGGAGAGTAACTCTCTCCGACTCTGTACAAATGCCTGAAAGGGGGTTGTGGTGAGGTGGGAGTTGGTCTCTTCTGCCAGACTCTTCAAAAAGTCCCCACATATCAGGAGATTTTCTTGGAGGAAGTTTTTCTGTGTTGTGATGAACTGAAAAGTTATTTAGGAAAACAACCTATAGGAAAAACCCCTTCAGTAAGATCATATTTTTCTCTGGCCTGCTGTCTGAGTTTTGCTTTATGCTGAGGTAACAAATGTGAAACTTCTACATAACAACAAACTGAGCTCTGCCAGAGCTGACCGAAGTGGCCAAAAAGGACCAGGAACAGTGAAACACAGCAAGGACATCTGCTACATCCTCTGGCATACTTTGTCAGGCTTTATCAGTTAGAAATTAAGGGGCTATCAGAGGCAAAGGTGGTTTCTAACTGTTGGCATATCAAACAGTGGATTTGTCTTTCATGAATCTGCCTGGTCTCTTTTGAATCCATCCACATTTTTGGCATCTGCAGTATCCCATGGCAAGGAGTTCCAGAGCTTAGAGCTACCTGCCCTTGCTTGTTTGAGGCTGGCTGCTTGTAGCTCTACCTTATTTCCCTTACTTCTGCCACCGAAAAACAGCAGGAAACAATTAATCCTTATCCAGCCTGGGTTCCCCTGCCTTGTCCCCCACTCCTTTGGATTTTCTATGTCTTCAGTTTGGATAAAATTAAAATAGAAACAGTTGCAAAGATGACCTTGTATAGGGTAGGAAAGGTTTCTACCTATTCAATGTAGATATGGGTATGTATAAACACTGTACATTGTAGGTGCTCTTTTTTACAAAATTAAGAATAGTGTTTATAATAACTTTATATTTTGAATGCTTTCATAAAGGACCATGAAGACTGACTGTTTCTTGAGTTGTAGGCAGCTTGGGATAACTGCAAACATCAGAGAACAAGTCACTGGCTGCATCATCCTCTTGGTTAGCAAGGAGTGTATTAATCTGGAAAGAAAACAGAGGCAAACATTCTGAAATCCCTATCCTGGTTTTTAAGAATATCTTTAAAAAACCCAAACAAAACAACAAACAAACAAACAAACAAACAAATTCCCAAAGTAGCAAATGAGAAGCGAAGTGAAGGTAACTAGCTTAAATTGCTGTTTTCAGATACTTCATGAACTAACAATTTCCACGTCTGGATTAAAAAACAAGAGCTTATTCAGAGTGTATCAAACCTTTGTCAGTAATAAGCCCTAGCTTGCCAGACTCCAAAATCTCAATTCCATTTCATTGCAGAGAAGACCATTTCACAATAACATTGTTTTCCCTTGGAAACTTTTTGTTAAGCAGTGCTTTGGATGAGATCTGGGCACAGGAGGACAGGTCTGCAAGTTGTTCTGACCCTCTAAAAAGCGGAGACTGTGCTTTTGCTGATCCTTTTCAGTGTATGGAACCATTAGCAGTAAATGAACAGCCCCATTTGGGATGTCATGACCAAAGCATTCTTCCTTTCCTTCATTGTAGAGGGTAAGCTGGCAGCTGGTGAAGTGTGTTTGGCTTTGGATTGTTATTATGGAGTATCTCTGTTGCAAAAGCATGACCTGGTGTTGAACACTTAAACAAGCAGGAAAAATAGCTGGGAATATGAGTAGCTTATTGTGTTCTCTGTTTTGCACACCACACTTAAATGTTTATATAATTTAATGGGATCGCTTACATTGTTTGCAGACTCGGTAACTTCTCTGGGGCTCTGTACAAACTTTAAAAAGCATATTCAATGTTAATGTTCAAGTACTGTAAAGGGAATGCTGGGCATTGATAAATTACATGTGACATTTATTATACTACATTCTGTGCTGACCGAGAGCTAATGGAAATTACAGAGTATGGCCTTATTTGTTCCCATTAAGGGTACTTGTTCTCAGTAGCACTTCAGGCTGCTCATCTTATCTATTTATCTGTTTAGTGGTTTGAGCTGCCTGAAGTCTTTCTAATTCCCATGATCAGTTCCACTTCTGTAAGGACAAACACACTAGGCAGGACCACAAAAAGGAACAAAGTTGAAAAAAGGTAAAAGTTTGCAGTTAAGACTGAGGTTGTGGAAAAGCAGAGTTTTCCTGTGATCCATGCCATACTGGAACAGAAAGTTGTAAGTTCTTTTCTCAGATCTGTCACCACGTCTCCGTGCCTTAAATAAATCAGTAATGTATTCTTGAGTTCCTCCGTCAATGAATCGATGCTCAGTGTGTCACTGTTACCAGGAGTTCGAGGGAATTTTTTAAGATAAATGAGTAAAACAAAGTGGCAGACTAGAAGGGGACATCCTTCTCAATATGCAAGTAATACTTAGGCACATAAAGGTTGTGGCCTACTCTGTGCCAGTGTCATATTGTGCTTATACATGTCTTGTTAGAACAGCTACATTTGGCTCTTGCAAAACCTTTCCAGCAGCTGGCCTTCCATAACTGTCAGAATGATTGAGTAGTTTGGATGCCTTCCAAGGCTTATTCTTTTCCCAGTAACCTAGATTGTTGAAGATTGAGTGTGTCAGAGAGAAAAATGTTCTCAGGAATGTCTGTTACATGAACTGGTGGAAACATCACTGGTCCTGACTCAAACCAGACAAGCATACGGTTTGCTGCAGATTTATACTGGCAGCTCTTGATCATAAGTGTCAAATTGAGTCATATTAAGATTCCTGAACAATTTTCATGTTTGGCCTTCTGCATTACGGACAGGGAAACAATCTTCTGATGGCAGGTGGGTCAAAGGCTGCCATCCATCCCATGCATGTGGGAAGAACATGAAAGATTGGTGAAATTCTGCAAAGATGTGACCATGGAGTGTTGGTGGTCAGTCCCATCTACTGAATGGGGCATTTTTCATCCTGATGGTGAGTGAGGGGTTTGAGGAGGGTGGTCATAGGCTCTGAATGGACTCAGAGGCAGAAGCAAGTGTTTTTGATGTTTGATGATGAGTTGAAAAAACAAGTTTTTGAATATTTGCTCACAGCAAATATTCAGTCCCTGTGCAGTGTCCTTACCTTTGGTACCTCCAGCCAAGGAGAGCCTCAGGGGCAAAATTCATGTATTTTGGTGGAGTCTGTTCAGGTCCAATTACTTAGCCTTGAAAAAGTCCAGACATTCTTCCACTGCAGTAAGCATCTTCATGTTTTAATAATGGTATTTTTATTATACTTTATAGCTATGTGAAGGAATTGGATTTCCTTGTAAAAGCTAATGACTTCACCACTGCTGAGATACAGTCTGAGAAAGACAAGGGAAATCTGATGGAGGATATAGTGGACCTGGAGGTCAGGAATCATCTGTGGTACTGAATGCATTTATTACAATAACAAGTAGCAGAGGGGGAAGAAGGTAGGCACACATCTCCAGGTGCAGGCTCTTGGAATTTATAAAACAACTGTTGAATTTTTTTCTTCATTCTTGCATTCAAGATGTTAACTTTTCCTTTTTTTTCTTCCCATAAATGCTCTGTATGCTGTCTGCAGGATGTTAGCTGACTCTTCTTGTGTGTTCACAGGTTAAAATCTGTCCTGGACATTTTTAAAACTGAGGAGAGCATCACCTTTTAGGTTTTACTTTGGATCTTCAAATGAAGGGGCCTTTACCAGCTGCAAGGCAGCAAAGATTGGCAGCCATGTTAACTCACCCTGTCCTCTGCCTTTGTCTTTTTTAGGCTAGGAAACATTTTCAGCAACTCTGCTATCTCATGGTCTTAAATAATTTTTTTGATAATTTCACATGGTAAATTATTTGATGCCTGCTGGGAATAAAATTCCATGTTAGCTAGTGCTGTTACAGGAGGAGCATGTGCTATATCAGTAATAGCAATGATGTGAGCACTGAATGTGAGTAAAACAGTTTTTCAGGAAGTTAAGAAGGCTTGAGATGCAAAAATGTAAATTTGCTGAAGATTTCCATATTTTAATGATAAAACATATGTGGTAATTTGATCAGGAAATTCTGGATGGGGAAGAGGGGGGCAGGGAAAGAACATGTTGATAGCATCTCGCTGGTGATGCTCTCCTTATGTTGCCAGGAGGCAACAGATAGTTTTGACCTATGATTTAATGAGAAAACGAGATGCCACTGGAAGATAATTTTGTAACTCACATATATTCCTTAGTATCCTTCTGCTTTCATCTGCTAGTTTGCATTCTGGTTATAGAATTCTTTGGATATATTGTAAGAACTTTGAGAGAAAGTAGGGGGGACTGGCGTGGGGAACATACTCCCAGGCACTGGAAGTTGTCTGAAGCCACTGATGCCCAAGAAGTTTAAACTTGGTCTGCCACAGTGTCTGTTTGGTTTCACAAATGAGGTCCCTGGTTAATATTTCCCTCTTACCCTATGGAGCATCGCAGCAGTGTCAGCACCTCTGCCCCGACACAGCCTCTCCATCCTCCACCAAACAAGGTCTCCTTCCCACTGCCAGCATTAGTTGCTTCCTATCATTGCAATGGTCTGTTCTTTGTGCCTCCTCAGCCAATTTCCAATTTGTACATATTTCTTCTTCAGAGCAGTAGCCTTCTAAATTAAAATGTAGTCAGCGTGTGCTGGATACACCACACTAAATTTGGCATTGTTGCACAGGGATCCTTATTTTCAATAGTAGGTATAAATGATTCAGCTCTATAAGCAGCTTTTTATTTGCCACTTAGTTATTCTTTTCATGGAAAAATAAAACCTCCCTGTAATTCCAAGTGTGTGAACTATGCTGATTGTTCATAGATGTATTTTAATGCATTAGATTACAATGAAGTAATTAATTCTTGTCATGGGGAACAGTTCTTTAGGAAATGTACCATAAGTTGCAGATCCTGTTCCTGGAGCCTTTTTTCTCTGAAATTTATATGAGCTCTTGCTGCTGTGGTCCTCTTTAAGGGTTGACAGTTCTTTCAGTTTAAAATCTGCGTTTTTAAAGATTTCAATATGCAAACATGATTGTGGCAGAAAACTGTAGTATGTAAAGATGACTTAGGCAGAGAGCTTTCTACTTTTCTTGGCTCCTTGGCTTCTTGCCTTTTTAAAAAAAATATACACATATTTGATCCTTTGCCCTTTTTTTTTTAACCTAAGAAAACATGATAGAGACTTCTGGTTGGGGATGACACTTTCTGTAACCTATGAGAAAAGCTTGCAGTTTGTGTAGCTGCTATTTTAGACAATTGGCATTTTTTAGGGAGTTGACAGGGAAGTTTAGATGGTCCAGTGGCATGGAACAAAGGCGGTTTCTTCAAAATTTAAAGTTTTGTCTACTGGGGATTACAACCTGAGCTTGTACTCACCAATGCTCTTGGTCTTTTACTTGGTTCACAAGATGTACACATGGGCCTAATTTCCACTCAAATAAATGACATTAATTGAAGCCCTTTTTTTTTTTCCCTTGCTAGATAAACATGCTAGGTCTAGAATAAGAACCTGTTTTCCAGGATGAGAATGCAGTGTAAGTGAGCTGGAGCTGAAAAGAGGAGAACCTGCCCTGTTCTTGGTGTGGTACCTGCTGACCAGACAGCTACAATCAGCCAGAAGGAACTGAAGCACCTTTCATGCCTGTTCCTGCATGAAAGACACTAAAGAAGCATTTCTGGGAAGAATAGCTCATGACAGGGGAGGGGAAATGAGAGTCCAGGGTCTCATGTATGGGCTCACGGTCCGAATTCTACGGAAACCAATCCATGTTGTTTGAGCAGATCAAACCTCCTGTGCCGCCCTGACCAGGCTGAAGGTAGATAAGCTTGTTTACAAGAGCTGGTCACCTGTGCCTGTGTTAATGAGTCTGTGCATGGCCTATGTGCACACCATCTACACATGTCACTTTGGTGTAAGCCCATGGCAACCAATCCCACTGATGTGAGTGGGACCAGGCATTCAGCCTCCTGCTTGCCTGTCTCTAATTTGTCACAGGAACGCGTTGAATATAGGATGTTTAGAAAGTGCTCTTTGTCTCCATTCTGTGTTGCTAGTCTGGCTGTCATACCTTCATTCTGCTTTTCTCTTCTCATTTGCAGCCTTTGGCAGAGTCTATTTCTAGATGCATCATTTTAGTAGAAAATTTATGCTGTTGCTGCGGGAGTGATTCTCTGGTTCAGTGGGAGAAAAAGAGAAGGGTTTTACTCTGAAAATCTATCACTAGTCTAGTATCAGTGGTGTAACCTCTATCATTGAAAATACATATGTTGTGATGAGTTGACTTTTAGAGGAAAAGCACTTCCTTAAGTGGTCTTAAATCAAGAGCTGGCCTTAGTGTTTGGGGTTTTTTAATGTTGAAAACAAACTTTGGGCTGAAATTATTTGGGCTTACCAAGATCTAATAAGAGTATTAGAGTTCTGCAGAAGTGTGTAATTCTAGGTGTATAAACCAGCATGTTGCTCTACAAAAATACTGTGGTTTTTGAGCAAGTCACTGAGGATTCACCAACCTGAACATAGTACAACAGGAAGATTAGATTCTTTAAGAGAAGCTGATATTAAACGCAACGTGCATTTTAAAACTTTATCTTGAAGTTGCTTATTGACATGGTCCATTTATGTGTAGGACAAAGACAATCTCACCTCTTCCTCAGTGGTCTGTTTTCCATCAGACCTGGGTTCGTTGTTTGGTTTAAACATATTGCACCCATCACAGTGCCTCTCGTATAAAAATTCTGGGTTTGATAGCTTAGACGGAAGTTTGTAGATTTGAGAAAAACATCCTGTACAGAATTGAGTGAATTGCTGTAAAGTCAAGCATACCCTGAATTTCAGTATTCTATTTGCCTAGCTTCATCCTCTAACAACAGAATGACTCATGTGGCCTCCAAGTTACCTTAATTTTATTAGTTTTCCAAAATCCCTATTCCCTGTCATGCAGTTAGCCAAAATGCACACTGGGTACTGAAGAAACTATTTTTGATGGAAAAACTGCACACAACACATAAGGATACAGGCAGAAGTTATTAGGAATAGTTTATACTGGCAGTTATGCTCTTGTCTTTACGGCTTGGCCAAACCTTGAACTTATGTCTTGCTTTTATTTGCAATTACCATCTTTTTTAACCAGGAAACTGTTTTTCCTCTGGCGCAGCATCAGGTCACAGGTGAACCTGCTGAAGATTAGTACAAGGAGAAAAATACACAACTTAAACGTTGACTTCTGAGAGCAACAGCTGCCACTGGTGTCAGTGGAACTTGGACCTTTCTCTAAGGACTTCAAGGTTTGGATGAGAAACATTGTACAGTTTTAGGGGCAGAGTAACAGCGCAAGATATCGATGACCCGTGTAGTTTCCAAACTATTTTATCGGTCTCCTACTTAATAAGCTGTAAGTCTATTAAGAAAGGTAATATTTGGGGATGTGGTATTTATGGTGATGCTACAGCATCCACTTCATTCAGTCTTTCTCGTGATTATTCTGTGATTCTCTGATAAGGTGTTAAACTGCCTATGCTGCCCTTAAACTCTTGGTGTCATCACTCCTGGAAAACCTTCACACCTTCACAGCACTTACCCTCATGCTTGTTATTATTTCCACTTGTTTGAATGCTGCAGAGGCTGATGCAGGATTTCTTGGTCTCTCTTGCCATGACCTGCTAAATGGCTTTCCTGCTGATACCCTAAGAGGGAAGAATTACCCAAGAAAATGGCTGCGAGTGCTACCCTAAAGCATGGTGTGTTTTGCCATGTTAAGCTGCATGACTATGGAAAATGTAAAAAGCTATAGCCAAGATAAATGTACCAAACAGATGGTTCTTCACTTTCCTGTCTTTTAGGATCTACATTTTTAGCAGCTAAGGGGTTTGGGATTCTGTTTTGGTTTTGGCTTTTTTTCTGTTTGTTTGGGTGGCCATTTTTTTTGGTTGTTGTTGTTTCTGTTGTCCGTGCTGCTGCTGCTTTTCTGTCGTAGAATTGGGGACTTTTTTAACCAACACCTTCTCCAAAGGAAAAAAAATAACAGCTTGATAGGAACCAGTGTACTCAGAGCTAAACTCAGTAAATAATTTTGTATGAAAAACACACCCCAAAACTCTGGAAGCAATCAAATGTTTTCTGTAGGTACTTTTGAATTTAAATATTCTGCTTCAAAACTGACTTTTGTTGTTCTAAAAGTTCTGTTGAAATATTAACCCAAACTGAGTCAAATTAAGTATTTTGTTTACTTGAAATAAGTCACTTGCATTTTACTGCAAGGCCCAAAAATACTGATTACAAGTTGCCTTAAATAAGTTTGTGTGGGATTTGGCCAACCAACCAGGGAGTCTCTTGCAGAGCCAAAGATGAAACACACACACAAGTCTTAACTCTGGTGAGGAGCAGAGAGACTCTTTGTTGTTTTCTCTCATTTCATATTGAAGGTATTTCTTTCCAAATGCAGTCGGCGAAACATAATGAGCTCTGCTATTCCTCAGTTCGCTTTGATAGCTCACATTTCCTTCCCCATGTGAGTTAAGATGCTTATCTGTGCAACTGCTGACATTCTGCAAGAGTATCTGCTAAAAATCCTAGGGAAATGTGAAAGTGGCAAGTAAAATGGAAGCAGTCTTGCGTGATTATTTTGTGGAAATCTTGTGTAGAAAAAGGCAGGATTAGCTGGTGAACAGATAGACATAGCAGTATCAGTGCACTTTCATCTGGTGTGGCAAAACCCCCATCATTTTCCAAGTCAGGGTCAAACTGTTCACCGTGGAAGGGGAATGGTGACATACTTCCTGCAAGGTGTCTGACCAGATACTTCTTCCTCTTACATCTGCTAATATGCTCAGAGTTCATTGGCATTGCACAGCTATAAACCAACATTAGTTTCTGATCTATTCTTAAAATCATACAAATCATTGTTCAACCTTTAACTAGACAAAAAAAAAAAAAAGTATCGAAAGCCTCTATCTAAGAGACAGAAGGTGTGAGGAACATACAGCAGGAATAGCTTGGAGAGTGCTTAATATTCTAATTTGTTTGTTTCTATATGCTGGTTAGTGATTTTAATATTGCCTTCCTGCTCAAGAGTTCTATGGAAGCAGGAGGAATTTGTTCTAAGTACGAAACATTTCTGTACCTCTACAGTAATTATGTGCAGATCAGCATTCAAATTATACATGTTTTTTTGCATATACATATCTTGTCGTTTACTCTTGTGAAGGCTGAAGGATCACTTATATCCCCTGAAGGAACTTGGCTCTACTGTGAAGACTGGTCCAGTGCAGGGTTGGGTTTGTTTGAATGTATTTTGAACATAAGCAAAATATGGACAGAGTCACTTGAACACTATACTGAGTTATGATCATAGCATTTGATTCAGTGAAGAGTTTTCCACTGAAATCAATATTCAATTTTTCACTGATTGCATTCCACTTTAGATTGAAAAAAAAAAAAAAAAAAGAGCTATGTAATACTACTTGAGGAAATCAGGATGTCCCTAAACATGTGTCTAAAATTTTCCTGGCAACAAAAGGAATTTATGAGTCTTTGCAAAGTGATTTGTACAAGTCAGATGTTGCCAAAGCTTTTAGATACACTTCATAAATCAAGGGTCTAATCTATGGTAAGGGTATTTACAGTATGAAACTACCAAGTGAGAAATAAATGAGGAAGTGTTTTCGTAAGCAATGAAACTGTTCTACGTTTTGCTTTGCTTCAGATTTACTGAGTTGGGTCTGTATGGCAGGGTTTTGGTGGAGGGGACTGTGATGGAACCAATGCCTGCCAGTTCAAAGACAGGCTCCCCACTGGCTGAGTGAGAAGCAGCCCCTCTGGGAAGAGAATGGGGGGAAAAAAACCTGCACAACAGCAACAGGAGTCCAAGGAGAGGAGTGAGAGTATGTGAGGGAAACAGCTCTACAGGCACCAAGGTCAGTGGAGAAGGAGGGGCAGGAGGTGCTCCAGGCACTAGAGCAGAGATTTCCCTGCAGCCCATGGTGAGGCAGCTGTGCCCTGCATCCCATGGAAGTCCATGGTGGAGCACAGATCCAGTTGTAGCCCATGGAGACCCCACACTGAAGCAGGTGGATGTGCCCAAGAGAGGCTGTGACTCCATGGGATGCCCGTGCTGGAGCAGGCTCCTGGCAGGATTTTGTGAGCCCATGAGGGACCCTCACTGGGGCAGTCAGTTCCTGAAGGATTGCACTCTGTGGAAAGGACTCAGCCTGGAGCAGTCAGCGAAGAACTGCAGTCGATGGGAAGGACTCACACTGGAGAAGTTCATGGAGGGCTGTCTCACGTGGGAAGGGACCCCATGCTGAAGGAGGGAGGAGTGGCAGGGACATGTCATGAACTGACCACAGCCCCCACTTATCATCCTGCACCACTGGTGGGGAGGAGATAGAGAAAGTTGAGAGTACAGTTAAATAGGGAGGAGGTGGAAGGAAGGTGCTTTATGTGGAATCTATTTTGCCCATGATGGCAACTGCTGAGAGACCTCTCCCTGCGCTTATCTTGCCCCAAGAGCTTTTCCTTGTATTTTCTTTCCCCTGCCCAACTGAGGAAGGCAGTGATGGAGCAGCTTGGGTGGGCTCCTGGCGTTCCAGCCAGGGTCAACCCAGCACACTGACAGAGATCACACTGGAACACACAGGTGGAGACTGAAACACCATCTCTACACATGGTATCCAACCAGCTTTACAAGATATTCTACCAAGTTGCTTTATCTTCTACATTTTATCTTGTTCAATTTTAATTGGAAAAACAGTAGTTGAAGGGATGAGTATAGTAATAGAATAATACATTTGTTCAGTCTGCAAATGTGATCATCATTTTGTTCTTTCCAACCACTATAATTAATGAGTGCTACAGATTATGAAAATTTAGCTAAGTGAGAATTTAAACAAAAGGAACTGCAGCTGATTTTCTTAAAGTGCAAAACAAACTCATATCTCGTGCTTCAAAATGCTCAATTTTATTGGTGTAACATGTTTGAATATATATGTACATCATCTAGAGAAGAAATTACAGTGCTGTGACTTGGGAATACTAACCTCTGTTTTGCCTTGGAGGAGGGATTCAGATTTTTTTGTTTTACAAGATGTAGCACATCTTCTGTGAAAGTGTAATCTCATATGATGTTGAGTCATGAGTGAATTTATTAGGTGTTTCCAATGTTTCAAATTTTTTAATGAAAACTGCAGAAATTTTCCATGCTGTGTGTACATATGCCTGCACTTGTATCAGTGGGTTTGATGATACTGAGCTGCTGAGGGTATCCCTGTGTACACTCTTCCATTGCAGTAATTACTTTTGAACTGTAATAAATACAGGGTAAAAATCTCTATGAGGATGCTTATCAGAGAGCAGAAGAGCTGCAGAAAGGCCTCCTTTTACCTAGCAGCAAGCTGTTCTTGTCCCTCAAAGTTAAATTAGTTGCAGGGGATTTTCAAGAATCAAAAATGGAAAATCCCAGAAATCACACGGAGAAAGTTGATCACTGAGGAAAGTTTTATCCTGGGGCTCCAGGTCTTCCACACAAGAACTGTTGGAGCAGTTAGGTAAGAGTTATATGTCTGAGGAGACAAAGTGGAGGCAACCTCGGTCAGGCCTGAAATAGGCACCACATCTAGGTGAGACAATGCGAGTTTGAATTTGTGTTTTCCTAATCCTTTCTTCTGCATTTGTCCACAGATAAGTTTATAAACATTACTTCCTGGGACACTGATGCTCTTCTGCTGTGTGTCTCTGGTCAGCCTGTGTCAGACAAATATCACTGGTGACAGCACGGCCATATGGATCCAAAGAGCTAAGGGACCTGTAAATGGAAAAAACCCCAAAATATACACATTTGGTCTAGAGGGAAGTAAATGGAATAATTATCTTCTGAAATACTTTTGTGCAGGCATTTCCACTCCTTTGGAATTTCTGCATGAGCATTCCCCCATGACTGCTGTCTCGTTGTGAGGCTCCTCAACAGAAGCATCACGTCTGTCACTTGAAGTGATTGCCCCCATGACGGCCAAAGGTGCAGTCTAGTTCTGAACCTAAACACACAACTAGTTAGCCTTTACTTTTAAGTTGAATGTTGTTGTAATATCTGGATTTTTTTCCAGAGTTAGATCTTCTTCAGAAACACTTTAGCTAACACAGCAAGCCCGTTATCATCAATATCAGGCAGGGCACTCAAACAGATTAGATTGCAATTGAACAAGACCATATCTGGATGCTTAATCAGAAAGATGTACAAAACAATATCAACAAACTACAGCCATTTCCTGGCTCATAAAAGCTGCAATTTTCCTGAATTTACAGAACTGGAAGCAATCCAATCAGAAATCACTGAAGTAAATTAGGATAGCTATTTTTTCTCTTCTGTACCATGCCCTGGGTACAAACTGCTTGTGTTTCCCACTGTTGTCACTGGCACTCAAGTCACAAGAAACCCAGCCACAACTACACTACAGTTGAGAGCCCTCTCAGTTTATAGCCACTCAAATAGGAGGCAAATGAGTGAAACAAAGAAGGTCTGTTCCATAATGGATAGCAGCAGTCAGAACTGATGGCCATAATTGTTTTTCACAACACAGTAGAGTTTTATTTAATTTGTTTGGGGTAAGGGGAGGTTGCAAAATAACACAACTGAAAAGGCAAGCTGGTCTAGGTAATAAATTATCTGCCGTATGGAACAGCAGCAGGGATAGACCTTGAATTCTCTTTGATTGCAGCCACGGCTGTTAACTTCCTGGTAATTGACCAACTACTGGACTTGCTTTACTCCTAGGTAAGGTGTTGAGGTGCTGGCAGAGGAGAGATTGCTTTAAATCTGTAGTAAGAAATCTTGCAGTGCTGAATCTGCATATATTTATATGGAAAAACCAAGCAAACAGCTTAGACCACTTCTCTCTGCTGGGCAATATAGAGGGATCTGATGAATTTTTAGCTGGGTTTTGGTCACAAATCGGCAAAAGGAGATGCACAACCACTGAATAACTTTTAAAGTAAGGTGAGTGGCAGCTGTTCCCCTGCAAATGGTTCCTTAGTATTTTCTTTGGCGCTGGACAAAACATACATTTTAGGAAATAGAAAAAAAGGTTTTTTTAAGTGTGGGTTTTTTAAGTTCTTTGATTCATTGCATATCCACACAAGCTGCTAATGCTGTCATGCTTAAACCTCCCTCTAACCTTCCTCCAAAATAACTGATTTACCACTGAATTTAGGTTGGACTCCAGCCTACTCTGGGTAGTGAGTTTTCTTCAAATAAATGACCATTTCTCAGGAACTGCTAACTTTGCCTTTCTCTTCCAGTTTTTATACAATTTCCTGTATGCAGATGTCTTTTTCCAAATAACCAAAACAAGGGTGAAATTGTCTTTTCTTTCTTGAAAGTAAAAGAAGCAATATTAACATTGTCAGCTTTTATTCTAAAAATGCTTGGCTGTGACTAGGACTCTTTGTATCTATCTTCCTAATATTTGTTTTTCAACTTTCTGTTGAAAGTGTTGAAAGGCTGACATCACCTTAAACCTGGCATAGAGTTTGTATTCTTACTTGCACATTTTATAGTTCACTTCATGGGTTGCTTTTTTTATGGGCAGGGCGGGTAGTGAGGAGGTTGTTCTTTTTCCTTGTGATGGAGGGAGTTTATACTGCATATTTAAACTGCATAATAGCATTTTAGGGGGAAGAAAAGGTTCTGCCTTAGAAACAAGGAAGCACTATATCCTGGAGAAATTTCTTGAGCTGCTAATAACGGCAGAGGACCTCCAGCTGGATTTTGTTTGAGCAGGGATTAGAGAGCCAGCAACAGCTAAGTGGGCTTAACTCAGGAAGAGCTACGTGTAACTTCTGTGGGTCCTACCAGGCGACTTCTGGTTTGTGGAGCTTGTCCTCAAGGGAGTGGTTTATTTGGGTTTAATGACTCATAGACTTGTGGATCAGCTTTATGTATTATTTTGTGAACCAATGCTGTTTGATCCTGCAAAATGAAAGGGAATGCTTCAAGTATCCTCCTACATTCCAGAAATCAAATGATTTATTGAATCACTTAAAGAGGGACAGGAAAGATAAGTGACTACGTTGCAAAGATAACTGTTCTGTGTGTCTCCTGCAATGACTATAAAACGACCCTATTGATACCCGCAGCCCACATGATGTGGTTCAGGGCTGGATGAATCACACTGTTTTCTAACAGTTTATCTTCAGGCAATCACTTTTTTTATCCCCATTTGCATGTTTGTTTTTCCCAGTCATTGGCAGAAAAAATGGTCTTGACTTCGAAACCTGCGAGTAGGGTTTGAGGTAAAGGGCAAGTTGCTCCTGCCCTTCACCTCTCTTGTCACTCTACAAAGGGTCAGTCTGTTCCTCTTCCTTGTTTTCTTGCATAAAGACACCTCCTCCCCAACATTACCATTCTGCTGGCCTCTCCCAGCACTATGTTCGTTCTCACCTGATTTAAACTCTTCACGTAGCCAGCTGATGAAAGAGTCCATCTTTACCCAGCAGCTCTATAAATCTTTAAGTAGACTTAGATTTCCACATAAAACAGCATGAAAGATGATAATATGTTAAGAGACTGTGATGAACTTGTTTGATGCAAGTCATAAGGCTTCCTCTACATAAATAAAAACAAAGAAATTGGCAGAAGGTTTTAGCATTCCCAACTGACAGGCATCCGTGGAAGCCTGTATCGTCATCCAGAGGTACTGGAAGTTGAGTGGGAGATGAAAGATGTTGCCGAAAATAAAATGTAATGCAAGGCTTTGTATTCAGCAGGGAAAATCAACGATGGGTAAGGGAGGTGAAAGCCTTGGGGATTTGCCCTGGTCTCAACTTCTTTGACTTATATGTGACATGGTTTGAGTAACTTCTGTTTCAAGAAGATTCAATCTGCATTACA
Source organism: Amblyornis subalaris (assembly GCA_018881555.1). Lineage (NCBI taxonomy): Eukaryota > Metazoa > Chordata > Aves > Passeriformes > Ptilonorhynchidae > Amblyornis > Amblyornis subalaris. The sequence goes on along the minus strand of JACAXG010000117.1, from coordinate 482,997 downwards.
CGTTTAACAGATAAGCATCAGGTCTAACACCGGTGGAAATGTGGAATCCATACTGGATCATCTACGTGAGGAGGGAGGCTCTACTACATGAAAACCATATTCCTTAATGGGGCAGTATCTGACAGTTTGCTTCTGATAGATAACACTGCCTTTCAACTATAGGTGTGGGCACATTGCACCTTCAATAAGCAGCTGCTGCAGTTTGTCCAGGAAGAAATATTAGCCTAATCTTGCAAGAGACTAACATGACACTCTTCTGCTCTTTCAAATGATGCTCACAAACTGGAAACTACTTATTCAAAATTCTGGACAGGATCTGCTTGTTCTTGATTTTCTACCTGCTAGAATTCTATGAAAATTTCAGATGTCAAGTTAAGAAAGTTTCTATCCTGTACTTTCTTTTTAATTTAAAGTATGGACTGCTTATACCTGGTGCAGCGATGTCTGTACAAAAGGACAAGAACATTCACGAAACAGGACTGCAGCAACCAGGAGGGCAGAAAGATCACTGACCCCACACCTCTGCCAAGACACCAAATTAAATTCCTGCTTTGGGATTCAAATTTGCGGGTGACAGGAGAGGAGCAGGAGGTTGGACATCTCTCGCATGTGTGTTTTGTTCATATAAACTGTTTCCTCCTTAACCTTTTTTAATCTGAGTTTGTAACCTGGGTTTGTCGGCAGGCAATTTATGATATTTGTAGCTCCATAATAAAATTTCATACATGGCCGTGTCACAAATTGATAAATGAAGCTTTATTGGTGTTTCAGTGTCATGTCCAATAGCACCGGTGCAAATCTTCAGATTGTTAACACAGATCTGATCCGAGTGAAGCACCGCATGTTTGAAACGCTGTCTCTGGTTTCCTGGAGACTGAGAGGCATCTCTTTGCTGGTTAGAGGCAGTGTGCAACCTGAAGGCTTTCTTTAATTCCATATGGACACATTTGGATTTCGTGATTTTAATTTTTGAAGGACGTGGGGCTCCTGAAGAACAAGGTCCAGTTAGTTTTCTAGTGCTAGGTTGTCAGCATGGTGCAATGCAGCTCACTTTGAGTCAGAGTCATTCAGCAAGGAGTAGCTAAAGGCTCATGGTAACCACATCCAGATCATCAGAGATGTGAGTCTGATTGCAGGTACCTGGATAAACATAATGTTACTAAAATAATTTTGACAAAAACCCACCAGAATGGTGGTTTGCCCACGTGCCCTTTGGCTTACAGAATATTTGACTAAAAATATGATGAGGAAAACCACTGTCTTCTAAATGAGCTGATTTGCCATTTTGTGTGTGTGTGAGTGGTTTCCTTCATCAGTGACCATTTCTTCTCCCCGGAGATGCTGTCAACAAATGTCACAAGGGGAAAAAATGTCACCTATCAACCAAAGATTTATGAAGAAAAGTTCTGCACCGACCAGCAGAGACAGAGTGAGCTGCAGGGCTGGAAGGAGGCATGAGCAACAGTGACAAGGCTGTGTGCCTGTTGCTCTGGTGCTGATCTCAGCCCTGTGACTGGAGGTACTCTGGGCATCTCAAGGCAAGTTCGGAGTTTCTGCCAAACCGGATTGGATGGACCTTGGTTTTCAAATCAGGACTTTGGACTACTTTTTCCTGACTTTCAAATATGAATTGGAAAGTGATAAAATCTCAAATCGTGATGGGGATCTACGTTTTAATTTTACAGTAGCAATAAGTAAAACTGAGAGGAAAAGGTTTTATCTCTCTTTTATCTCTCTCATTTATCTTTCACCCTTTCCTGCTGTTAACAAAGGCTAGTTTCGCAGATACTTCTTCTGTTATCTGGTTAAACAGAGAGAAGCACTTCTTTTTTAAGGTCTTTGAGAAATTAAAAGGTTCAGAATTAAGATTAATTGCCCCATCCGGGTACAGTAGGGAAGTTGAGGAACAGTAAGAGACAGACTTGTTCATGAGAGGAAACAAATCATCTTGGAAAACATGAACACACCTGAATTAGCACAACGCTGAACAGGATACTGTGCTTTATCTGAGCAAGAAATACGATGTTGAAAAACAGGCTGGTGAACTGTGGTTGAAAATCGGAGGACGATACTTCGTCCCTTCTGCTGCACAGGTTTGCACATGGTCCATTTTACCTCCTGCCTGTGCTGGCATGGCAGTGCGAGTGGGTGTAACAGCACAGAGAGGATGCGAGTGGGATTGATCTGGCACACTATGCATGCGAGGCACACACAACTGCTGCTGTTTTATTTCGCCACTACACCAACAGAAACGACCCTTCTGTAGATGTTTCTGGCTCAGGATTTTGCGGTCGGGGATACAGCACGCTTTAGTATAATTCGCATGCATTTCATAACCTGGAGATTTCATAACCTGTTAAAAGTGGCATTGCAGCACAGCAATTTTATTTCTCCACGGCTTCTTTTAGTTCTCTGGTGGGAAGGGAAGCTGTGTTTTGGGGATTTTTATAGGCACGTTGGAGAATTTGTCAGCCTCTTTCTTTCCCACTGCTGTTTGCCTTGTTCAGCCTCAGCCCCCACACCCTCCCCGCCGAATTCGCGGCAGAATTCCTGAACTCCCGCTCGGGCGCCGGCGAAACGCTGCGGCATGGCGGGCCGGCGCCCACCTCGCCACGGGCTGCGCATCCCGCCCGGCCCCGCCGCACCCGCCCGCGGGCCGGGACGCGCTCCCTCCTCCCGTGCGGCTGCGCCCCGCGGGCCGTGTCCCGCTCCCGCGGAACTCGCGGCGCTGCCGCCGTCCCGGGCCGGCCCCGGGGGTCTCCGGCTGCCGGCGCGGAGCCGCGGACGGCGGGCTCGGCTCGGCTGGGCTCGGCCGGGCTCGGCGGGGCGGAGGGAGCGGGGCGGGGGGCGGTGGAGGCGCATCCCCCCTGCCCGGGGCGGCTCCTGCGGCCCCGCCCCGGCCCCGCCCCGCCGCCCCGCCGGGCTGGGGACCGCCACCGCCGCTCAGCGCGGCGCGGGGGGAAGGAGGAGGAGGGGAGAGGGAGGGGAGAGCGAGGGAGGGAAGGAAATAAGTAGGGAAGGAGAGAAAGAGGGAGGGAGGTGAGGTGCAGCCGCCGCCTTGCCGCTCTGCGCTCTGCAGCCGGCGCGGAGGAGAGGACGGCACCCGGCGGGCGTCCCGGCATGCTGAAAGTCACCATGCCCTCCTCATCCTCCTCGTCCTCCTCATCCTCCTCCTCCGGCTCCTCGGCCGCCAGCCGCCCCGCGTCCGCCGCGCCCGACTACTGGATCGATGGCTCCAACAAGGACACCCTGGCTCACTACTTCGAGCTGGAGTCCGAGCTGGGACGGTGAGGAGGCGCCGGGCCGGGCCGGGCGGGCGGGCGGGGGCGGCCGGGGCTGGGTGTCCCTGCCCGCGCCGCTGTGGCCGGAGCGGCAAAACTTTGGTGTGCGGGAGCGGCAGCGGAGACCGTGCGGGTGCGGCGGCGGGGAGGCTTTCGAAGGAAAGACCGCGGCTCCGCGGGAGCCAAGCCGAGGAATCCCCGGGGGAAGGGAGGGATTTTTAGGGGGAGGCATCGGTCCGTCTCGGCGGGCGCTGCCGGCCCGAGCGAGCGGCTTTCGGTCGGGCTGCCTGTGTGCCGGCGGCCCCCGGGCGGGGCCGGGCGCACGGTGGGCATCGCTCCGGGAGCAGCCAAGCGCCACCTCGCTCGCGGCATCCCTTCGCACCAGACCTCCCGTCCCTGTCTCCATTCCCGGCACCGCCGGACCCCGCGCTGCCAGAACTCCCGCCCGAGACAGGAGTCCCTGAATAGGCCTCTGCGAGCAGAGTCCTCCCTTTGGGGTGCAGTGCAGGCGAGCGAGCTGCTACAGCTTCATTCATTAATTTTGCACTGCTGCCCTGGTGATGCTCCTGCCCGGCAACTTAAACGTCCAGAGCCTTCAGTCGCTCGAAAACTGAAGTCTGGTGTAGAATACTATACCTAACATGCAATTTTCTTCTCTCCTAATGCGTTTGTTAGTTCGTGTTGAATTTGTGGGTAGAAAATAATGTGCGAAAAAAGTGGAAAATCACAGCTTCTTTTGAGGATTCTCACAGTAGATGACTTAAATCTGTAAGTCAGTACGGAACAAATAGCAATTGCTAGTTTTGCCGATGGTAGAGTATTAAAACTCCTGAATGAATGGGGGAAATTCGCAGATAATAACATGGTTGCCCTGGTACAATATTTTTTCAGAAAGAGCATGCAATGAAAGTTATTGCTACAAAGCATACCTGTGCTCGCTGTACCTGATAGGGGCAGGAGAGGTGGTAGAAATACAACATAGTATCGTTCTTGGCTTGCTGCCTAGGTCTCAAGCATCTGCTGCTACCTTTCCCCCACTGTTGCTACTATTCCCAGCCAGATTTAAATAGGTACAGTTTTATGTATGCTTATCACATTTATACTTGACTTCACTGAGCCCCTGTGCAGAAACATAAAAATGTAAAGCAGGAAATATTGTTGTGTTGGTTTTGTGTCTAGAGTTGACAAAAAAAGAAGCAAAGCAGAAAGCTGGTGAATTACCACAGCTGACACCAACCCTGTCACCTGGATTAGTACTCTTCTCTGTGGTCTGACTGCAATCCTCCCACCACTTGTGACAGTAACTGTGGGCTTTGCCTAAGTGTAATCTGTATTGGTGATACACCTTGGCTTTATTGCATAGCTTGGGGAGGGTTTTTAAATTGTGAAATCTCCGGTCTGAGGAAGGAAGAGCTAAAGCTTGTAAAAGTCTCAGAGTAAAGGTGAGATGCTGTGGATTTCTGTACCTTGCAAGGTGAGACAGTAGATGCTGAAACACTAGCAAAAGGTTTGAATATGAAAGATAACCACACCCAACTAGTGTAGAGATGTGAGCCATTAGGTTTGCACTGCTGCAGGAGAGAGCTAGGAAATAAGATATGGACAAAAGTAAAAAGAATACGGTGGATAACAACCATCTTAATCAAAGATTAAGAGTTAGAGAAGGCAGAAGAACTTGGAAGGGTACATGCTCTGAGGGAAAATTGCTCTGATGAGCATGGCAATGAGATCTTGGTCCTTAGGTCCCAAGGCCAGCTTTGAGATCTTCTCAGAGCCAGCATCCAGAGGGCTGATGGTTATTTCAGAGCCCCTCTGATAGGTGCATCTTGGCAGATCTATAAGGAAGATCCAACAATCCCTCTTGGTTCCCAAGTGTAATATAAAAGTGTACTGTTTTCTTTTGGTAACCCTGTCTCCAACCTTTTAGTTTCAAGTATGTCTACAAAGAAAAGTATTCATTGCTTAGGTTAGTGGTGCTGAAAATGTGTCAGGTGAGGCTGAATAATGTGGCTGTGTGATCCCTGTAGATGCAGTAAATAAAGTAATATGCTGAAATAACCAATGGAAAACATTGTCCTAAATTATGTTTATCAAATTCAGGGATTGAAAGATGTCTTTTGGCAGACTGCAAAGACCTGCATTTGGACAGTTGTGGCCAAATATGGGAATTTCCCTTCAGAAGGAGTGCCCCTTGTGCAAAGTGTATCTGACAGACCCCTAAGATGTCTTACTCCATAATTCTTGTTTGCATGACTAACTAAGGAGTCATGGAAGAAGAGGGAGAATATCCTGCTAGGAAAAATGATAAATGCCTATACATTTGTGTGGGAGTAAACAGTTGTTTTTAAACAGTGGAGTTCCACAGGGATCAGTTCAGGTGTCCGTGCTGCTCAGCATGCTCATAAATAAAGGGGTTGGACAGTGATGTTTGCTGGTCTTTGTAAATTGTCAAGGGTTTTAGAGACAGCGTTGCCTAAGAATTGCAGAAGGACCTTATTGGACAGTTAGGGCATTTAAATGGTGGATGAAGTTCAGTTTAGGAAAATAAAATGGGTGTGGAGGAGAAACCATTAAGAAACATTTAGTTCTTTTCTCTCCCTGGTAAAACCTGAAGTGAGGTAATGACAGGTATCTGGAGGCACATCTGGCATGGATGGAACTCCTGGTTAGAGGTGCTTGTTCACTGCTTTGATTTTTCTTATGCAAGTTCTGTGGGCTATCTGACCAAAAACAGGGTATCAAGTCAAAAATGAATGACAGGAGGTAAGGCCACTTCAGCACTTCCAGTGTGCTGGAAATCCTGGCCGCTGGATACTGTGGCTGATAAGAGCTCACATGGACTGATTGGGCAAGTAGATGAGTTTACTTGCAGGAAATCCACTGAGACTGATTAAACATGAAGACACTAACTACTGAGCTGTAGGTTGTAGAATGTTTTGAGGGTATTCTCTGACAGTACTGAGCTCTATTCTTTGCTCTATTCTTACATTCTTCTTGGGGCATCTTTTTTTGGCCATTCTCAGTATTCTGGGCTAGATCGGTTTTTATTCTCAACCTTTTATTCTCTTTTTATGTTCCACTGGATCCCTGGTTAGTTCACCTTCCTCTTAGTCCATTTTTTACAAAGGTTTTTTGTGTATAACCGGAGTTCTAAATGCTGTAAATGTGAAATTTTGTGGTTTGTTTTACAGAATGTCTTTGTTTTACAGGTTGCAACGATGATCAATTGTAGAGTTTGGAATTTTGTTCTGAGTGTATTTCGTCTAAAAGCTTATTTTCCACACTCCCTTGGAAAAAGATTTTGAAAATATTGTACTCTAAACTTGCATGTTCCTTAAAGACTGAAACCTTTTGTTAGCCTTATACAACCCTTGCTGTATCTTTAGGTACAGAGTTTTTGAATTCAGAGTTAGTCTAAATATGGTATGTCAGTGAAGAAGAAATTCAGTAATGATTTTTTTGATACTCAGCAATATTAAAAAAAAGGAATTTTTCTTTGTTGTAATTTTAAGTATGGAATTTTACTTAGTATATGCTCTCTTTGCCTAACTACCTACGTAACTATCTGAGTTGAAACTGTCTAATGTTACTATTGCGGACATACTGCAAATCTATTAAATGATCAAAAGCAGATGAAAGTATTTCCAATGAAATCCTTGGGGCTTTCTTTCAATTTCAAAGGTTAAATTCATAATAATTAAAAAAACCAAACCAAAACCAAACAAAAACCCAACAGGTAAGTTACTGGCATTTTTTCTTCTTGTAAGAATGATAAATCTTCCAAGGCTACCTTTTCCTGCATGGGCAGTCTTTCAGTTGTGTGATCCTCGCTGAAGACCTGAAACTGAAAGGCTCTCAACGCTTGGCAACTTAGCTTGGACTGACAGTGTGAGCTGAATCATAGGTGGTTTATGTCCTTGAGTTTTTAGCACAGAGGAAGTTTAAATCCAATGTATGGTTTGAACTCAAGATTTCAGTGTGCAGAATGACGTCTTACTCTGTCAATCCTATTTGTGAGAGCTGTCATCCTCACGTCTACTTTTGCAATGGCAGTAGTAGATGAAATCTGCTAACTTCTTTGTTGGCTGATTTAAGCTAACAAAGCTAAAATTTCTATGTTAAGCTGATAAAAGCATTATTTTATAGAAATGGATTGGCTTTGCACTTGATGCTTTGAAGTTCAAACAGTTTTTGCTTTGAAAGCATGCCAATTATTTTCCCCTCCATCCCTTCATTAAAAGAAGGGGTTTTTTTTCTGTTCATCTCAAGAGTAATTTGTTTTACAGCCTCTTTGCCATGTTTATTTTGAAAATCACTTGTTCATTTTGCTTTAGGATGCATTTAAAGTGGGTCTGTCCATCCTTCAATAACAATTTTGCTCACTTGCATGTGACTTTTTTTTTTTTTTAGCAGACCTGAGGATTTTCCAAAGTGATGCAGGCATGCAGCTGACAGCACATGGTGCTGGCTGTCTGAATGTGAGAGCGTGGAGTGCTTACAGGAATCGGGATGAGAATTTTCTTTGAGCAGAAACTGCCAGTGTAGATTTGCCTGTGCCAGAAACTGCAATTTTCTTGTTACCCTCACACCTTCAGGCAAGCAGGAAATATTTTCTCTCAGGCAGTTCCTGCCGATAGCAAAGGTTGCTGAAGAGGTGGGTCTGACGCCTCATTTGGGAATGTTGTAGGAGGAACATTGGACCTTGCTTTGAGGTAGGAAGATGTGAGATAGAAAGGGCAGGATGAAATTTCTTACTTGGGTACCAGAAACAAGAACTTGCAGTGAATAGCCCAGGCTTTGATAAATAAAGTTTTTTACTCAGTGCAGGCAGTGATTTTTTTTTTTTCCCCAGTTTTGTCTGGTTCTGTTCAACAACTGGTTGATTCAGAAGTAAAAAACTGCGTTGAAAAAGCAGTAAAGGAAAATTTACCATTCTGTAAATAATATCTGGAATGAATAGGTGATCAGTCTGTGTAATTTTAACAGCTTTCTCATACTTTAAAAAGAGCTACTAATAATGAAAAATTATGGTAGAGAATAGTTTTTTCTTGATTTTCAAGTTATTTTTTTCTGTCAGCCACTATGCATTTATGTCACTGGTTTTGATAATATTATTTAATTTGAAAAATTATATTTCTAGTGGAGAAAATGAATAGCTCTTGAAGTAAGTACTCTTCAGAATACTGAAAAAGTTTTTTAAACAGATTGGTTTTAGGAGTGATAATCATATAATTTGTGTTAATACAAGAATTGTCATGCTTGAAAAACATTGCAGTAGTCTGCAAGAGGATAGATGTAACAAAGTCATTCTTTTAGCATATTACAGAGAGCATCATAGAATATCTTGAGCTGGAAGGGACCTATGAGGATCATCAAAGTCCAGCTCCTGCTGGAGAGAGAACATCTGAAGTCAAATAAGTACTTTCAAGTGCAGTGGAAAGCACTTCCCTAAGTGTGATTGTGGAATAAGCCTGTGTGATTCTGGGTGGAGGGCAGATAGATTTACTGGAGTTCTGTGGCTTCTGTGAGAAGCAAATATTGCATTGTGTTCATTGCACCGTGTCCTTCGGTGCGTGTCCAAGTGTGCACTGTGCTCTGTTAGGGGTTGTGATGGACACAGTTTCATAGGCAGAATTCTACCAGGGACAGGTGTTTGAATCCTTGCTCACACAGTAAATAGCCACATTTAAGAGGAGCACCAGTTATGTGTGGTGGTCGGCGAAAAAATACTCAGCAGTTTGCAGTGGCCTGTGCCCCACATGTGGAAATTCAAGTACTTGCTAGGAAGGGCTAGCTATGCTCTTCAGTCACTCAGATCAAAGAAGTTTTGTCTTCCTGAATGTTGTCTGAAAAGTTCAATCGGGAAATTAGAAAAAAATTAGTCATTCCCAGCCCTAATTTTGTTTAAAGTGTGACAAATTGAGCCAGCTTTATTGCAGTAAGTGTGAACAATTCTTCTGTGGTCTTCCTCTGTCCGAAAGGTTGGCTGGGCTTTGGAAAAGCAATCTTTGACACTGCACGTTCTGTGGAAGAACCTGCAAAGGTTTGAATATTATTTTCATCTATATATGTACAATGTGAATGAACCATTAGTGGGAGTTCAGATTGTATAAAAAAAAAGAACATGTACTTCCTTGTGCTTTCACGATGAAACAGAATTTAAACATAGAAACTTGCGTATTTATTTGCTCTTCTTCACTTAGGCATTCTTACCATGCTTCCTCTGTTCACAACAAGCAAACCATTATTATCTGAACAGTCAGTAATTTCACGAGGAATTTTCCAGTACAGTGATGATAATTCTGAGAAAGGGTAAGCAAATTGTTTATTTCCAAATGGTGATCCTGCTTTTGTTTCTTGGTTTGTCTAATGTCTTTTCTGATATTTATCGTTTCTGTACCTCTTCCATTTTTAAAAAAACCGGGTAAGAATGACACTTTTCACAACCAATCACTGATTTAATGGAGATTATTTTACTTTTGGTGTTAGTGTTCCTTCATTTGGCCTTGCATTGTCAATGTCATTACTGTCACAGGTTACTCTCTGTTAAAACACTTGGACAATTGGGGACCATCAATATTTGCATCTGTTGCCCTGAGAACAGATTGAGGTGTTGTTTTGCTCCTTCTTAATTAATTCTAGAGTTAGGAGACCCTGCCACAATATGACTTTGTAAGTGACCGCTCCGTCTGTAGCAACTAAAGCTTTTCTCTCTTTGAATTTTGTCTTCAAGGAACAAGAGGAGAGAAATAACTTGGAGTGAACCAGCAGGTTCTGTGTTTGGAACTGTGTGATAATTTGGACACAAGTAATCACTTGAATGATGTAGTGCTGTAGATTATAAGTTGGCCTCCTTTCATTTATGTGGTTATCTGTGCTAGAGATAAAGAATCATAAAATGTGAAAGATAAGAAGGAGAGGGGAACCCCCTTGAGGAAGAAAAATAATTATAAAACATGCTGCCCTTTCAGAGTTTACTACCTATATATCATGGCATTTTGTGGGGGATAAGGTAAAAGCAAGTCCAAGATTCATAATTCACAGCCTTAAAAACAAAACACTAAATTTTATGCCCTTCAACAAACATATAGTCTGTGTTCCAGTGCATACCTTGCTGTGAGCATCCATATGCCACAGATAAGATGCCAGAACTGCAACTTTACCTCAGAACTGATGTCATCTCCACAGTCCTTTTCCCCAGACCCTCCTCACTAGAAACATGTGGTCCATCTCTCTTCTGGCCTGTCTCCAGGCATTGTGGGGAAAAAAAACCCAACTTGCTTGGATTTAAGGAATAGCTATCAATTCTAAAACAGGGTCGTGTCGTTGTACGTGCTCCCCTCCCCGCCTTTCCCTGTGATAATTTTTCCTTCTTGCAAATATTCACATTTTTCTCTCAATTGAGATGACTGTGAACACACCAACATGTTTACTTATTTTCAGCCTTTTGATCTTTAAAGCATATCCATGTCTTCCATGTTCACTGCCTTTGGGTACTGCTGCTGCATCTCAAAATACTCAATTGAGTGTGATTTTATTAATGAAGATGAGCCTGATTGCTCCACAGACTATAGCAGAACTGAATACAAATAAAAATGTTCAACAAATGTCTTGTTTTTATCTTTTTATATTGAGGTAGCTGGGAGGGACAGTCAATCAGATCAGTTTCCACTGGTATTATCTTCAAGTACTTCTGAAATAATGTTCATATTGATTTTCTTTAAATAGTCCTTGTTAACAGAGTCACACTGACAGTGCCAAAGAATGTGGTATGTAATTTTATTTTGTGCTTAGCTGTAAAAAAATTTAACACCCTGTTGAAAAGATTGGACTTCTGTACCCTTCTGTGGAAGGCTGACCGTAAATTGTGCATCTTTCACTTGATAATGAGGCCTTTAGCTATTGTGTTCTTTGGTGACTAGTTGTTTGAATTTTGTGTGAACTTAAGGACGTATATCTCTTTCAGATTCTCTCCATATACAAGATGGTGCTTGCTGTTTTCTGAAATATTGGGTGTCCCCAGCCTAGTGTGGATCAATGGGAGTGTTTTATGAACATGGCTTGAACCAGAAAAAAAAAAAAAACAATGCTTTTGGCACACACTGATATTTTTTTTTAATATGTTGGTATTACATATATTTATACTTTTGCAGAGAAAATGGATGTTTTGGTAAGGCTTATAAGGTCCTGAGATAGTCTGCCATGGATGATTTCTTTTAAATGTATTTTTTTTAGCCTATAGACATATTTTCTGGAGTAATGAACCACAGTTCCGATCTGATGTACAGTGCTTTACAGATGTTTGTTTTACTGATGGAGAATGTGTTTGTCAGTTTCCCTTGTGTTAAAACTGAACACAAAACCTGCTGAGAGCTCTGACATCATTATCATAATGTGAATTCAGAGGGCTGTAAAATACATGTACATGAATGTTTTTAGCTTCCTGCTTCATTGGATGCCCCCCCACCCTGACTTATGCTGTGGGTGCAAGGAGTGATCCGTCTCTCTACCTTCTCTTCAAACCCTCATGACTAGCTTAGTAAAGTTAAAAAGGGAAGGGCTGAAAAGCTGATTTTGTAACGGGAGACAACACTTTGTCTTGTAGAGACTGATGATCGTCTAGGAAATGACTAATGATTTCTTTTAATGGCTTTAGGCTCCAGGTGATCAGATGAAGAAACACAATAAAGGTGGGTTTTTTCTTCTCCCCCACGTTCTTCCTTTTTTCCTTGTGATTCTTTGCAGCCTTTCCAATGGAAGCTGCAAAGGCTTGTGGAGCTCTGTGCATGCTCTTCACTGGTCTGCCAGCTAACAGGCAGAGGATCAACTTGACTTGAAAGAAGAAGGCAAGTTCTAGTCCTAAAAAAATCCTCCTAGAACAGCAAGTAACTGCTAATATTGGAGGAACAGTTATGACACTGAAAAGGCAGGAATAAATTAATTTTCTTTGGTGCAAGGGGAAGGAAGACTGGTAAATTTATTGCATCTTATTCTCCCTTCGTAGCATTTAAATTCAAGAATATCTTAACTGTAAAGAAGAACAGAGTTTGGTAGTTAAAATTAGTAATTGATGAATTCTAGGTAAGGTCAGTAATCAATTCCAAATGGGGTCAATGTGTAATGGAAAATCCACAATGAAAGAGACCCTAAAATTCACTGGCATGTGTTTTGTCTGATACTTACAGAGGTGTAACCCATCTCCATCTCCATATTATCACCATAATAAATATGCACATAAATTATTTTTTTAGTTTAATTTCAAATCCCATCTCTATTAACAATTTATATTATAGGTATTCGAAAGTGGGTGGAGCAGGAGCAAAACTGAGTGAAAAAGGCAGTTTTATTCACTACTATAAAAGTTGTTCACGGAGTTGATTTGATTGGCAGTAGCATGAAGAGAATATTCTTTGATTTTCAGAGAATCGTTAATTTCAAATGAGAAAAAAAACTGCAAATCCTCGGTCACCTTCTCCTCAGCACAACAGTATCATTTTGACCATTTGAATATTCAGCTTGTCTAGTTAAAGTACATTAGCTCATGTTAATGTACAATGATTTCAGATGGTTTGATCCATACTAGTCTATTTTTATTATTCATGCCACACTTACAAATTAGAAAAAAAACCAAAATATTTTAACCTCTCCACATTTTTTTCCTGCGTGACTTTAGAAAATTTGTAATGCCATTTGTGATGGAAAAGTCATATTAGATGTATTTCTCTTGCAAACGACTGTCTAAATCAGAGCTGGTGAAATTTACTCTTTACATAAATAGCCCTGCAAATCTTACTTTCTTTCTCCTGTCGGTCCCTATTCTGTGAACTGGTTATGTTTGCTATTTTTGAATTAGCACAATAAATACATACCAGATAGCCTATTTAAATAATTTGCCATGGTGTTTCATATGAACCATGTGTCTTAACTGTATTGAATACCTAGTAAGACCATTTTTCTGTGTTTTGCTCTAGTCACAGCCAAGATTGAATAATAATGATTAGCAATGTGTTAGTCACCCACAATGGCATGTGGCCATTGGAAGACCATATGTAATTCTTCAGAGTCATACCTGTTAAAGTTTGTTTTATTCACATATTCTTATCTTTGCAGTAGTTAATTGTCATATTTGAGAACTCCAGAATTTTCATCCCATGATAAATTTCAATATTTTGGCATTTCTTTTTGTTTTGAGTTAGAATGAGTAATTGAAGTACTTCCACAATGTGGATAAGGGACAGTTCCACAATGTGGAATTACTCAACAATTTTGAATTAAACTTTACAAACCCTTTCACATTTTACATTTTGTGTTAACTAAAGACATTCTTCACTCAAAATAACCAGATTGCAGGAATGAAGTAAGTTAATATCTGGTGTGATGGTGCCTTGTGAGAGTTTTGATTCAGGTCCCTCTTTTAACTGTTTCCATCTTCTGTCTTTGGTTCCTGCTTGGGCTGTGTCTTGCAATCCACACCAAAAGTGGTGCAGCATTCCTATGATTTATTTCCCTGTTGGAACATAGAGAGGTTGCAGAAGCTGTGTTTGTCTTCTGCCTCCAGTTACACAATTCTCAGACTTTTCTAATAAGAACAGTAAACATTATTGAATGGGACGGGGTCACATTTGCCCTTTTTATAGCTGCTGTCTTGGTAGCTTGTAGCTGTCTGGTTGTTTGTTGCCCAAACTGTGTGTTTTCCATTTTCCTTCTCTGTTTGCAACTGATGAGATTTTATAGCGGAGTTCTTTTTATTTGTCTGTACTTCATGACTGTGCAGTTAATGCAGCTAAATTTTATCCCTTTTCTCCTGCTCCTGCTCCCCAGGTAGTAAGTACAGCCTTCTTCTTCCTGATGTTATAGCTCTCTGCTGCACTGCCAATGCCTCCCTACCTTTATCATCAGCAAACTGAATCAGCATACTCCGAAGTTTATGCCAAAGGCAATAATTCAGATATTAAATAAGATGTATAACCAGTCAAAGGAATAGTGCTCAAACATGCATGTCAGAAAAAAAGTAAAAACAGTGAGGTAATGTGCAGTGTGTTTCTGGCAAGTTTTGCATGAAAGTTAGATTCTATAGGCAAATTTTCTAGAGATTGAGAAAAAAAAATCATAAAAGCAAATGGTTAATAAAAGTGTTCCCCTCTATACCATTGTCCCACTCCAGCTGAAACTGAAAAAATTCAGAATTCTGGCAGTATTGCCCGTACCAAGGATGAATCTCTTTCATGTTCCTTTGGTGATTCCTAGCTCCTTTAGCTAAGGGTTCCTCCCAGCTTCTTCCCTCCCCCCAGCTTCTAATGCTTTCTCTAGAATTTAGGTTCTAGAAAGAGGAAGCACTAGAATGCACTCTCAATCATCTTTATGCAAAGAGCAAGAAATAATCTCCACTGTATTTAATGGGTACACCTTCAGAAGCTGCAAAATTGGTCATTCTACACCTGCCTTCTTCCGATGAGCACCAAATAATATAATTGGTGTGCTAGTCAGAAGGCTGACAGAAATCCTGATGTTTCAGTAGATTAGGTTTCAATATGCAGATAGGTATCTTCCTCCTCCTGATTCTGAAATGTAGATTAAGTGTGTATAAATTTAATAAATCCTGCATGTAGAAGGACTCAGCTCCAGTAAGTCTATCAAACAAAAAAGAATGTTTTTACATGGCACTTGAAAATTATGTGAGTCTGTGAATTATGGGACTTGATTTTTCCTTATTTTTTATCCACTGCATAATAGTTGCAGTTGTAAAAAGTGACTGCAACAGTGACATAAAATGCTTCCCTTCATATGTATAATGAAAAATCTCTTTTAAACTTACTTATAAATATTTCATCTGAAAATATACTGTGGAGGAACTGGGTTTCTTTACTCCCAACAGATGGTTGCTTATGGTAGTTCTCCAACAGAGAACCACACCTGTGAATTAGCATAATTCACTTAAATTTAAGGACTCCTTGTGCATGGAAGGGAGGAGAGAACTACCTTGACCATGATTACAATAAAAATTGTAATTTAGAAAAAAGTCTGTCGCCATCTGTACTTCTGTAACAGCCTTTTAAATATGAGCAAGACAGACGAGAAATGTGCCTAAAATTGGTATGTGATAATTTTGCGGAAGAGACTGTACGGCATGGTTGCCCATGTTACCAGGAGCTGTCTCGATGACTCAGGAGACTTCTTCTCAGTTATCTTCAGAATAGCTGCATTGATTTTCAGTGTCCCCTTGTTGGTCGCAGTAAGTTCAGTATTGATCTGTTGACACCACCAAAGGATCAGCCAAATTCCCCATGCCACATTCGTGTCTCAAATTGAAAGCAAAATGTCTTTGGGGGCCGATGTACTCTCCTATATCCTTAATCCCTGGCTAGTGGAAAATGTACCTAAACTGCAGCTGTTGCTCTCAGAGAGGAGCAAACAGTGCACTGGGTATGTGTGTTGTGGTGTTTAAAAGAAACTTAAAGTTGTCTTCCAGAAAGAATCAACTCTAATGATATCATGGATGTGTTTTTCCACTCTGCTTCTGGAGACATCTTGTTTGGAAACACTAAGTGTTTGTTTCCAGAACTTTCAGCCGTTTCAGAATCTACTGACTAATGCATATGTATATGTTGGCAGTACAGTTTAAGATGAACTGGTCATCCTAAGTCACTTGAGTCCTTGCACTGTGAGAGTGGTGGTGCTGGGTCAGATCAAAGGCCTGCTGGCCCCCATCTGTCCTGAGAAACTCGTGCCGGGAGAGGGGTGCAAGAACATCCATCCTTTGATGCTTGCCTGGAGCAGTCCCTCAGCCTCCAGAAGTCTGGGGCTAAATCTGAACCTTCAGCCCTGTTCCTCGTATCAGAACAGTAATGTAAATTTGCATGCAGTGCTCGAGGTGTAACACAGAATCACTGAACGCTTGGAGTTGGCAGGGACTTCCCAGGATCATCTAGTCCAACCTCCCTGCTTAAGCAAGGTCAGTTAGAGAAGGTTTTCCAGCAGTGTGTCCAGCAGAGTTTTGAGTAGATGGAGATAAACCAGATGGAGATGTTCACCCAAAGAATTTATACATGGGATAATGCTTAATACTTCTTAGCAGTTTTTGGGTTTTGCGTTGCCTTTTTTTTTTTTCCTTCTAGTGACAGGCTTGATTTGTGTAATTTTTGTCCATATTTCAAGGTTTCTTTGCTTGTGATAATAGGCCACTTAATCTGTTTAATAGATGAAATTAGGAAAGTGTTCAATATTCATAATTTAATATCCATTTATAGGGAATTTTATCTGCCATTTAATACCCCATAACAGAATCTCAGTAGAGTCCTCTTGCAGTTGGGCATAAACTCATTATTATGAAGAAATTTGATTATAAAAAAATCCCAACCAACTAGTGTCACCTCATTTCTCATCTCAGCTCCTGTAGTGGCTCCTCAGGTAGCAGACACCAGCTCTGGTCCGTTAGACTTACTGATGACCTCTCTGCACTGTGAAAACTAAGCTTTTATTCTTTCCCTGTTTTGTATCTCTTTACAAACTACTAATTCGTTGCTGCCCTCTGTAATTTCTTCAAGGACCTGTTTTGAGGGACCTTGTCAAGCGACTTCTGAAAATCCAAGCAGACTAATCAATCAAATCTACTTTATATTCAAATGCTTGCTGAATCTTTCAGAGAAGTCCTGTGGTTTTGAGATGTGGCTTCCCTTTACAGAAGCCACATAAACTCTTCCCCAGGCTGTTATATGTATCCATATATCCACAGTTCATATTCTTAGAGCTTTAAATCACTTCAGCAATACAGAGCAAGAGTATAGTCCTCCAGTTCTCTCTGATAAACATTTTTAGAAATTGTTGTCGCCTTTGCTTTGTTTCAGTCTAAAAATGCTAATTTAGTGTTGTACGAGAGCTCAGGTATTGTTTCAATTTGAGCTATTTCATCCATGGGTTCAAGTTAATCCATTAACTGGGTCTCAGCCAGTGCCCATAATGTGCTGTTGGTCATTTTATCTGTTTGTTTCTGTTTTTTTCCATAATATCTTCTGCCTTGTCTCCCTCTCTTTTTATGTGAGGTTTGAAGACCTTTTTTTTCTTTGCGTCTGTCTTCTGAGTAAAGAAATATTCTAGCATTGGAAAACTTTCACTTTGTTCAATGACAGATTTATCATAGGCTGTCCAGTAGGCATAAAATCTTCACAGAATTAAAATTTTATAATCATGGAGCAGCCACTGTTCAGTGTATTATGGCCATTCTGTGCTTGTTGTAGAGATCTCCTTCCGTGCAGGATGTTTTCCATTCAGTGAATCACAGGTAAGATGTTACTCTCCTGCCATTTGAGGCAAATGCCCATTAATAGTAGATCTGAGGGAGAGAGTGAAGCAGAAGCTGCTGTTCATCCTCATAAGTTTTCATCATGTACCTTAGTCATATTTGGGTAGGGTGAAGGTCTTCACATATTTTTACTGGTTTTTATGTCAATCCTCATGGTGTTAGCTGGTTTAAGTCCAGCAAAGGAGAAATCTGCGTGACTAAAGATAAGCTAAAATGTTGTGAAATTATTCTACATCCCCATGCAATGACTAATCAGTTCATTTGTCATTTTGATGAACTATGCAAGGGACAGACCATTTTGGGAAGCTGAGGGATAGAAGTTGACTTCCTGCCTAATACGCAGATGGAGAAAATTTATTTTTTGTTATGGGCATAGTTTTTGATACAGAAATGGTGGATGAATACTATGAGTCTTGTGTCAAATTGCTGGTTTTCAGTGCTCCTGGAAATTAGTTATGTAACAATTTGTTTGTACAGCTTGTAAGAGAAGTACGTGTGGCTGGAATAGGCTGGAAAATACATTGTCCTTATTGGATGGTGAAATTTGTGCCTAAATAGCTGCTATTTAGCTTGACAAAGCTATGTAAGAGTCTTTCAGTATCTACTAATCAATAATTTGAATGATAGCTCCTTGGCTTGTTACTCCTTTCTGTCATCTTCCATTGTCTCAGCATTCATCCGTGACCTTACATTGTAGTATCACTTTTGTTGTAGAAAAACCCTCTGTTTTGTTTAACTGCTTGGAGACAAAACAGGTGACAGTATTGGCTGAAACTCTTCATGCTTGGCATTGTCCCTGAAGCAGTAAGTTGCTGTTCTGATCACTCTGTAATTCATGCAGCTGCCTTGAGTTCGTGTGTGTGGACACATCTGCAGGTGCAGCCAGGCACACCTCAGATGGAGGAGAAGGTAAGTGGCAAGTTTTTAATGTGTAATGAGTTTTGTGATTCCTTTTGCTGCCAGATGAATGGGAACCACCAAGGAGTGTGCACTGATGGAGATGAAGTGAATGGTAGGTGTTTAGAAACCTAATATAAGACTTATTTTTCTTTGGAAGTGCTTGTCCCGTCTCATATCGGTGATGGACAACATAGCATTCTGAATTTAGGTAAAAAATCTCTCCAAAGAGGGTTAGAAGCTGTTGGTCTGAATGGTTCTTGAGGCCCAATAGAGATGGTAAAATGCCTGGATAGAACAATGGAATTATTTAGGGTGGAAAAGAACGTGAAGATTGTATAATCCAACCATAAATATAATGTTGTCATGTTCCCCACCAAACCATGACCTGAAGCACCACACCTCAATATCTTTGAAACAGCAGTCACTGACCATTTCCCTTTGGATTCTGGGGGCTTAGTTCTGCTTCCTATCTCTGTCTTCCAGCTCAAGGGGCTGAGTATCCCAAGGTGACTCATCTGGTGCAGTGCAAGTGCATTTGACACAAGCCAGGGACCCAGAGAACGCACAGCCTTCTTCTGTGGCTGGTCAGGTGAAGGATTCTGGAAGTGTGCTGAGCTCCAGCAGTTGTGCAGAGCAACCTCTCTCGTCTGTGCTTCCCCGTACCTGAGATGCTTCAGGCATCAGAAATTTCTGAGGCACTGCTAGCACCCCAGCTGGTGGTGTCCTGCTTTCCCAGAGAAGTGCTCAGAAGAAATGCTTTGAATCTGCTGTTTCTTTCATGCTTGTGTGTTACTGACTTCACATCTCTTATTCTCAGATGGTCAAACTTCTGCCAACAGCTGCCCTCCATTATTGCTCATAAATGTCCAGTAGTAGCTACAGGTTGCTTGACAGTTTCTCACCTTTCTCCAGCTAAACTCTCTTTTTGTGCATCTTCTTGGGGTCACCCTTCTAGTAAGACAACACAGGATAAAAATCCTCCTTTCTTCCCCCATTGCCACACTATGCTTCTGTGTGCAGTGCAAAGAGGAAAGCCACGGTGAGGATATTCTTCCTTGTTTTTAAGTTTTTCACATAAAACGCAGAAGACTTGTTATCCCTGATTTGGCCTTTTCCACAAACTTGATTTGTGTTAGAACTTTCTGGAAGTAACAAATTTTAATCTAATCCCAGAAATGAATGTTTTCGTGGACCCCGAAAGGAGGCTTACTCATGTCAAATGAACTGGCCTCAAAAATTTGAATAGGAGACTGGAAAATGGAATGAGCATTATGTTGCTCAGAATGTTGCATTATGTTGATTTATTGTAGAGTGTCAGACTTCATTTAGGGCTCTACTTTGAACTGGGAGTCCTATGAGAATCTGCCCTGCCATGTTGAGATAGTGGTGTGCCATCCTGGCAATGATTTCCATTCCAACTCCAATACAAAATACATGCCTGAAGTGTACCTTTCTTTCATAAAATTCTCATGTGCCAGACTCTCTGCTGAAGCTGTTTGAACCACGTTGAAAGACTAAAATGAAGTATGAAAGTTATGAGTTGGCCATGCAGGCTTTTGCCTCTGGGTTTCTTAGGACTAAACTTTGACAGGATTTGCGATGACTTATGTAATGGTGGTTCATTGATTTTACACCAGCGCCACCCCCACCTTTCTCCATCCCCAAGTATGAGGCGAATCTACTACTGGAACCACTTTTTTCTGACTTTTAAGTCTGAAAAGCTGTAGATAGGTCAGTGTTCTTTCATCCCCATACAGTGTACTCTTCATGTTAGACTGTCATTACAATAATTATGAATCAAAGCTGATTTGTTTTACCTTTAAAGTACATTTAACGCAAAACCTGATTTCTTTAAAAATTACTAAACGGAATCTTTTACTGTGAAGCACCTTTTTTTGTGTTAGTATTTAAGAAATTTTGCTCGTAATAGCATGTGCAAAGCTTGGTACACAGCAAAAATAATAGAAAATATGCCTTCACATAACGTAAATTTCCCTAAAATTTCATAAAATTCAGCTTTAAAAACTGTCTGCAGCCTGGGTTTTTTGCTTCACTGACTGATGGTGAGAGAGGAATTGTTAGCTTGAAAGCTGTCTTCAATTCATTCAAATGATTGCTTGGGTAGGCGCAGTTGTTCTTGTTAAATGCAGATACTTAAGTGGAAGTCAAAGTACTTGGAAAACAGACTACATCTGTCTGCTTCTGTACAGTAAATTCTTTGCTCACCCCTTCTGCAAGTAAGAACTTTGTTGTACCATCTGCGTGCTTAAATGATGGTGAATGAGTCAAGAATGGAGATGATTCTTCCTGTGCTTTGGTTCTGTTATTCTCTTCCTTCTACTTAGCAGATTTCTTGTAGGGGAATGGTGTTTGTTTCTGCTACAGAACACCACGTGAGTTATTGGGGAAGCCCAAATAATGATGATTCTTAGAGATGTTTGGAGACTTGTCAGACAGGTCGGTGTTCAGATGTGCTCCCCTGTCGCTTCCCTTCAGCAAGGGGCTGGGGAGCCCTGGGTGACTGAGGAATCAGAGTCAGCAGCGGAAGGTGTTTCTGCCCATTTTGAGATGTGTCTTTTGTGTCCCTGCAGCAGTTTTGGCCCTGCATGCAGCCAGCACTCATAATCCAAAGAGAGCTGATTGGTGTCTTTTCCACTTGGAGCCTCATCCAGGATGATGCTGTGCCTCAGCTCTTGGGAACGATTGGGCTGGAAGTGAGAATGTACCAGAGGAGTGCCACATACACCATGGCAGACCCAGAGAGCTTTTTTTTCAATTATTATTCTAGAAAGCACTGGTGAGTTTCAATAGTTTTAGTTTTCACTGAGACTGCAGTAGTTGCAGAACTGAAATTTCAGTTGTGCCGAGGATGAAAGGTTCCTCTTCTCCACTTAATAAGATTCACAAGGTGACTTTTAATGTAGTTAGTCAGGGGAGAGTTTGGTCTGTTGATGTTCTGCATAGGCTGGCAAAGAGGGACACTCTCGTTGCCTCTGTCAGCACCATTCTGTGGGTCTGGCTGCAGAATGCTTGAGTGCTTCATATGCACATGTGTGTTAAGAGACATACATCAACTTCTTGTGTAGGTAAGTGAAAACTTAGTTTTTCACAACAAATAATTACATTGATTAGCCAAGACTGAGACTTTTTCAAGGCCCTTGCGTAAATTAAGGGGCTTAAAAGCAGTGGAAGTCCTGGTGTAGTTATACTGACAGAAAAGCAGCAGCTTCGGCTAGAATGATGGAAGCCAAATCTATTATGCTGAAGGATAATATTTTTTTTTTGCGATACATTAATTATAATTTGTAATTACATTAGCTTGAATAATTCCTTTTCAGTGCAACTTCAAGATGCACATGGGCACACTCTGTGGGAAAATATTGAAAGTCTGATATGTGAGGCGTGGTCCGTGCTGTTGTTTGAGTTATTGTATGTGTTATTGTTTAAGCTCCTATGGCTTAAAGAGCAATTTAATGTTGTACTTAGGTGTGATAATACTTCCTGAAGTATTTCAGGCTCATAAGATCGTATTTTCATTCTTAGGGTAGCTTTCAGTGTGATATTTGAGACAGTGCTCATACGTGTTTCATACCAAGACTTGCAAGATCTTTATAGGTGGTTCTGGAATATGCAGTCCCATTCTCTCTGCTGTTTTTTATGCTGTTATTTGGATTTCTTCCTAGTGGTTATGCTCCATTGTTGGAAGAATTTCCAGATGTTTCCATGGGACACTTGCTTTGTATGATTGCTGTCTCTAAGGTGGTGTTTGTATGTACTCAGATCTTTATGACATTGTCCCTTAGCTCTTAGCAGTCATTTTCTAGGAGTCACTAATGTCTATTTATAGGCAGTTAGGAACAGAAGCCAGAGTAATAAACTGTGTCATCAGACATGCATACAGGTCTGTTTGAAGGCAGGGTTTTTGCAGAAGAAAAAGCATTTGGATTTCATCAGAAGGAATTCATGACTGACTGTTTGAAGCTATGCTTTCTTGCATATAATTGAGAGCCATGGTTTTTGATAGTGGGTTAAATTCTGTACTGTGACTCTCATGGCTCACCAGTTTCCTTTTACAAAAGTTTTTGGTGTGACTACAGCTAAGCTCTGGTCTTTAAAAACACAAATAACCCAGCTCTTCAGCTTTAGGGAGGAAAGACTTTCTTTTTACTTCATATTGAAGTCTTCAATTTTCTTTTCAGAATGAATTTCTGACACCATTATTAAACTATATCCAGCAGTCTTCTTTGCTGGCCTTACCAAATGCTTGCATGAAAAGCGGCAAAAGCACATTGCTCTGTGCCTGAAAGACTAGAAAATCCAATTTCTAAAGAATGGCAAATAATTGAGGGCACTTCAGAGTGGCAGGACCAGCTCAAAGTGCACTAGCATACAGCATCAAGTGTAGAAGTAGTTTGCAGGAAACTGTCGAGACAAGGGTAAATTTATATATATATTTATATGAAATAACAGAGAGTGTGTTCAGCTGTCTCAAGACTTGCCAAGGTTCACCTCTGCCTTGAAGAGAGCATGGGGGAGTAGAGAGGCTTTATCGTGTGAATTAACTCCATCTGGAGAACAAAATTTCTCTTTGCCTTAGGGAGGTATTTGTCTCTTTCGAGTTAGTCAGGGAGGGGTCTTCCTGCCTAGTTCTTTAGATTGGCCAGATCAGTTTTAATTCTTGTGTGCTCTCAAGTGTACATTCCCAGATTTGGAGTGTCTGTGTTAAAAAAACCCACATATTTTTATCCTCCTAAAGCAATTATGACCTGTCTGTTAATGACCTCTTAATGTAATTCGTGAAAACACCGAGCAGCGTCAAACACAGGAGCAGACACAGGACTGTTGACACATCTCTCCATTTGAACAAATTGTGACTATTTTTAACTCTCAGATCATTTATAACTGTTATTTCAATGTGTTTACCCAGCATTTCACTGACCCTATAGCGTTTTCTCCTAGGCTGTCTCCCTGTATTATTTCTGAGAAGGTTGTGCGAGGCAATGTCGTAAGCTGTGTGGGGATGAAAGTGTGTGGCATCTTCTGCCTCCACAAGTAATAAGGCCTATTACAGTGGAGGAAAAAAATATGTTTGATAATGAATTGCTCTTGAAAAATGAAACTTGCTTGCCAGTCATCTCCTCATTCTCTGGTGCTGACGAATAATTTTTGTAATTTTTTTTGCCCCCCGTATTTCACTGGTGCATGAAGCTGTCTGGACTCTGTTTTTCTCTCATATTATTTTTCCTTTTAGAGACAGTGACAATTTGGCTTCTAATCTTCTCTCTCTTATTCTAATACTTCCTCACTCATTTCTTCTGAGTTAACAAATAGCCACTTGCAGCTTTGAAATTTCTTCAGATCACGCTTTTAATGTTATGAGATAAAACTAATGAAGGCGAGCAATTTCAATAATGTGTAATTTATCTGTCCCCAGCCTTAAGCTATTACAAAGCTGTTACAATTCTTCTGTTCACCTGAACAAAGCTGACCCTTCAGTGGAAGAAAGGGATTAGACTTGTGCCTTGCAGGGATTTTATGACTGTTGTTTCTCCGCTCTGGACCAAGTAGCTGGTCAACGATGCTTTTGGTCTTTCTTGTAACTCTCCCTTGCCTTTGACTCCTACTGTTTGCACTTGTTTTTCAGAGCTGGCCTGTGCAAGCCTTTGTTTTATTTTGAAATTTTCTTTCGTAATATGAGCTGTTTTATTTTGGGAAGGTGGGGTGTGTTTGTTTCTTTTTTGCTTTGATTGTTTTTTTCTGTTCTGCTTTTTCCTCGTTGTGGTTGAGGGGAAGTCCAGTTTGCTAAGTTGGTCTTTTATTATACTTACCCACCCCTGAGTTGCACTGGAATAGTTTGCACTGCTGCTTGTAGCTGTGTTTTCTGTCTCCTTCCCTAAACGCTCTTATCTTAAACTTGCCTGTTTCTGATCCCTGGTTCCAGGTTCTGAGTTTGACTTCAAAAGAGCAAATTCAGTATTCAGCTAGTTACCTGTTAGAGCCTGTACTCTATGACTACATAGTTGTTTTTTGATGATTTTTCAAAACCGTGTCATGTTCAGCACTGAACAAATGTAGGTTATAGATAAACTGCTCTGTTTTTTCTGTGGTGTTTTCCTTTTTTATTTTATTTGTGTTTCTCTTCTTTGAAACCATGTCCTTACCCTCTTGCACAGCATTCATATCTGAAGCATTGCATGTAGTAGTATTTAAGTCACATAGCACGTATGCACAGCAGGCAAGGTTTTTATAATGAATCGTGAGACATCATTCATATTTATTATTCGCAAGGGACATTGAGGAGCAGAAATAGAGCCGCTCCCATGTAACATTGAAAAGGCTTTTATTTAGTGATAAGCCAATCAGTACCTTTTCTTTGAAGCTGGAAAGTTGATTGTTTATAGATTGGCCTTCCAAACAGTAGAGCTGTCAACTGCAGATAGAGTAAATATTAGCTAATTAGGTTAATTTAGTCATTGTCAGTTCCATTGAATTGTACATTAGTAGTTACGTCGGATGTCTAATGAAGAGTTACTGTGGGGTTTTTTTCAGACAGAACAAGTGGATACTTTGTGGACATATTTGTCCATAAATGGCAGAATACACCGTTCACAGATGTGGATATTTTACCCATTTCTAAGCAGTCTGTTAGTAATTATTCTAAAGTATCTTGTATACCTCCACTCATTTCATATGAGTTTTCCAGATTGGTTCAGGGAACTAGTTTCCATAAAAAGAAATTTAGATTATATAGCAACTATATTCAAATCTGAGAAAGTCAAACACACTGTCAGTATTTTTTGCGTAGAGCATGCTGTCAGTTTTGCTCAGTCTTAAGGGCCTTATGTTTCTTTTCCACAAGATTCTGGGTGCAGTTGTACTCCTTCTGCAACTGGTGAGATGCACAGAGGTAATATGTTCCTTTGTGCTTGCTAAGAAAATTATTCACTGAGTAGTACAGACTTAATATTTTTCACTTCACAGGGAAGAATTCCAGGTCCTGTGAGATGTCTCAAATTCTTAATAATTCATATAACCAGTTGTGCTTGTTTCATCTGTTGAAGGCAAAAAAACCCAGCAGTGAAATGGTGCTAGTATCTACATCTGATAGCAACAAAATACTTCAGAAGGAAATACAAAAACCTCTAAAATCTGAGTAGTCGTAGCATGAGTTACGTTAAAATGTTTCATTTTACCAGGTGCTTCTGAATACTACATTTTTGGATCCTTATAAAACCGACAGTGCTTTTGTTTGTACCTTGTGATCTTTCTAAAATAATGATTTAACTTCTCATTTATCTAACTCAAAATCTGTCCATTTCAAGATTTGGGAGTCTCTTTTAGGTAGGCACCTCAGTCCAGCTTTGTAGGAGATCTCGTGTTACAAGACCCAGGTTCACACTTTTTATATGACACACAAATATACCATTGGTGTTTTACAATAATGATTGTTGTTATAGCTTCAAATGGAAATTTACCATGTCTTTCAGAGTATTCTTCAGTAAATTTTATTAAAAACTTGCTTATAGAAATGAAGAATTATAGATTGGAATAGACCTTCAAGGTTTTTTGAGGCCTTAATTTATTAGTTGCTCTCAATAGCTATGCTTTACAATAGCTTTGGGTTTGTTTGTTGTTTTGGGGTTTCTTCCCCACAGAAAATGCTACACAAAAGAAGTACAGAGAGCCTGTTGACCTGTTCAATGTAGATGTATTGGTTGGCGTGTTTCAGGTACTTATGTTCCACCTAAAATTCATCCAACATAAGCTTCTGCTTCTACTCACTGAAGAGCTGTTTCCCTGTCCTGTGGGTAGCATGTGACTGCAATATCCACGCACATCCCAAAGTAACATTTCTTTCTGCAAGGCATAGCTGAGCACTTCCATGATACCAACTATTACCTTCAGAAATAGCTGTGCACTAAGTGGTTTGTAATATAAACTTCATTTTTAGTCCTACTGTGTAGATCTGAAAAACTGTCTGTTTTGAAACTGTGACCTCAAATAGAGAGACCTTACTGTTTATTTTCAGTTGCAGTTTCAGAAACTGCTGTGGTGTACTGTGAGATAACTTCCCTCAACCTGTCTGTGTTTGTGTCCTTTTAATCAAGAAATTAACTTCGTTAGTTAGGAACTCAAGTAAGTAAATAATGGCAGCTACGACAAGCTGTGAAAGTTGCCTTCTTCTCTTTCCCATTTTCTGGTCTGTAGTGGCTGTTGCTATGATGGAGATGTCACATGCATGGAGCAAAGAAAAAGGTATAATTTGCAGTGAAAAACACACAAGAATGTTTGTAACAACAGATTAGGTTTATCATATATTAGGTTTATCATGTATTATAAAAGTATAGCATCAAGACCAGATGCACATTTTTAACATTTTAAGAGAATAGATGGTGAAGTGAAAGAGCTCATTCATTCAAATTATAAATAAAACCTAAGAGTGGTCATCAGGTGTCTGTCCAGTCTGTTGATAAGAAGAGCAGACGGTTGCACAATCAAAATTACCTCAATAGATTTATCAGGAGAACATATTCTTAAAGACATAAATATTTATATTGAACAGTGTTTGAAATAGATCTGCCACTTGATATTACAAAATTCTCTTATATTACAATAGCCCCCTCAATCAGGGTCTGATTCTAACTGGGAAGGAGACACATAGTCCTTTAATAGAAAAGTACGGAAAAGGACAAATAGAAACCCTTGAGAAAGTGCAGAGAGCAAATAGGTGAGGTAGTGAAAGTCAAACGTCTGCTCTCAGAATAGATTTCTTTCTTTGACCTGTTACACTGAACATATTTTTAGTAAGATTGTAGGTGTCCTCAGCTTATTCTTTCTTCAAAATTTCTTGAAATGCTGACTGAGGTCCTAAAAATGCATGGAGCAGAATAACCCCTAGATGGAAAAAGATTGATTAGGAATATGCTTACAGCCTAAGGCCGTTCATGTTCGTGCTGTCCAATTTGTCCAAATTTACTTTCAAAGAAATTTTGTACTTAAGCTTAAAAGGTTTGGATCACAGGAAAAATACAGGATTCTTTGAGGCTCTGGATGTTCCAGTGATAGCAAAAAAACATTTTAGAAAATGCATCTCTTCCTGTTCTTTTTTCTGTTTAGTTATATGGCAGTCATGAACCTTTTTCTAAATTAAGCTTTGAAGCAGACTCAAAAATATTTTTGTATATGGGTCTTTTCTTCTGCTTTCCTTTAAAACCCATTTTATTTATTAGAAGTTTATGTAAGTATACTTATGTGCTGTAAATTTGCAAAAAGAGGAAAATCTTTCAGACTGATCATAGTTGTGAAAATTACTGTGAACCAATGTTACCAAAAATTCAGTGAAATAAAAAAAGCTCCTTAACACCAATGCAGCATTAAGAAGCAGGCATTCTTTATTCGTCCGGATGTGCGGGGGAATAGCCCCTCCCAGATCCGTGCATGCTGGGTGCAGGACAGTTCCTGTTTCTATACTGTCTTTTACATGCCTGTTTACTGATTGTCCCAGAATAAACATACATATGATAACCATTTCCCCCAAGTCGTAAGCATATTTCCCCCCCCCCTTTTCGCATGAGTTCTTCTGTCCTGGGGGCCTCTCCGGTGGTCCCTGGTGGTTGCAGACCCCAATGTTCCAGTCGACCTGGGTGAGTTGGCAGGGCACTGGGGCTGGTAAACTTCCAGTTCTCCTTCTTACACAATAGGCATTGTGCAGTTCAATAAGCCAGGGGTTTTGGTAGAACAGGCACTGTGTTAACTCACCAGGTGTAGACAATTTATCATCCGGTAACACCAATACTGTTTACTCAAGGAAATTACACTTGGATCGTACCTGAAGGCTGGGCTTTCATTTGGTGGGACTTTGACAGGCTGGAGAATTGGGCAGAGGGAAACCTGATGAAGCTGAAGAAGGGCAAGTGTAGAGTCCTGCACCTGGGGAGGGATAACCCCCAGTACCAGCACAGGCTGGGGCCTGACCCACTGGAGAGCAGCTCTGCTGGGAAGGACCTGGGAGTCCTGGTGGGTGACAAGCTGACCATGAGCCAGCCATGTGTGCCCTGGGGGCCAGGAGGGACAGTGAGATCCTGGGGTGCATCAGGAAGAGTGTGGCTGGCAGGTGAGGGCAGGGATCCTGCCCCTTTGCTGGGCCTTGGTGAAGCACATCTGGGGTCCTGTGTCCAGTCCTTGGCTCCTCAGGACAAGAGAAACAAAAAGCTCCTGGAGTGGGTCCATCAGAGGGCAAAGGAAGATGATTAAGGGACTTGAGCATCTCTTTTATGAGGAGACATCTGGGACCAGGGCCTGTTTAGTCTGGAGAAGACTTGAGAGGGGATCTCAGTAATGTGTGTAAATATCTCCAAGGCAGGTGCCAAGAGGATGGTGCCAGACTCTCCACTGGTGCCTAGTGACAGAACAAGGGGCAATGGCCATAAACTAAAACACAAGAAATCCTACCACAACAAGAACTTTAGGTTGAGTGTGGCAGAGAACTGCAACAGCTGCCCAGGGAGTTGTGGAGTCTCCCTCCCTGGAAACTTTCCAAATCCACCTGGGCCCATTCCTGTGTCACCTGCTCCAGGTAAGTCTGCCTTGGTAGGGGGGTTGGATGAGGTGATCTCCAGAGGTCCCTTATAACCCTAACTATCCTGTGATTCTGTGAAATTATGGAGATTCGAAGGATTTAAATGACAAAATAAGCTTATTTTTAAGAGTGAAAGGCTTCGTGGATAGGAGGGTAGTATAAAAATAGAAACCTGCAAGAAAAGAGAACAAAAAGATGTGGTTCTGCTCTGAAAAGCAATACTGTGAATAGCATTGTATAGACAGATAAAAGATCTTTTTGTATTTTGTTAAGTCCTGGATTAAATATCTGATTTTTATAAAAGAGATTTCATTTTTCCTACTCCTACTAATAATGCTTGACCAATAATAATGATTCTTCAATCTTAACTGAAGATTCAACTTGTGAAGGCTGAAGAGAACTTGAGAACTGAAGTCAATGGTATTACTCTTGCGGTTAAAATGAAGCATGGATTGAAAAGCTGTGGTGGGTCACAGTCACATAAAACAGTTCAGCAGAGGATGTTCAGATAAAACAGTAAGAGCTCACTCTCCCTTCTGTTCACTCTTGCATTGCAGAGATGTGTAGAAATCTGCCACGCTTTCTCTGAGTCCACAGAAGAAACAAAATTTCCAGCATCAGCGCTTGGATGCATTGAGTAGAATGAAACTTTGCAGGATGCATGGCCGTGGTTGTATGCTGCTGTACATTTAATTTTAGCCTGTAAGGTGCAGTAGTGATTGGTAAAAAGAGGTGAATTAGGCCTGGCTTTCCCAACAGTACAATGCTGCACAGGTACTTGCATTTTCCTGGGGGCAGATGCAGCTCATGTGACTTGTGCACGACTCCTGCAGCTCACAGTGCCAATGTGGTCATGTGACCAGACAGGGAAGGTTGTGCATTCCAGGCCTACAGCATTCCAGGCCTCTGCTGTGGGAAAAGGTACTTTTCATGTAACCTAAAGCACACTTTATTCCAGAAGTCAGTTATTTTTAATTTCTAAAGAGCTTTGCATGGATATCTTTTAAATGCATGTCATCTGGAGCTTTTCAGTACGACTTGTGATTCTGCTGACTTGAAATTTAACTGTTTACTTCTATGCATTATTTTTTTTTTCCTAAGAAGAAAGATAATTTCAATGATTTTTGAACTCAAATGCAAGATCTTTAAATAGGCAGGAAAATTAAAAAGTCAGAGTAACTGCAGATGTGTTTTCTGTCAGTTACTGGCAGATAGCTGCATGGAGGAGGGGTGGAGGCTGAGTAGCAGTAGAGGTCCAGAAAATGTGTGATATGAAACACAGCAGCATTTACATACCTGTCATTCAGAAAGCTTATAATTCCACCAAATTTGGATATGGAATCAAATTCAACTGCTAAGCTTGCCTACGTTTTTCTTATATTAAAAGGAGAATGAGTAAGACATGTCGATAAGGCTTTCCTAACTCAAGTTAGGCAAAATCAGTGTTATCATTTTTAGAAGTAAGGCTCCCCTCCATAAAAATAGATGTGAGCAAGTTGTATTTGAACCACAGGGTGAGATTAGTCATTGTTATTTCTACAGCACTGTGTGTTTATGTAACTGTCTATATACATTTATGTAGCAGATCTGGAACAGATGTGTTGTGGACTGCCCAGATGCTTTTCCCAAGGGCACTCACTGTTTGGAGCATAACGAAATTTGAACATAAGCTGGAGAAACAGAGATAGTGAATAATTGCAGCTCTGTACAACCCAGGTCAGCAGTTGCTTGTCTGCAGCATCATTTTGTAAGCCAGTTGTTGTTGTTATTATGATCAGAATAAACCAGAGTTGTCATTGAAGTTTACATTCTTCAAACAGTCTTCACAAACTTCACTTGTATCAGCAAGCAGACTTGAGACTTGAGTCCCGATCCCGAGTCAAAATTACATCATCACAAGATCATCATCATTTTGCCACCATTACAATGTAATTGTGAATATTACAGCTAGTTCTGGGTTGCAAACAACACTTTTTTCTTTCAACGCGGTGCAGCGCCATTGAGTAACAGCAGCTTTGAAACAGCATCAGGGCACAAATATTTTGTAACTAGCGTGTCTGACCCACCAGCTGGGAAAAGTGAGGGCAGAGGTGAGTGGTTCCTGTTTGACGTCAGCCTTGGGTTTGGGCTGACCTCACTCTGCCATCAGCCGCGGCGCTGGCCATGGTGCTGATCGAGGGGAGCAGGGACAGGGCGGACCCGAGCGAGGCGCGGAGGGCGTGGAACCCTCATGCTGGAGCAAAAGCAAAGTCACAGAGGTTGCTAGAGGAGTAAGAAGAAAGGGACTGGTGTTTCTCGCAGAGAAACAGAAAATAAAGACTGCCACGTGGTTTATTTCCCTTGTAAGTAAGGATGGCACTGCTGTGTGGGAGAATTCAGAAAACTGAAAACTTCGTTAAAATTTTTGGGTAAATCGATTTAATTGGATTTAAACATTATTTTGGTCAGCGTTATTGCAGAATTGCTGCTGTAATAATTTCAGCTCTAGGCCGTGTGGCTGATTGTGGCAGAAGAAGTTGGTGGGAATTGGAAGTTACAAGCAGGAGCAAAGGAGAAAGAGCAATGTTTAGTCTTGTTCTTACTTTTACTTTTAAATAAGAGAACAATATTTCTACAGTTTGCTGAAGTTAAATAATAAAATGGCATACCTAAGCCATTTTTTCCCCTGTCAGCCTAGAAACATTTGAAGTCCTGTATGCTGACCTGCTCTGTTTGTACATCACAGGCTGTTTCTTTATGCCTTTGCAACATTGGTGATAATTATGCCAATGATAACCAATCCTTTTTTCCCCTGCAATAGAACTGTCTCTTCACCTTGCAGCCTGAGAAAACCGATTTTAAAATTTAAGTTTCTGTATGCTATGCTGCATTTCTAGAAGTCCCATTACACTGCATCTCCTTGATGGAAAAGACAAGTTTGAACATTTTAGGAGAACCTACTCTGGCAGTCTGTCTGCATTTGCCAAGCCTGCACCTGATTTCTCACATATCAACAAATTGGTGGTTAACATTATTTTTTGATGGCCACCTTTGCAGCCAGCCATTTGTGTTGGAAATCCTTACCCTTTTAAGCTACTGCAAGCTGATTTTTTGCTAATGCTAGAAGATGTACATAATTAAGGCATTCTGCTTGTCTTACTTTATGGTTGGTGGGGTAGCGACTAACAAATATCTCCTTTAGGAAATTAGAACACCATTTAGTTCAATAAGCCACAATGAATTACTCATTTTCTCTGGTTGAAGTTTTGACAAGCAGAAAAATCTTAATGCTGTCAAAAGGAAAATCAGTTGCAGAAAGCTGATTGTTTTGTTAACCTTTCTATACTAGTGGGGTTTAGTTTTTGATCCGTTTAGTACAGTCTGAAGCCACAAAGAGTCCTTAGGCCCTCTAATGTTACCTCCTGCCTAATCCCTATGATTAAGTCTCATGGAAGCCTGAAGATTTTGAGTCCTGTATTGAAGGCAGACTTTGTTTTGTGGCAGGGGAATTCTCATATTCCCCAAACCCGGTTGATAGTGTGTGTTTCTGTAAGGTGCTGACTTTTTACCTGTTCTAGTCATCAGTGCTTAAACAGTTCACCAACTTCACCAGTGTTTTAAATGTGGAAATCACAGGTAATAAGACCAGATTCTTTCCTCTCAGCTTGCACTAAGTGACGTTTTTGAGTCCTTGCTAAGATTAAATAAATGCAGTTCAGAACATCAGTGAATAAGTGGAAAAACAGCATAAAAATTATTTAATTAAAACGTAGCTTACTATTTTACACATATACTTATCTTAATATATTATTTTGATGAAAACTCAATTTATATTCTATTGGAAGGATTTCCAGAATACCAAATACTTCTTCATGGAGAAATGATTTAACATTTGCACTTGCAGCAGAACATGCAAGTGTACAAATTGAGTAGTTTTGTTTTTTACAGAAATAATAGGCAAAGAGTTTGTAACTACCCAGAAAAGATGCAGGTGCTTGTAGTATAAATAATGTCAGTTTTTCTGGCATTCTTTGTGTGGGTACTAAATGTAACTAATAATAACATTTCCAGGTTTTATCCATTACTCCTTTCCTGATCACACCAGGTCTGTATTCTACATAACTTTTTAACTCTTCTGAAGGTGGATTTTTTGTTTTGTTTTGGGTTTTTGTTTGGTTGGGGTTTTTATGTATGAGTTTTTATCTAGTCACAGACTTTTATCTTAGTTCTTTTAGCATTTTTCTTTGAACTTGACAATGTAGTTCTGCCTTTCTTATTTCTGCACAGAATGTTATTTTAATGCTAAAACAGAAGATCAAAAAGGTGGTCATGTTACCCTTTTTTTTTGTCTTCTTTTGCTGGCTTGTTTTTACTTTTAAGAATCTTTGTTGCTCAGTCTTATCTAGCAGCCTGTCAGCTTCTACTTCTTCTGATTGTCTTGTGATGCCAGACCTCTTGTTTGGCATCTAATCAGTTGCTCTGGTGATTTTCTATCTGAAATGAAATTATAGAAAAGAAATTTCTAATATAATGTCAAAGGGAGGACTGAATCAACCATCCTGAAGTTCTTTGCAAAATTGAAGCTCTCAGTGTGTTTAGGCAAAGAAATCTGAAAGGGGGGACGCCAACTGAGAAGCAGAGTTCCAGACTGGCTTCTCAGCTGTGCCATTCTTCCTTCTAGCTTCACACACCATCTTGCATCTTCAATCCAAGGTCAGCTTGAGTGGGCTTGAGGCTAGAGAAAAATCTTTCACATGTTCTTCTTAATGTTAAGCGAACTGTAGCAAGGCTTTCTCACACGAATGGTAGCAGTGTGAGAATGGCTTTGGAGCTCTTCTTTGGCCACTGGAGTTGCTTACCTCTCCGCATTATCACTCTGAGTTAGTATTTTCAGAGCACTCACTGGAATGAAATCTGCTTTCTGTCTCTGATGCTTACCTGACTCCAAATGTTGCTCATGTCCAAATGTTCGGTTTTGCCTGGCAGCAGAAAAGTCAGTTACTGTTTCTAGATCAGATATACTGGGCACCCCAAGATTGGAAGCACCTTCTCTTCAGAAATACAGTTTTGTACATTGAACTAAGTCTCATATTGTCTTTTCTTAGCAGTAAAAATGGGAAAATCATCCTAGAGGTGTGAAATCCTTCAAGTACCCATAGGATAAAGACAAAATGCTTTTTGCTTTTGCATATGCAGAAAATGCAGTGAGAAAAATCACAGAGTGTTGACAGAGAAATTTCATCTTCAAAGTTGTTTATGTAATTCTAAAACAGATATTTACAGCATTTTTGTGGCAGAAGCTTTGTGATCTGAATATCTGTATTGTCATCTGAGCTAGGGCAGCTGTCAAGAGAGGAAACGAACTTTATTGTTACCATCATAATTTGCATTTGCTCCATTAATACTGTGGGGGAACCGTGGCCATGCCCCTGAGGGACTTAATATGTGACTCTGAGGTAACTCCTGTCCTTTTTCAAGTGTACTTCATATCTGAGAGATCTCGTATTTGCTTCTTTCTGAATGTTTATTTTATTCATTCACACTGACAACTTGCAGTGTCAGTTTCTCTTAACACCTGTCTATGCATTCAAATAATTTTCATTCTTTCCGTTTTAGGATATATATTTTTTCTTCTAATCTCTCTTCTGAGAGTTATCAGCTGTGAGATTGATGTGACTATTTCTGATGCCAGTGCTTTTGTATTTGCCTAACCCTGAAAGAAAATCTAAAGTGTGTTACTGGTTTGCATTAGAAGCCAAAGTATATCTGATTTGTTTATTTCCTCAGTGGTTTCAGTTGTCGGTGGTGATTACTATCTCTGTGTCTTCACAGCTACAATGGGTGAATCAGAAATAAAGCAATCAAATGTCAACTATCTTTTTTCTCAGACATTCTCACCGGATCAAATAGTCTTGAGAGGAAGTTAAGTTACACCACATCCTAGTGGTGGGAAGTGCCATTCTCATTTTTGTGACTACCAGATGATATTCTTTCCATAAAAATAACATTTTATGAAAAATTAAGTTCATTTTCAAGATTTTTATTTTGCTATGATGATTTTGCACACTGTTGGCTTTTACTGAATTTTTTTCTCATGGCAGCTTAGATCCTTGCAAAATATTGCTGTTCAGAGCTTTTGAATCTGCAGAATGTGATAATTAGCCCCATGGTTCCCTGTATTGTCTTGTTTTCTGCTACATAAAACTATCAAGTTTATCTATGGATGCACCTCTTATTTTTCTAAGTTACGAGATCTGAGGCAGTGTAGATTGACAGCTGGTAAACTTAACAATATATACAATGAGTTAATAACATTTCAATCCTGACCAGAACCATGTTTTCTGTGCCTTGCATGGTTCCTAAGTGGAATCTGTCTGATTGCCAAAATATGTATTAACTTTCTGTTACACTTTGTTTCGTGTAACATTAACACTTCTTGCGTGAGAAGATGTCAGAAAAAAAGTGCATTTTCAGAGTTGAACCTTTAAAACTGCATGGGTGATGTGAGCTTGTGGAATGTGCAAGGAACACAAAAGCATTTAGTGTCTCAAAAAATCAGTTATTCTGTTTTCTCCCTACACTAGCACTAGTGACTGATGCACAATCACATTGTCCATGTTCTTGACTTGCTGGCAGTGCTTCCCTAATGCAGCCCAGGATGCCTGATCCTCCCTTCTGACAACCCTTATCTCCAAAGCCTTGTTAGGCTTTGTGTCTGCCCTGGAAGTATTGTTATTGTTGGTTTGAGGTTGCTTGGTTTTATGATGTTTATTTCTCACTCACATCTGAAGCAGTTCCACTGCAGTTAAACTAACCTACTGAACACCTGACTGGATCAGAATCCTTTGCCTAGCTCTGTGAAATGAAAGTTAGTTTTCTTGGGCAAGATATATGGTCCAAGGATGAGAGATTGTCACATCAGAGCAATTAAATCCTGTAGAAATATACTCTTTAAGTAATTAAAAAAATTGAATTTTAAATTTAAGATTTAGCTTGTGTGATGGGAAATAACAAAAACAACAACAAACCAGAGTATTTAGAACAGTCCATATCCCTATTGCAGAAAAGTGAGGTCAGGTATTAATCTTCAGTTGTTACTCACTCCGAATAAATCATGACTCGTTTGCGGGATACATTATGGCAAGAAAATGTGATTGTTGCTGTTTGTTTTGTTTCAGATTGTTGTGCCACGTGTATTTTTAAATTCAAGGAGATGTTTTGCCAAACAAAAGCCTGGTGCAGCCACAGCTTTTACTTAGTGGTGCACCTGATGTGTTACACACAGAAAAACTAATTTGAAATAAAATACACTTGAGTGCTATGGATGATTGAAACTGAAATGAGTGGCCACATGGAGGAAGAGAGAAATGACCCCACCAGTTAGCAAAGCAGCAAAAAGTAGACATGAAAGCTGGTTCTGTCTTTTACTGCTAGGGTTTCTCAATGGGAATATAGGAATGTTGCTTCATTTAATCTAGTCTTGAATATTTCTTGCTTTCAAAATAGGATGTGACATGCCACTACAATTTCATAGTGCCTCTTAACAGTGAGTTCAATGTTTCTCTCAGCCAATAGCATTTCATAACCCTCAAATCCAGATTTTTCCTCTCTGCTACTCGCTTTGGAAGAACTGAGGAGAATTCTGTTGGGTGCTCATGGTTTCCAATTGTAGTATGGCATATGAAATGTAGCCAGAGAGTTTGGATGATGATATATGCTTGTGGGACTCAGTATCTGAACAGATTTATATTTTACATAAACATGAAGTCAGAATTTATATCTGAGCACGTCTGTATTGTGTTTTGTTTGCAAGCTCTTGTGCCATCCAAGATGATTAGACAGAGTTTAGGTATGTGTGAGAAATATATGCTGCAATTCCTTTTAGTGATAAGAGAGATTCACTGTGGTTCCAAGGTCAGCAAAGTGTCAATGTACTACTCAAGTCTAACCACCTGTGTAGGATAGGTCATG
The DNA here is from genome assembly GCA_018881555.1 of Amblyornis subalaris. Taxonomy (NCBI): domain Eukaryota; kingdom Metazoa; phylum Chordata; class Aves; order Passeriformes; family Ptilonorhynchidae; genus Amblyornis; species Amblyornis subalaris. The sequence continues at coordinate 445,988 of JACAXG010000117.1, read as the reverse complement.
CTGTTTCACCAAAGCTTTTGTTTGTTTAATGCAATTACCTGTGCTGGAACGATTCAGTGTCTCCTGAAAAGGTGGAAATAAAATACTCTGCAATGGGAATTAAATGGAGCGGAGGAGAGGGGCTTCTTTGAACTAGAATGAAAACTATTACATCAAGATAGGTTTTAAACAAATAAGCTTCCTGCTTGGATGGGAATGTTGTGCCTTTGTGGGTGTAATTAATGTGGCTTTCATTTTGCACTGGTGGGACAGCAGAAATCCAGGAACATTAAAGCTGCACAGAACGGTGTGTGACAGCAGAGATGGTCTCCCTGTCCACTGGACAGGCAGAACCCACAGGCACAGAGATCAAGCAGGCAGAGTGGGGGTGGGTTTAGGCCATGAGCTCTGAGTACAGAAAGTCAGCTGGGATATCACAAATGTGTCTCGGGGGAAAAAAACCAATCAACAGCAAAACCACCAGCACCAGAAAACCCCAACCAACCACGGCCACTTGTCTATTCAATCCCAGAAGTTCTGTGTTTGTGCTGGTCAGCAGCAGTTCTGCTCAGCTGTTTTCCTGCTGTGTTGCTGCTCTTTTGGGTTTGGGTGTTGTACAACTGGCCCACCACAGACCAGGGGCTTTGCAGAGAGTGTGTTTTGCTGCTGAGTGAGATGGAAGGCAGCACACGCAGCAAGGGCCGTAGGCACTGAGGCAGGAGGCACTGGCAAGGATTTTGTGAAGCAGATAAATGTTACAAGACAGGAAGAAGAGAAGTAATAGGATAAAATGCCTCTCAACATAAAGCTGTGGCCTGTGGCCGTTTTCTCTTTCTGAGTTCTGTTGTTCCTTCGTTATAGCAGGGCATTGTGAGCACTTGACTTGGCTGAGCTCCTCTGCCTTAGAGCTGCTGCAGAGAGAAGATGCAGAAAGGACCAGGGCTGACTCCCAGCCACATCTGTCGTGCAGTTTGGTGGTTCCTTTGGCCAATGACAAACTTCAGTGCAGAGCACCTCTGACAGGTTATTCAGCGGCTTCAATTCAGAGCTACAGGAAGGTCTCTTGCAAACACTTCTTAGAGCTCCATCTCTAAAAACATTCATGTCAGCAGGGACTCTCATTTCTGGAGCTGTGAAGGTTAACAAGTCTGAGCTTACAGTTTGCACGTTTGAGTGACTTTCCCCCATTCCCTCTTGAAAAGCATTTGTGTAATTGGGAATTTAGCACGGTCGCATCTTCCCCAGATCTTCCTGTGACACCAAGAGAGAAGTTTTGACTTCACAGCTAAATGAACCTCCCAGTCCTTTCTAAATCGACTACAAGACCAATCTCCAAACCTGAAACTCAGTCTTTTCTGCGTCATCTGTCATCTGGAGTAATGAACTAAATTTAAAAAATCCCATTTGTTCTAGGAAAGACTTCCTTTGTCACAGTCCAATGCTCCACCTTTTTTTTTTTTTTTTTTTTGGCAGCCTTCATTTTCTAACCCTTTTCATGTCAATAATTTTCCATTTTAAGATGGGTTTGGCTTTTTATGCCATTTGTTTCTGTTAGAAGCTTGATCAAAACCTCACTTCTCTGGTGGCTGAATCTGCCGGACTTCTGACCTACATGTAAATGGAGTCACTTCATCCAGCTTGGATTTTGAGCTAGATGCCAGATTTGTCTCCGATGATTCTTTCTTACCCATGGTGTAGAAACTGGAAACCATTCTTTGAAGATGGGGTGAGTTGAGCTTGGCTGGGCAGCACATGCCCACCAAAGTGCTCTGTCACTCTCCCTGCTCAACGGGATGTGAGGAACTAAAACACAGCCAAAGGCTTTGGGTCAGGATAGGGACAGGGAGATCACGTATCATTGACCATCCCAGGAAAAACAAACTCATCTGGGGGAAATTGATTTTAATTAATGCCAGTTAATAACAGAGTAGGGTGGTGAGAAATGAGAACAAATCTGAAACCACCTTTCACCACCGCCCACACCTTACAAGGCTCAACTCTTTGTCCTTGCTGCTTCTTCCTCCTCATGCTCTTCCCCTGCTCTGACACGAGGTTCCTCCCACAGAAGACTGCCCTTCCCAGCCTTCTCCAATGTGGCTTATTCCCTCTGACTGCAGTTTTTCACGAACTGCTCCAGTGTTGGTCCTTTTCCATGGGGTGCAGTCCTTCAGAACAGGCTGATTAGAATAGTTTCTGGGCAGGTGTTTCCTCCTGTGAGACAAAATTAAGAAAAAATATGAAGAAAGTCTTAAGTGAAACAAAACCAACAAAACAAAAATGTGGCTATGTCTCAGTTGTTTCTGGTTTTTTTGCTGGTGCTTGCAGAAATTTTCTAATTGCAAAAATATAAAACGATAGACAGTGAGGTGTGTTTAGCATATCAGTGAAGAATCTTGAAACTTCACGTTTGAAATATTGGATGATAAACTTCTTCTGATGACATACATGCAATTAACAAAGTGTACATAAATACTTCGAATCAGATTTGAGGTTCTGAGAGTAAGCTGTTGTTTTGAAAACATTGCAAAAATTGGTGCAAAACAGAGCTGTTTCTGAAATGTCTGGGCCTAACATAATTGAAGGTGTGCTGTATTTCCAATGAATGAAAATTACTGCAAGGCACAGACCTTAGGCAACAATAGAGGTCTTTTTCTTCTTTGTTAGGTAGCACTCTCTAAAGGAAGGGAGCCTGAAAATAAATGACAGCTTTCTAGCAATGCCGAGAAATTTAATTTTCTTTTTTACTGACCTAGAAAAAAGCTTTTGAGAATTGCAGTGTATGTATAACCAAAAGAAGTATTTGGCCTTTGCCTGAAAACACAGAAGAACTCAGGCATCACCTAATGAGTTGCTGCACAGTTAGAACCTTGTCCCAGTCATAAGAAATGCAAGCAACTTAAACAGGGATTCAGTCTACTATTTTATGAATTTATGATGTTTGAAACAAAGTTAATGATTCATATAAGTCACTGAATTAAAGGATTAACTCACCCTTTGTTTCTTGACTGCTTGATGACATGAACAGGAAATTGTCATAATAAATTAAATACAGTTCAGTGAAAGATGAGAAAACCTGAGATATGTTAAAAAGAGGAAACAGTTATGTATTGTTGTAGAACGTAAATGCTGCAAAGGAAGGGTGTTCATTTTTGTTACCCCCTTAACGTGATTAAAATAAAGTTATTTATTTTAGAGTCTCAGGATCCCTGTGAGTGAAGAATGATCAGAAGCATATGCTTGGATTTAATGTACAAATGCGGAGCCAAGTGCTGGATTCTCATTTTTCTCCTCTCAATCTGCACAGTGCGGAGAAAAATGGAAAAAATATGCCACATCTCATGAATTCGTTAATTTATCGCTTACCATTTCAGATACAGTTTCCAGTTGTTTTGCAATTTCTTGTCCGAAGCAGAGATGTGGTGTGAGGTCAGGGAGTTCACCCATCCAAATTTTTGTGGTGTTCTGCCAATGCACACAAGTTACGTCCCTGCTGGAATGTTCACCTAAACCCCATCTCTGTCTGCCTGAGACATGCACAGAATTTAGAACACGGCAGATAAGAGGTTGAAGAGTCTAATCAGTCACCTAATTAGTGGTGAGCAACATTAATTTAAAATGTGCTTTCTGATGATCTGGTTCACTTCTGCTCTCAAATATAAGAGCATGGTTATAAAAGGAACTTTCTGGAGTGGTAGCTGCTGTAATTCTGTCTGACAGCTAACCTATCCAGTCCTGATCTGCTGTGGACAGAAACATACATTGCCATGGTTATCTTGAGGAATTTGGTAAGCAGCAGAAGTGTGCACTGTACCAAATTCTTTTCTGTGGCCCTTTTCCACACATCAAATTAATGATAAAAAACTGGTTAGAAGAATGTTTGTATCTAAGAGGAAGTGGTTTGGAAAAGAGAAGGCTGCTAAAAATACAGTACTTTTTCCCTTCAAGTGGTAGATGGAAAGAACTGAGGAGTTGATGTAAATCTGTGAATTCAGTTACAGAAAAGAATTAAGTGGCTGGCAAAAGCAGAGTATAGAAACCCAAAAAATAGTGGTAGCATTTATTAGCTGATTCATACATACCTGGTGAAATGATGTGTGAACTGAAACCAGTTTAAAGAATTCTGTTATTTTTGTCTGTATCTAGCTTGGGGAAAAGGGTATGTTGCTCAGGTAGAAGGAGCTTTGTCTTGAAACACTTGTGGCATAACCAGAGTAAAAAAAAAAGGGAAAGTAGATTGTTTGGAAGAAAGAAAATTGGGTCATACCCCTTTCCCAGAAAGATGTTGTTCTTGGGAACACAAGGGTAGGGGAAAACAACACAAATACACATAATTTTTCTGTGAAGAGCATACTTGTCATCACGCTGCATTAATAAAACAGCTGGAAAAGAGAAAATACCAATGTTTTGTCTCTTTGTGGTTCTCTCCTTACACAACACTTTTTTTTTTTCCTTAAGTATTTTTCACTTTGCTTTTCTGGAATGTCTGGAGGTTTTTTCTTCCTTTTTTTTTTTTTTGAGTACATTTATTTCATGTCAGTGTTAGGCACAGATACTGGCTTTTTAGAAATCAGCTATGACACTTGCTGTAGCCACTGGTCCCTTACATAATGAGCTTCTTGAACTGACAGCCTCAAAAAAAGAAAGTACATCTACTAGAATGTTAATAACCCACAGAGTGAAAGGGGTGAGGAAGCTGGCACAGGTAGCTCTTTTCAGATCCTGTGGTGGAAGAAGGTACAGTGCCCTTTTCCTGTCACTGAGCTCTGGATAAGCCATTTGTAGCACCGTTCAGTAATTGTTGGTTGGTTTGTTTTTCTTTAAAGTAACAAGATCTGAAGAATATATGGCTTTGTTCTGGCTGTTGCCTGTATAGTCCCTCTTGTGTGCACCTAGGATTTGCCTAGGGCCACTGGATCCTCTTGCCTTTTCATCAAGTCAGGAGTGATTGATAGCTACTGTGAGATTTATTCCTTCTATGCCATGGCAGAGAAGCTGCAGTTGATCAATAACAGCAATGGTAGAAGCAGTTACATTTTTATTTAAATGCTGTGCTGCAAGAGCACTTAAAACTACATGATATGGTGGGCTTAAATAACCTGACATTTACAGAATGGCAGTAGGCAGGTAAAGACACTGCAAGAAGGCAAAATGCGCCTACTGAATCTATTGTAATAGTAGAAGATCAAGTAAAAATGGTTTATTTTTTACTTACATTTACGCATAGGAGCACAAGGGAATTTCTGTGCCTTTACAAGAGAGGATGGGCTTGAGGGCGAAGATTATAGGCAGCCTATTAAAGGTAGATTTTTTTGCAGTCTTCTTTAAAAGCTGGGGGTTTTTTCAGCTTACAGAATGAATTTACTTTTATATGAAGAACAGAGGGACAGACGTTCTTTAAGGATGCTGATTTTTCAGGGTTGAAATTTGTACACTCTAAATTAGTCCCAGTAGCATCTGTCAGACCAAAGACTGCTTAAGGTGTGTACAAATGGCATAATCCTGTTTAGACCATATTTCAGTTAAGGCGCAATGAGTTAGGCTCACATGCAAGCACGAGGCTTGATAGTTTAGGTTGATGCAGGTGCCACAGATGACATATTTTTTCTGTATTTTTGCCCCCCAGTTGCTGAATGTGTAACATTTGAAGTGGCATTAGGTGTAGCAAGTCTACAGCACTGTTTTTCGTACCACTTTTGATGCTGCATTGAGCCTTAAAAAAACGGCATCACATTTAACTCTGTTCCACAAGTGTTGCATCTTTTCTAAGATACTCATTAAAGTAAGGTGTAAAAAAGAAAAAATAAAGATCTAAGCCATTATGTATTCCTCACTCCATTTAATCCTTTTCTGTACTATTACTCATTGTCTAAGCATGAAAAGCAATGCAGTTGTTCTCCTCAAACTTGCAGTTTCTCTCTTGCTCTTGTTCTCTGCTGTGCTTTTTTTTGGTCATTGCATGCTCTGTTTCCCCAAACTCTGAAACCATAAGCCTGTGTGCATATTTTCTATTTGCTGCTGCTTCTATTCTGAATTCCTTTTTCTCACTTCCTTTCTTACTATGCAGCTCTTCACTTGGCATGTCTCCTGACCCACTCTGCACACTCCCACCACCTCCTCCTCTCACCACCTTATCCTGTGTGCCTGTCTTCTCACTTCAGCATCCGTCCCTCCTCGGCCTCCCTCTCAGTGTCTCGCCATCTCTGCCTATCTCATCTCCAGATATCCAGATAAATATAGATACATGTATACATGTCCTTCTCCATTTCTTCCTCTGAGATGGCTTCTCTTTCCTTTGTTTCCTCCCAAAGGTTTGTTTTCCCCGTGCTCTTGCTTCTGCTGGGAGTGGTGGTGTGCTGTGGGGAGCTTCCCTGGTGCGTGCCCCACGGCACAGCGGAGCTGCTTTCTCGGCGTGGGTCCACCACACCTGTGGGTCTGCGCTGGTTTGGGTGGGACATGGGGAGGCAGAGGATGGAGAGATCCGTGAAGGCTTTGACTGCACTGAGAGAGTATCAAATGCGGTTCACTGGCCAGGACATGGAAGGGCTCTGGGTCGTGAGAGATGGGCACCGTGGTGATGTTTTTGCTGCTGTTGATAGTCTTGAGAAGAGATTGCCATGACCTTCATTCAAGAGCTCATCGCTCTGTGGGCTGCAGCGCTTAGAAGGGGTGGGAGCAATTTCCCCTGTCAAAGACAGCTGCTTTTATGGGTGCCTATATAAAGCTTCCTTGGTCATCAGACTTAAAACTCTTTCAGGTCATGTTATACCTGATCTATTCAAAATGCCCTTAGGGTGTAATGAGCCATATTCCAGAACTGCCAGTTGCTCTCTGTTACCTGCAAAGGGAATTCAGGTAATTATCAGGGAGGTACACACTGACATTTGATTAGATGAGTTTTGCTCACTGTTTCTGTACAGGTGGAAGGAAAAAAATTGTATTGAGTCAGGCAAGTAATTCGGTGGTTCAGAAAAGGTACTCAGCACTCCCTATAGCATCACGAACTGTCAGAGAAATGAGGAGGTAAAGCCAAAGCAGAGCAAGGCTGTGCCAATGAGACATCTGATGAATCTGCTAATAAGGAAGAGTCACTCAAAGTCCTGTGTTTTAACAAAAGCTGATGTAAATATTGTGCAGAGTTAAAATTACTCAGAGGAGTTTAATACTTCATGTCTCAGGTCCTGGTCTTAACTTTGTGGTATCACATCTTTCTAAATTCCCTTGAACTGATATTGGGTTTTTTGGCTTTTTTCCGTCTCTGAAGAGAAATAATTCCTTCGGTACACCTGAGAATTCACAAGGGAAGAAAATCCATTTGAAAAGAGCCAAGCTAGGTTTGAGGCTGTTCCATTGATGCTCATGAAGGTTTTAACTGTTCTGTCAGAATACATTGTGCTGGTTGCTGACATCTTATGTGCTTTGGCCAAATTCTGCCTGATTTTATAACGTCTTCAATCACTTTAACTCAACAATAAGATGAAGAGTTGGTTCGTTCTAAGACTAATACATGCTAGAGAAGTGAGGGGTTTAAAGAATCAGTAGGACAGCCAATTTTGAAAGTGTTGACATATGCTAAACATTTTCTAGTGCTCAGTGAAATGGTCTTTACAAGGAAATCTTAGGCGTTTTCATCATGTGATCAGCTCATGTTTACTGATGTAGTATCTGAAGAAATAACTAAAAGTTGTCTGCTTTTTCAACAGTATTAGTATATTTAATAATATATTACCTCTTCATGCAAAGTTTGCCCTTTTAGAGCGTCATGGCTAAAATAATATTACACCTCTTAAAATTACTGTATGGAGCATGGTGTTCACTTTATTATATGAAAATTACTTGAAATAACTGTAAGTTGTTTTTTTTTTTAACTCATGCATAAATTTATGAAACGGAACCAGAGCAGCAATTTTCATTTTACCCTGATGCAGCGTTTGAGTAAATGGGAGTAATTTCACATTACTGCTGTGTACTGCCCATTTCTGGTACCGAATAGTACAAAAATAGCCCTGTATGTTCATTATTAATAGCCCTTACAAAATTCAGTTTTTGAGAATAAATTAAAAAAAAAAATACCAAACCAACAACGCAAAAAACCTTTAAAACAAATGTTCAAAAGCAACCCCAAACCATGTGGGGAAAAAAAAAAAAAAGAAAAATGCTCCAGCCGAGAGACTTGAGCCTGCTATAGGCAACCATGTTGTAAATAAATGTATTTTCTGCAGTTCCTGTAACTTGTGTCATTCTGTTTACAAGTGATCCATGTAAGAGTGAACCTTCAGCAAGACCAAGAAGGTCCCAGACTGGAAGGCTGGTTCTGTGCCTTCCCCCTCCCCGGGGCTGGCACTGGTCACTGCCATGGTCCCCTCTCCTCTCCTCTGCCCTGGGAGCAGACCATGCTTCTCGGATGAACTCTCCTCCCTCTTCAGGTGATGCCTCTTAGGGCAACACTCCTGTCTCAGACTAATGGGATGCATCTTTCTGATCAGGGACTAATGAAATTACAAAGCCAGGCTTCTTTTTTTTAGTAATCCCCTCATTTCTTTTACTTTAGCAGAGGCAAGGGGCGTTCATTTAGCACAGTCAGTGTTTTTCATTATTGGACAAACTACAGTGCTATAAACTAGGCAGCAAAATAATTACCCATAAATCTCTGTTTATGGGCAATTACTGTTAACTCTTTGCAAATTAAATCCACTCTGATGGGCCAACTGTGAACCTCTGACTTTCTGCCACTGGAGTTGATAGGAGTAGATTTGAAACTCAGGAAAATAATTTTTCATCTTTAAATTCTAGTCAGGGAGATTATTAGCACAAACTGGGAGAAAACAAGCTACTTCTTCATTTTAATACTGGCACTAGACCTTCCTGATAAGCAGAAAATGTGCTGAATGGAGTGTTCCTCCATTAGGAACAGAATGTGGTGCACTTACAAAATTTCATAGTCGCTTTGGTGAGAGAAGGGGGATGAAGATGGAAGCAGGGTGGTTTGTTGTGTGCCATACTAAATGGGAAGTTTGCTGATTTTATTTTTTCTAAATACTTGCAAAACTATGTTGAGTATTAGGTATTTAGGTTGAGCAATAGTTTTTAGTTTCAGCAGGAAATTAAGCCTGTTTGTTGAGACATTGGAAATCAGAGTATTTTCTGACCACAGTTTGCTTTAAAAAATAAATTTTGAAAAAAAAAAATTAGAATGATGAAGTCTTCTCTGTCATCTCTCGAAAGATCTGTGCTATTTCATAGAAATCAACAAGTGGCCTTTGAAGTTCCTCATAACTGGGAATTACTTTTGCTGCCTACATAATTGTAGTGTGACTGCAGTGAATGAATACATTTGAGTAACACATGTATTAAGCCACATATATTATTCCAGGATAACTTCTGTAATTACTTTTACCAGTAGCTGCATACAAAATATGTCATATGTATGGTGAAATCATAGTCTGAAGTACAAGCTGGGACCTCATTAAGGTCCTGAATAGCTTTAACAATATTATGAAAGACCAGTTACTCTGACCATTTGTCTTCATGGTGGTACAGCAAATATATCTTTCTCCAGAATTGAATGCTTGGGATTTCCTCTGTGTAGATTTTCATTTTTCCTAAAACCTCAGAGATACTCTGTTCATCAGAGGACGCTTGAGCATGGCTGTGCCATGCCCTCTGTTCCTGAGGGTGGCCTAGGTTTGGTGATTTATTCCTCCTTTGAATTTCAAATTCTGGGCAAATCCTAGTGAAAGGTGGTGGTGTGACATGGGTGATAATTTTGTTTTACCTTCCAGAGAAATAATACAACTGATTAGAAATGTAATTCAGAGCATTCTTTCATGCATAATACGTTTTGGGGTTTTTTACAATACTTCAGTACTGTGGCATAAAAAGAATTACCAGAGGTTGAAGAATAAGTGTTGCAATATAAGATGGTATCTTCTGTGAAAAGAGACATTCCCCATTAGAAGTTCATGTATTCTTACTAGGAGACAGTAAATGCCAATCTCCAGGAAATCAAGCAGATTTTTAGAAATTATGATGAGGGAAAAACAGTATCATTAAACAAAGCAAAGGAGAGCTTTCTTTAGATTACCATTTGCGGGAGAATAGTTCAGTATTTGAAAGTGCAAATGAAATAAGGGAAAAAATGCACTCTGAGCAGGAATGTTGCACAGTTCCCTCACCCTCTTGTGGCCCACAGTGGCATTTCTGTTCCAGTTGTAGTCTGTGATGGCAATGCAACATGCATTCATCTTTGTTAAATGCAGGGCTGAAGAATCTCTGACTAAAAATCGTGCATCTGGATTTTAAAGTACTACCTTCAGCCCTTGTGCGTTGGTGGGATGTTTTACTTTCCTTGCTGCAGTGAAGAATGGGATCAGCTCCTGGCGGTGTTTGGAGCTCACGGTTGTGTTCTGTGCTCTTGACTGTGCTGCTGTGCAGTGGAAGGGACCTGTTTGAATTCATGGGCAGTGAACCACTGGGTGGGAGCTCAGTGGGTCAAGAGTGGGCTCCCAAGCAGGGGCAATATGGTGTCAGTTCAGCAAAGGGGTAGTGTCTGGCTTGGTGCAAGTAATACAGTTCATGTTCCCTCATGTGGCTGGCAAGAGGGATATTTGTAAGTGTACATCAGTTTTCCTGCTGATAAACACACTAGAAATATCCTAACTCCATCTGTCCTGTTTCCTTCCTTTATTTTGAGAGGAGAGGGAGGATTTGCAGTAAATAATAAGAATGTTGTTTGGAATCATGACAGACGGAAGTATTTGCCGAGTGTAACTTCATAATATTTGCCCTGTGCTCTTACCTCTTGAGAGCTATCCTGTGACCAAACCTAGGAGCTGCTTCACGACCCAGATGAATCAATCAGAGCAATGTGGGTCTTTTGAGTCAGGGTGACCTTTTTAAGAATTTTTTCCCTCTCTCTCTCTACAGAGCTCACCATATGGCCAGGCTATCTCAGCATCTCTGCAGCAACAGCAGCAGCTTCTGATTTCTCTGCCTGTAGCCAGGCCCACCCTGCTCAAAGATTAGCAGATGGACTATGTCAGAAGTGAGGAATTCTCACTGGAGATGCAGCACATGTATGTTTAAATACCTAGGGTTTACCTTTCAGGAAGGCCAATATGCCACTTCTTAAGAACTCTGTCTAATTTGACTTCTCCAAGACACAAAAATGAGAGACTAATGCCACACTTGGAAGTCATTTTCTCCCATAATAAGGCCTCTGACACAAAGTGGCACAAGTCCTCTATTTTAACGTGAAGGGGAGTTTTTGCCCTGCGGCAATAATTGAGGAAATACACTTAATTACTGCTACTGTAGCTACACACTGCAAAACAATCCCCACAGTAAACTTAGGTCTTCGTGAAGGTATTTGTGGGGTCTGTGATGAGGAGGCTTCTTTGCCCTTTGGTAAAAGCTAGGAGGTATCCGAAGTACTGATCTCATTCCCTTTTCATTTCCCTCTTCCTTTTCTGTGATTTGTTTTGTGGAGATCTTTTTTGTTGTTTGTTTTTTTTTTTTTTTCTTTTTTTTTCCTTTTTTTTTTTTAAGGCATAGTAGTCCTATGTTAGAAGACTGATGCTGGCAAAGGAAGGTGTATTTTGCTTTTTACTTTTGGAGCAAAGAAGGCAGAAATTTAAGACTCTTAGTTACTCCTCTTCACAGATATTACACTTCGGCACCCTGCAATTAGGACCCAATCCTACTCCATTGCTGTTGGCAAATTTGCCCTGTAGATAAATTTTGCATTTATGCTGCTACAGAAAGGCTTACCAAAGACAAGGGAGTTAAAAGGCACCCTAATTAGCTAAATGCAGCCATAGGGGTAAATCCAGGGATGTTGCAGTAAATGTTGGCAGCGTGTTATTCAGGTAGCAGGGTTTTTTTCCTAGGGGGACTGACAATGGCTTTGAAGAGTCTTCCTCAGAAATAAGAATATGGAGAAATGAAGCAATTAATTTGAAGTATATGACCTGAAGCTTCTAAGTGTCTTGCAATAGCCTATAATTAGCTTTGCTTAAGAACAAGGGTATGTAACAGGTGGAAACATCTCGGTAGCACCTACTTTGGAGTGAATTTATTGCTTACATATCTGAACAATAAATAGATACAGCTATACAGGTGTTACTGAGGTTTTCTATACTCTAGAATGGCAGTCCTGGTTCTTTAAGCTGCTTTGAGTGTGCTTTGTTCTTTAGCTGACATATTTTTCTACTTTGTGCAGTCATTGTCCACATGTACAACTACATGACATCACCACATCCCACTTCTGACCTAAACTATTTTTCAGACCTAGATTAGATATCCACACTTGAAAGCCACTCTTCACTCTTTATGTCCTGCCTCAACTTTCTTCTGTCTTTGAAAGGAGATACAGAGCTTTTCCAACTGTCTAAAGCTGCAGCAGAGTGCATTTGAGGCTGTCAACTCTAAAGAGTGCTAAACTTATCCTTCACTGGGAAAATGGTTTCCAAGAGTAGTGCTTGTATTGAAAACTTCTTTTTTCCAGTAAGTACTAGAAAAAACATCTAAGTGGTCCTTCTGATTGTTCTGTTTACTGCTTTTACTTGCATAACATCTTTTCCTAGGAAAACAAAAAAAATCAGGGGGTTTTGTCAGTGTTACTGCTTTCAATGTGGTAAGCTGTTAGACATACCAGCTCTTAATCAGTTTTTTCCTTACAGTCTGGGTTTACCAAGGGAAGGATGGAAGTGGTTTTAAACCCTCATTAGCACCAAAGCATGTATGTTGTGCATGTTCCAGTGTCCTGTGATGAAAATCACAGCCACAGGACTGTGTGTGCAGTCCCTCCACCTCCCTCAAATCTTATTGAGATTGTGTTCATTGCTCTTGCTTCTTATAGCTAAACATTCTTTTTGCCTGAATTAGTTTGTAGAAATAATGTAGTTTCCATCAGTCTGAACCACATTTTCTGTATAACCAGGGAAAAGGTAGATGGGTGTAATATTTTAAATATTAGGCGTTTTAGTTTATGTTCTGCCTACCTAATTTACTAATTGACCCTGAACAGAGCTGTGAGAGTTGCTGAGCTAAGTAGTGGACAGTCTTCTGAAAGTGCAGAAGTGCTTGGGGAAGAGCAACACGGATCATGGGTTCTAAGTTACAGAGCTGCTGATAGCTCCAGCAGGTAAATGGAAAAAGCAGAAGGCTGCAGATGAGGGACAGGGAGTGGGACAGAGCCTCCAGTGTCCTTGAGACCACAGTCTGCATTGTGCACAAACTTTTTGGATCCTTGGGCATTTATAGAAAAGGCAATACAAAGTGCTCTCTCTGAAGGGTGAGGACTGCTTTTAGCCACAATCATTAATATTTTTTCAGCCGTAACTGCTTGCCTTTATTGTCAAAACAGGACGTAGTCCTCCATGGATTGCTGTGACTTGTGTGCTTGCAACAGTTTTTCAAGTTCCTGAGTGTATTCAATGTTTAAGAAGCATTAGTGTTGTTTCACTAAAAGAATTCGTTTCCTGACTGAATTCACAAATTTGCCGTTGCCAACAGGTTTATTATTAAGTCAGTGTGGGAGGGGGGAAATTGTATTTTCAAAGGTTCAGATGGAGGAATAAGGGAAACATTTTTTCTGAATGAAAACATGGATAAATCTCTCAGCAATATAGTGAACCTCAAGAAAATTTTTTTCCAGAATGTATCACATAATTTAGAATTATGTTATAATTTGCCTCCTGTCTTGAAGCCAAAGTTTTAGAGAATCGGACATTACTAAAATTCTTTCCAGAGTTGACATAGGCTAAAACTTTGTGCTATATATTTTGCCAGATAAAAACATTGTTAACTGGATACTTGGACAGCATATGAAAATATTGTAAATGCATAACTGAGCATCTAGAGGGATGCTGTATTGATCACCATGAGTGGTGTGCATCCTCAATTAAATCTTCAAGAAAGAGTTGTTCGATTTTGGATAAATTTTGCCAAATCTGACTCAAGCCCAGAAACAGCATTTTGACACCTGTAAAGCTGAGTTTGCAGAGTTTGACTTGACATGAGATCTCATTAAGAGTGTTTCCTCTTCAAGCATCAAGGAAGGAATTCGTGGGAAGGGGTGGCAGAAGTACATGATGCCTTTCACAGCTTGGTTCTCATTCGGAGAAGAATGTTCTGCATGTGAATGCAACACCCAATCTGCGGGACACAAAGGGCTGTGCAGGGACACAGAGGCAGTGCAGGGACACAAAGGAGTGTGCAGGGACATGAAGTGACGTGCAGGGACACAGAGGGGTGCGCAGGGACTGAGTGGTTTGCAGGGACACGAAGTGATGTGCAGGGGCACAAAGGGATGTGCAGGGACAGAGTGGTTTCCAAGGACACAGAGTAGTGTGCAGGGACACAGAGGGTGAGTGCAGGGACACAGGGTAGTGTGCAGGGACACAGAGAGGTTTGCAGGGACAAAAAGTGATGTGCAGGGACACAAAAGGGAGTGCAGGGCCGTAGAGTGGTTTGCAGGGACGTGAAGTGGTGTGCAGGGACACAGGATGGTTTTCAGGGACTCAGAGGGGTGTGCAGGGACACAAAGGGGAGTGCAGGGACACAGAGGGGTGTGCAGGGACACAAAGGGGAGTGCAGGGACACAGAGGGGTGTGCAGGGACACAAAGGGGAGTGCAGGGACACAGAGGGGTGTTCAGGGGCACAGAAGAACCTGCCTGTCTGACAACAGCCTCATGAAGATCTTTGGAGTCCCGTGTCCAAACCTCCCTCGCTGCGGGCGCGTCCCGGCTCTTTTCCTGGCTGTGGCTGCTGTGGCTGCCGGAGCCGGTGCCTGCGGGGACCTCTGCTGTGCAGGGCACAGGCAGCCCCTGGCTGGCACGGACAGCTGATTTGCATGGCTGTCACCCAATTAGTGCTCACAAGCCCATGACTGGTGCATGGCCATAACTGACTGCACGTTTTATTCTGAGCAGCTCTCTGAAAGTACACGTGGAGCTCTTCAAAATACGTTTTAAAAATGTGAACCTGTAAACCCTTTGCAGACTATGTGGCAAAGGCTGCTTAACTGTGATTCTATTTTACATTCTAGTAGAGTTTGGAAATGACAGCCTTCAGGTATGTCACTGGAGTATGCTGTGCTTGAAGCTTCAGTATGACGGGGAGGACATGAAAGAAGTAATTTATTTTTAAATGTCTAATACACCACTGTGCTGAGTTCCTTATGTACAGGAGTACAGACTGACGCAGATTGGATGGGAATCATTATCCTGGATTACAGAGCAGCTCTGACAGCTAAAAAGCCTTGGTCCTTTAAAAATGGAAAGCGCAGCCTTTCTCTAGCATCACCAATTAAGCACTGGCTTGATCAGTGGCTGATATAGAGAACGTAAAGAAGAGATAAAAGGTGTTCATGGACTAGAAGTTCTGGAATCTTCTCCTTGAAAACAATAATTTCATAACTGCAAAAAAAGAGCTGCCTCATGTCAAGCACTGAGTAGTGGTGGCACTTTTCATGAAAATGTAATTCAGTGTACCTGCACTTGCCTGCAGAGGTATGTGATTAGTTACCAGGATGGTCTGTGATCATGGTAATTGAGAATGGCTCCTGTGACATTCTTAACATCCTGTTGAAGGTTTTGTAGGTTTAGCTGCACTGGGAGCTGTCAAATGATAAAATGGTAAAAACTAGAATTTCACAAAAAGCAGAAAAGGTGACATGGAACAAAGTACACAGCAGTAGCTCTGAAAAGGGAGGAAGATGACGATGCATTGTTGATTTAATTTACCAAGGAAGATATTTTAAAAATGTGCTGGGGGAAGAGGAAAACCAAGAAAAACTTAAGTCCTTTAATTAATAGGGAATACTAGCAAAGCATTCTGTGGAGAAAGCTGGGGTCTTTGCAAAAGGCTAATAGAATATTGAAGGCCCAATTAGACAAAGTGTGAAAATATCCGTGTCAGAGTGCTGATGTCAGTGGTGAGTTGGTGGTGTTTGTCACAGAGTGCTGAAGAAGAAAACTCTCCGGGGGAATATCACAGTTTTCAGCTCCTATCCTTCAGGAGTGACTATGGGCAGGTGAGTATGGGCTTGGTGGATTATTGGACTGAGACACAGGAAGTTTTTCCTAGAACAAATGGGATTTTTTAAATTTAGTTCATTACTCCAGATGACAGATGACGCAGAAAAGACTGAGTTTCAGGTTTGGAGATTGGTCTTGTAGTCGATTTAGAAAGGACTGGGAGGTTCATTTAGCTGTGAAGTCAAAACTTCTCTCTTGGTGTCACAGGAAGATCTGGGGAAGATGCGACCGTGCTAAATTCCCAATTACACAAATGCTTTTCAAGAGGGAATGGGGGAAAGTCACTCAAACGTGCAAACTGTAAGCTCAGACTTGTTAACCTTCACAGCTCCAGAAATGAGAGTCCCTGCTGACATGAATGTTTTTAGAGATGGAGCTCTAAGAAGTGTTTGCAAGAGACCTTCCTGTAGCTCTGAATTGAAGCCGCTGAATAACCTGTCAGAGGTGCTCTGCACTGAAGTTTGTCATTGGCCAAAGGAACCACCAAACTGCACGACAGATGTGGCTGGGAGCCAGCCCTGGTCCTTTCTGCATCTTCTCTCTGCAGCAGCTCTAAGGCAGAGGAGCTCAGCCAAGTCAAGTGCTCACAATGCCCTGCTATAACGAAGGAACAACAGAACTCAGAAAGAGAAAACGGCCACAGGCCACAGCTTTATGTTGAGAGGCATTTTATCCTATTACTTCTCTTCTTCCTGTCTTGTAACATTTATCTGCTTCACAAAATCCTTGCCAGTGCCTCCTGCCTCAGTGCCTACGGCCCTTGCTGCGTGTGCTGCCTTCCATCTCACTCAGCAGCAAAACACACTCTCTGCAAAGCCCCTGGTCTGTGGTGGGCCAGTTGTACAACACCCAAACCCAAAAGAGCAGCAACACAGCAGGAAAACAGCTGAGCAGAACTGCTGCTGACCAGCACAAACACAGAACTTCTGGGATTGAATAGACAAGTGGCCGTGGTTGGTTGGGGTTTTCTGGTGCTGGTGGTTTTGCTGTTGATTGGTTTTTTTCCCCCGAGACACATTTGTGATATCCCAGCTGACTTTCTGTACTCAGAGCTCATGGCCTAAACCCACCCCGACTCTGCCTGCTTGATCTCTGTGCCTGTGGGTTCTGCCTGTCCAGTGGACAGGGAGACCATCTCTGCTGTCACACACCGTTCTGTGCAGCTTTAATGTTCCTGGATTTCTGCTGTCCCACCAGTGCAAAATGAAAGCCACATAAATAATTACACCCACAAAGGCACAACATTCCCATCCAAGCATGAAAGTAATATTATTAAAATATGTCCTGATGTAAGATTTTTCTTTTCAGTTTCCACTCTGTTATTAATAGGCAATAATTAAAATTAATTTCCCCAAGCCAAGTCAGTTTTTCCCCTGGAAGTAATTGGTAAGTGATGTCTCTCTCCTCATCTCAACCCACAAGCCTTTCTGCCAAACTTCCCACCACCTGCACCCCACTCCTTTTGATGGAGTGGAAGTGATGGAGTGGCTTGGAGGGCACCTGTCAGCCAAGACCATGTGTCTCTGAGTGGGAAGATGTGGTGATCCCAGCTTCCTGCCCACTTTGTCCCTGGCGCCAGGGTCGATGGTGGGGAGGGCTCCAGGGCATCTGCAGGGTAGCTCAGGACTGATGCAGCACTGTTCCTGTGTGCTTGTGGAAGAATCCAGCTTTAGCGAAGGTCTAGACCTACTTAGGTCTTTCCCAGCCACCAGAACTGAAGGTGGAAAGGTTGATCTTTACAGTTTTGGAAGATCTTACAGTTTTGGAAGATGGGACCTGACTTGGTGCCTGCCCTGTGCTTGCAGGAAGTTGACGTTTGGTCATCAGACTTGGCAGGATGGCAAAACTTATCACTCTGATGTGAATAACCCCTACTGGCAAAACCTGCAGCAGAGGATATGCCTTAATTCCATCTTCCTTTTCTCAAGAGGTTTTTTTTTTTGTGTTTTATGTGTAGTAACAGTGTCCCTCTGCTGCAGCTTAATCTTTCTACTGTAGCTTTGTTAATGCAATAAAATTACAACCAAGTGTTAAATCTGCAGGTTGTTGTTATGATAATAGCAAATTAGGTTTTCTGACTGTTACAAAAATACTAGAAATGACAGATTAAAAGTGCTTTCTATATGGAAAATCAGCTATTTCTGTTCATCTTTTGAGAATATATGTAAGTATGATCAGAATACGCAAAACATTTTAAGATGTGTTAATTTAGGGAGTATTGGCAAAATATTACACATTCCTCCAAACTCTTTTTGTTGCCTGGCTTTCAGTCTCATATCTTATGATGAGAAATGTTGTGTCCCGCCAGGTTTAAAGAAGAAAATATACAGAGTAGCTGTAAAAAAAAAGCCCAAGAACTTTTAAATCTGACATATATTAAAATTTTGTTTGTTGTCTTGTGGTAAGGGTTCCTGGGCTGACACTGAGCGTAAACTTCTTGGGAAAAGCAATTTATTTCACAGAAGCCACTGCATAGGAGTTGATGATTCAGCACAACACAAACCTCTGAGGAGAAAGCTGTGTGACTTACCAAAATGAGGGCTGTTGAGGATACACATGGGCACAAGAGCTTTCAGAATCCCAAAAATGACTAGGCCTAAATTCGCTGGTTGAAAAGTTTGCTCAAAGCTTGATTTAGATGTGCAGACATGAATGGCCATTAATTTTTCCCTGTCTGATTTACTGTGGTTAACTTTTGATACACAGAGAGAGCTGTTAGAAGTCTGTAACCTTGGTTTTACTTCCCTTCCCTCAGCCAGGAGAGCCAAGAGCCAGTGCGTGAAGATGTTCATGCTGCCACTTGTTGTCACTTGGTGCAAAGTGGTGTCCCTCCAGTTTGCCTTCTGCACCTGGAGATTGTCGTGAAGAGCAGTAATCGATGATGTTCACACCCACGCAAAGTACAGACTGTATAAAACACTTTCTGGTGAAGGAATATATCACCAGAGAAAAAACACGCAGCTAATCCTGCCGTGGCCCAGGAAGGAAGGTCTTGCAACACACTTTAGATGGTTTTACGAAGTTTTTACTGCTCAGCGCTCTTTTCTGCTCACATGCGCTTTTCATTAAGATTAAATAAATGTTTATTCTCCATTAGGGTCTTTTAAGAGGAGAAGGGGGGAAAAGTGCTGCTTATGAGATAATGGTTTAAATGGTCCTTTAAATAAGGCATATGTATTTCCAGGGGGGCTGAGTTCACTGAGCTGTTTCAGTTGTCAGGCTTTGTGAGGTGCTTAGGGAAGGCAATGGCCTGTCAAGGAGACAGAAAGTGTGTGAACAGTGTCTGTGGCCATGAGAAAAACTCAAATATACCAATCCAAGGGTTTGGGTCTGCACCTTGCACAGGGAGTGTAAGAACCTGGGTTTGAAAATTTGGCCCACTGTGTCCTGAGTTCAGTACCAAGGACAAAAACGTGCATGACTTCACTCGGTCCACTCTTCCTCCTCCTTTCCTTTGCTCTCTCTATTTCATTGAACTGCTTAAACATGAGTAGCTTAGTACTCTCTAGTCCCTGAAAAGAGAAGAGTAGTCTCAAGGAAAACTCATTTCTAAATAAAATATTCAAGATCAGTTTCTGGGTCTGTTGGACTGCAAGGGCTTCGTGTTGAAAAGTCAACTCCACACTATTACAAGTTCATTTTCAGGCAGGTTTCAGTGACATGTTTTTTTTCAGACTTGGTAGGAAAGAAGCTGGGCTTCCTACTGAGAGCTCCCCTGCTGTTTCAGAAATATAGTTATTCTCATGTGTGGTCTGACCCAACATTCTAAAGAGGCTGAGGGAAAAAGAAGAAATGGTGAATGTATTTTCTCTATGGTTTTCTGTCATGGTGCTGTACGAAGTGCTCTGATCTTCACCTCATATCTGCATTTCAGCAATTGTGCCTGAAGTTTTGTTTAGGAACCAAGTTTCAGAAAGTTGAGTTACTCCCTTTTTAAGAGAGGAGCAATTGTATTGAGGAGAGCAATGTACACACAGTAAAGCAGTGACATCTGGAATTCAATGCAGTTTAAGTTTTGCTTCCAGGCTTTCAAACTAATGCCTGAGGTAATGATTCTTGCACTTTCAGTAAGTTTGGTTCCATTCAGTGAAATCCAGACTCAGACATGCAGTGTTGGTGGTCTCTTTCTGGTGCTCAATATTACCTTCCAGCTAAACAGATAAGTTAAGAAGTAGCATTTGAGGTGGGAGAAATTGTCTAATGTTAATATGGATATAAAAGAATGCAGCTAATTTGACTCCCAACTGCATGCCTGTGGTTTGAAAAGGCAGTAGTGCCAGGTGTAACAATGTGTTTAGACTCTTTGTGGGATAGAGGTCTTTTTCTATAAATTTCCTGCAATACTTTTTGGAGGAGGACCATTGGAAGCAAGTTAGAAATATGCTGCTGCAGTCCCAGCAGGAATTATCAGCTGCTGGTCCAGCCACCACAGCAGGAGTGGCTTGAACTGCTGCATTTTAATTAGTGTTTCACCAGCCAACCTTCCTCATGTCTAAAGGATTACAGTTCTACAAATTGTTATCTGTGGCAGTCAGGGGTTCAAGAATATTGGCTAGCACTAGTTTGATTACAGTTTTTTTTAAAAATGGTGTATATCTTTTGTTGTGCTTGTCTAAGGCTCCTTATATTTGCTGAATGCAGTGAAGGCTGAATATAAAAAATATCTTGTTGGTCTATTGCATTGCCTTTCCAGATCAGCCTGAACAATTGCTAAAAATTCCTTTCACCTCAAATATTAGAAAATCAACTCAGCAGCTAAAAGTCATAAAATCAAAAACTGAAGAGTTATGGATGTTTTCATTCCCAAAATCAAACCAGCCAGAACTCTGGAATGCTATGGAATTAGATTTCCTTTCCAGAACTGTGTACGTTTTCTCCACTAACCTTGCCTTCTTTAAAGGTTTGTTTTATTCCTGATAGGATGTGGGAGTCCAGGCTTTTTTGCTACTCCTAAATTATATGTGTTTTGTGAAATTTTCCATTCTGTTTACAAGTTGTAAAATAACGAGGGGAAAGAGATGGCTGCAGTTGCGTGCAATTGCCTGCAAGTCCTGTATATGTTGCTGATGTTGATGTTTAGAAGAAGCTTTTAGATTAGATTTTAATAATTTAAGAATTGTTTTTCAGATTACTATAGAAAGAAAGTTTGTTTGATACTTCCACATAAAATACAAGTTATAAGAATTTCCCAATTTACATGTATGTGGTTTTTTAAGTGAAGGCAATGGCAGTAATGCCACAGAATACGCATTTTTAAACTAATTTTCATTCTTGTAAGTGTTAGTAGCTTTCTCTCTTTTTTTTTCTTTTTATTCTGTCCAGTCTTTTAACTTCAAGCAGGACATTTAATTTGAGGTCTAGGAACAGTAATTTAATTTCTATAAATCCATTTTGACCTTATAGTGTATATGTGAGAGTAAATTAATGTGTTTTAAATTTATACTTCTGTAAAGTGTACAAGAAAATCAGTATTCTTTGTGGAAACTTATACTGGACTTTGATCTGTTACTGCAGTTTTGGCAGCACACATTTCCATGGCTTTGTACCAGGTACAGTTTTCTTGGGACTGATCGTTCTTTCATCTGTTTTCATTGGACAAACTCAATTGTGTAACCATTGTTTGACTGCATGAAGCACAAACTAATTTATTTTTTAAAAATCAATTCAGAACTTAAGGAATTTAATCCAAATGAAATTTACAGGAGATTACATGGAGGACAGTATTTGTAATAAGTTGATTCAAAAGGCAATGTAAAAACCAGAATGAGTAGGCATGGTGTGGAAATGCTGACCTACTTTTGAAAAGACCAAATTTCCTACTTACAGTGAAATTACTGTCAATGAGTGTTACTTTATTACGAAAACTTGCAGCTCTAGGAATTTACTTTTACTACCTACCTGTGACCAAATAAACAGATGGCTGCATTTCATTTTGGTTGCCATTTTTGTTCCAGAGGCAGAAGCTTTTTGTGGGTTTCAGGGAAGAAATGCTTTTTCCAAACTGTGTCAAATTCCATCTTTTCTTGCTTTGTCTTTTCTCTCTCTGCGAGGCTCCACTGCAGGATCCTGCAAATTCCATTTTCTCCTTTATGTGCAAATTCTGCTGATCACTTCCACCTCCTTAACACCCCTCCTGGGCGTCCCTGCCTTCCTTCCATCTGTGCTGACACCACTATTTTTGACTGCATGTATTTGAAGTGTGGCCATGCCTTTTCTCTCAGTTTTGCAGTCTGGACTCCTTAGCACAGGCAGGGCACTATGGTGCGGCTGCCCAGCCTCTAAAACTGTGTCCTTCTGAAATAACTGGAACTTCAATAACACCTGAGGATAATTAGAAGAAAAATAATCCAGACTACTCAACTAGTTGTATGTGGGGAGAGGGTAAAAAGTTTTGCACATTTTAAATATTTTAAAAACATTTCTCACATTTGTGTGTAAAACAACACACATGCAGAGGTCTGTTATGGAATTTTGGTCTATTTTCATGTATTAAGTGGTACTTACTTACATGACTTGACTAATGGGAGAGTTTATTGTGGCACTGAGGTATTTGTAAAAACTATTTCTGTGCTAATACTGAGTTGTGTGTGTTGCAGCTGTGATACCTTCTGTGCACAGGACATCCTGAGTTTTCTCATGAGTTGTCATTGGCCTCGTTGTAGGTGGCATCACATAAGTGAGTGCTTTAGTTGCCTATTATGACCAAGTAGTTAAGATACTTTTACATTATTTTTAGTTTTTTTCTAAATTCAAAACTGGACATAGAAACATATTTTGTAGAAAAGCACATAGCATACACAGTAAAATGATCTCTGGCTGTCGTTGTTGCTGCTGCTGTTGTTCTTTAGCATGTTCATATTATACCTGGACTTTTAAAAGTAAATCTTTAACAGAATTATTAAGCAGCTTTTCAGAGAGAAACATTTGTGTCAGTAAAAACAGTATTTTCAACAATGTTGGGATTCTAATTGCTATCTCTGACTTGACTGACTCCTTATTCCAAGAATATGCCTTTTTTTTTTCTTTTTTACTGTTCAAGCCAACTTCAAATAATTTATGTTTTGAGTTCAGGTGGACGGTTCCAGGCAAAGATGCAAAAAACCAGCAGCTGGATGCTCCTTTAATCCTCATTTTCTTTAGAAGTAAATGCACACTTACATCCACAAATATATATAATAAAATATTTCATATAAATGTGTATATATATGCAAAGATAGTTATATATGTATGTATTCATTAACTACAAAGAGGCAAAAGCTGACAGGAACAATTCTAAACAGGCAAATACAGTATAGTGAGTAATCTTGTGAAATATGGGAGCCGTAATTTCTGGTTTCTAGCCTGAATTGGTAATGGGTCACTTGTCAGTCACACACTGTAATGTACTTCTGCAAGAGATTATTACCTGTCTGGGCTCAGGATCTCTCAGTTTCTCCCATTTAAACTGTTGATGGTGTAGGATTAAATACTCTCTAGTGTTGTTATCTGCTGCTTATCAAATAAGTGCCTTAACCAGTGAGTATAGGTGATCTCTTTCTATAGCACCATTTATATTGGTCGTTTAGACAAAGTGAAACACCCCCTGCAGAGAATGGGACATTGAGAGGCTCGTGGTCTGCCTTGTCTGGCCATAAACTCCGTGCCTGAGGAAAGTGGCATGTTTCCACAACCATTCTTGGTTTCTGTATATTTGTGCATCCTGACCAAAAGTATCAATGAAGTTTTCAGTTGGTGCAAATTCCAGAAGAGGTTCTGAGAGGCCGGTTGATGGCAGTCAAGGTTTGATGTTGAAAAAACTTAGGGTAAGGGCAAGAGGTTACAATTAGCAGCTCTCTGAGCTTTTCAGCTTCTACATGAGAGTTTTGCAGCTAAATCTTCCCGCTGCTCTTTGGTGGTGAAAGCTTGAATTGCTCCAGTTGGTGACCTTCCAAGTCACACAGTCTCGGGAAAGCTGTGTGTGCTGATTCAGCAGAAAGCTTGCTGAGCTCCAGCAGGAAGCCAGAATAAGAAGCAAAGCAAACAGCCCTGATTTGCATGAGGCAGTTCTGTTTGGACATTTGCATTAAGATCCATAGGCTGATTTCTGCCCCTGCCCTCCTCCCCCATCTTCTGGTTTTTTTAAATGTGGAGAACCAAAGGTATTCTCTTATCACCAAAGAAACAAGGAATCAGGTCTGTACTAGTAATAGTCCTCTGCTAAGTTTTTTACTGGGCATGGTGTAAGCAGGTTGCCATCCTGTTCCTGGAGTTCTAATACTGATTTCTGGCATGCAAGAGGAAGGCAGTGTTAGCTTTTAGCTCGGTGATCTCTTTCCTGGCTGGTGGAAGCATGTCTGTCAGAGCTGGGCATAGCCACATAAACCAAAAGGAAACTCTTTGAAAGTGTTCCCAAGTCTTGTGATACCTTCTCATTAATTTTTCCCCAAATTAGGACTCCAGAGATATGCAGGAATCTGTACAGTAGAGAATAATTTCCAAAGTAGCACCTCTGTGTGTGTTTTTGAATGGTGACTAATGAGCCTGATGTCAAACTGCTCAGCTGGATTCTCTCTCCAGGCTGTCTTACACGTCTTTCAAGCATTATGTTGCCTGTCTTCCAGCTTTGGGTACAGTCAGGGGAGCTGTTAGAGGTGGTGTGGTGATACCCTGGCTGGTGTAGCTGTCCCTCTCGTCACGAGGCCAGTGCTGTTAAATCATCAGGGGTGTTCCAGTGGGCGGGTTCTTACTCACAGGGAGGACTTTGCAGCACCAGGTCACAAACTGGCAGAGCAACCACTGACAGTAGCATTACTGGGAGACAGGGACTGCCCTCCATTGCCACAGCAGCAGTGAACACCAAGAGATGTGCACAGGAATGGTCATCTATTTATTTGGATCAGCAGCTGCACAGCTTAGCTAATTTTGCCCTCACCCAAATACGGTAATTTCTAGAAGGTTTTCTGCTTACTTAGTAAAAAGATATGTAAACTGATGAGTTAAATGTTTAAATTGCACTCTGCATATGTGAAGCAGGGTACAAGAATGATTTGCAGATTATGCACTGAATTTCCCATTGCAGTCCTGCAGTGAAGTACTGGAGATATAAACCTTATCACAGCAGGTCCTTAGAATTCTATCTTTTAATAGTTTTTTGTTGTACTTAAAAGATGTGAGGGTTTTTTTAATGTGGTGTATTTTTTCTTCGTGCTAAATAGAGTCTTTTGAGACTTGGCCAAGGAGATGAGATCTAATTAAATTCATGTAATGATTCTGGGAGTCACTGAAGCTCTCAGTACTCCCACACATTTATCAATATACTGTTATGAGAGACAAATCATTTTAGCATTTGAGATGAAGTGAAGATTAATTTATGTGTGGTGTACAGAAGCTCTCAGATGACTGAGCTGCATAACCCTTGCCATAGATGACCTTTCCTTATGAAGAGGTCTTGCTGAAATAAATCTTCTCAATCAAATGCCAGCTCTTGTGCTCGCTCATGTACTTATATAAATATGGGTGTGCCTACTCAGAGGCTTGTCTGGCACCTGTGTCTGTGCTGAGGAGGGAGAAGGGCGGGGCACCCGTTGCCGTTCTGTACAGCCAGAATAATAAACCTGGTGCCACAGCTTCATTCATATGGTCAAGCATGGCTATGCCATTCTACTGTTTAAAGGAAGGCTGCTCGTGTCATTGTGCAGCTTCTGGTCGTCTTCTGTAGACTTACTGAGATGGGTTTCTGGTTCAGAGAGATCTGCAGCACAGTTTTGTGTGTGGTGTGCATGAAATTCACTCACTGCAGAGTTGCTGTTGCAGTTGGGCAGTGGTTGTTCCGGAGGTCCCCTCTAGTCCTCTCTAGCTTGAAAATCTGCAGCTATTCAGAAGTGTTGAGTCTTTGGGTGACAAATCCCCTGAGGACAGGAGGCTTCCAAAAATGCCATAAATTCTCAAATTCAGTGATGGCACGGAGAGCTTCGGTGCATCCATTTTGTGGTGGAATATAAAGGTATCTGAATGGTTTGTGATCAGTACGTTTTGCCAGAGGTTTTACCCCTCTTTAACTCATTCATAGAGTACAGGCCCCTTGCTTGATGGTAACCTTTGAAGCACTACAAGTTGAGCCTGGCTCTGGAGACCATCTAGCCCAGCTTCCCACTCAGAGGAGAGCCTTGCACCCAGCAGAGCCGTAATTTCATGTTAGGAGTGCTCAGATTTAATACATTCAAGTAAGTACACCTTAAAGGCAAACAGAAGATGTAAGCTGTGAACAAGACCCATCAGTTTCCACTGAGTTAGCCAGAAGTGCTGCTTGCATCATTTGGTGCCAAATTTGACTGTTTGGGCAGCTGGGCAGGGAGCAGCACAAAAATTGTCTCTTCTGTCTCACTGTTGGTGCCACCAACAGTTAGTGAAAAAACCCAAGTAAACAAATTCTTGCAAATGCACTGCCTTAACAAAGGCAAGATGTGTACACTTGGCAGCCTGAGGAAACCTCCAGAAATTGCCACAGGACAGAAAAGGTGTGACCAAGAAGCATCTCGAGCTCTTGCAACTCGCATTGGCTGAACAACTGCTGGAGTTCACTGGTTCGACAGAGGGAAGGTTTTACGCTAGGGTTTTGTGGGGGGAATTTGTTGCATCTCTGGGGAAAAGTGAGGTATTTTTGCCCAAACTGAGAGGATTGGAAAATGTAGTTTCAGTCAACTTTGTTTATTGACAAATTTGAAGAGTGTTGTATGTACAACTATTCTTCCTTTTTTTTTTTTTTTTAATTTAGTGGGGCTACATCCATTGTCTACAGATGCAGGCAGAAAGGGACCCAGAAATCTTACGCCGTCAAAATGTTGAAGAAGACAGTAAGTTATTTTGTTTTGTTTTGCTTTGCTTTGCTTTTCTTTGCTTTGGAATATGTTTGGGATTTCTTCTGTATTTTTTTGTTTTGTTTGTCGGGGTTTTTTTTGGTGCAGTTTCTTTGTGTGTGGAAAACATGCTAGATTTAGGACCTTGCTCAGCTTGTGTTTTCTGTGAGTGAGCTTTGGCTGCTCGTCATTAAAACAGCTGTTAGAGGTAACAGTACTGTGCTGGGAATGCCTTATCCCCACAAATCTGGCTGGTACCTTCATCTGGTGTTGTCTGTATACACTTGGATTTGGCAAAAACCTTTTAGACAAAATATGTCTTTTACTATAGAAAAGAAGCACATTCTGAATAATTTAAATGTTTGGTGTTTTGTCTTTGATTTAATACATTGTTTTGCTCAAAAAATACCATGACACAATTCATCTTTTTCAGATACTGATTAAAACACCAACTCAAACCCAAGTTAAATTAAATATTTTGTAGAGGTTTTTTACCACTACGAAATTGCTAGAGAGCCAGTGGAGATGATAATTTATTTTTAGAGCTCCATCTATGTCACACTTACACTACAGCTATTTTTGTGTGTTCTACAAAATAGATGGTGGAAAGCTTGAAGAGAGACTAGAGAGGAAAGGCAAGTAATGGACTGAGAGACTTCAAGCAAAAGGGCAGTGTGGGGCAGGGGGTAGAGCAGTTCACATTCCCAGGAGGGTAAGAGAAGTTTGAGAGAAAGCAAGCAAGCTGTGAGGCACGGACATGATATTTATTCATGAATGGTTTGATTCAGTTTATTCCAGTGCATTGGATCATTCATTATTCCATAATGTTCAGGAACGTTCACATGTAGAAACATAAGGGTGGGTGGGTAGGCGTAAACATGTCTAAGTGGTGACTTAACTGATGGTCTCAGTGCAAGACGCAATGAGTGGGTTTCGCATGAGTAAAATGTTGGCATTAATTTGTCGTCTTTGAACGTAAGCCAAGGTTTAAACTGGCACAAAGATTCAGTTGTGTGTGCTGCTTTTGAATTTGCATCTGGTGCACTGGAGGAAGCAGAGCATGTGCATTGCTGCAGCTTGTGGTCTGCCTTTCCTGTGGAAAAGCAGAGAATTTTTAAGTTTTTGTCGGTTCACTATGCCAGTGATTCCCATGATGTTTTGGGGTATACTATCCTATAATTCTCGTTCTTAAATGCACTAGGAAGAGCTATATCACTTAAAAATATGTCATTGCCTTTTGATTTTTTGCCTTCATGGAAATTAATTCATGTTCAGAATCACCACATTTATGCTAGATCTATTTACTTGTGTCTGCAACTAGTCAATTTAGACTTTTGGTAGACTTACTGTAGAACAGATTTATTTTTTTTTGTTAAAGTTTGGGAAAAATGACAAAGAAGAAAAAGAGTATCGTTATGTAAGTTGTTTTCACAGCATCAATAGCTTGGCTTAATGCAGCCCTGGTTATATTAGCAGTGTGGTTAAACAGTTCACGGAGCTGAGTTGTTCCCAGTGTAATTGATGCACTTTGGGATGTTTTGCTATGAGAACAAGCAATCCCCTTACACAACTGAGCTTTTTTGTCTAATTGAGAGCATGGAGGACAATGCTTTAAGGATGTGCCACTGCTTGTGTCTGTCCAATTTGGAGATGTAATTATCATCACAGGGACAGAACTATCCGTGTTAGAGTGCTCCTACAGCAGGAGGTCTGATCTTTGCTCAGGGTATCTCAGTATAAAAATAACCATGTGTGGGCCAAGTCGTGTTCTAAAATGTTGATCAGCTTTGGTTTCCTGTTGGTTTCTTAAAAACAGTTAGAAAAAAAAGGATGGCAGTTCAATAGTGGAGGGAAAGAGATGGGAGGAAAAGAAGAGCCTGTGATTGTTTTTGATAGAGTCCCATTTCTTCAATTCCCTTCTTAAATGTATATA
The DNA here is from genome assembly GCA_018881555.1 of Amblyornis subalaris. NCBI lineage: Eukaryota > Metazoa > Chordata > Aves > Passeriformes > Ptilonorhynchidae > Amblyornis > Amblyornis subalaris. The sequence goes on along the minus strand of JACAXG010000117.1, from coordinate 417,203 downwards.
AGGGACCTCTGAAGAGCACTTGAAATTAGAAGACAAAGGAAGATGATGAAAGAACAAATGCTCTTGATTTTTCCATTCAAACTGACTGACTTTAAACACTGCCCTGAACAAGAGTGACTCTCTGAGGAAGAGGTCTGTAAAACAGGGTGAAGGACACGGACAGGGTGGTCCAGATTTTTCTGGAAGTGATAAAAAGTGATGTGTGATTGGGAGGCTGGTGGCTGATGGGCAGCTCCAGATTTGTGAGTGATGATCACTACAGTGCTCTAATTTTAAGTAAAGCATTAGAAATTATTACTTTTGTCCCATGGGAACAGCTTAGATAAGAACATACGAACCTTTAGGACTGAAGCAGTGTGCTAGGAACAGACTGCAAGAAACATGAAATACCCATCAGGGTTGTTTTCATTTAAACAGTAAGAATGATTTTTCGTTTTGCCTGATTAATGCATTCTCATTTACGAGTGAATAAAATTTTGGGCAAGACCTGTCATCTAATTCTGAGAATACATGTTTGTACAAGGATTTGATTTCCTAGGAGGTTCTGTAATAAATATTATTTTACCATCTTGCTTAATAAAATAGCAGTAGATTATTTGCTAAGTTCCCGGGGGGGGGGAGTTGGTTTTGGTTGGTAGGGTTTTTTTATCAAAGAATAACAGAAGAAAGCATTTATACAAACCTCTTTGTGTGACTAAAATAAATGTTCATAATATTGTGCTTCATTTTAAAAGTTTAAAAATTCTTAAGCATTAGTACAAATTTTGTATAATTTGAAGTGGATGAGAAAAAAGGGTTTTTGCTGGTTCAAAATTATTTAAGCAGAATGCTTCCATTCCCTCTTGGTTTTGGTTTTGTCAAATTCCATCCAAGTTTAGGAGTAGTTTTGAATCCTGTAAGTTACACTTATGGTGAATAAAATTCAGTTCAAAGAACACTTCTGGTTCTTACACCTAAAGTTTCTTAATGTCAGAGTTGGGTGACTAAGAGGCCAGTTAGAACCTTAACTTCTAGAACAGCTAAAAGACAACTGTTAGAAGGGCTAAAAAAGGCCAAAGAAAAATTGATTTTTGAATTAGTGGGAGAAACGCTCTCCAATAATATCTAAGAAATAAAGTTTGTAAAGATTCTTAAGAGATAGAAAAAAACATTTTTAAAACCTAACATCTGTGGGACAGGGGAAATACATGCAAAATTACTGCCTGTGATTTGGTTATCCAACCTTTATGCTTAGTTCCTGAGTGTAACTGAAATGTAGGATTGGATAGCATATTCATTATTTGATTTTTGCCGTGTTTATCAGATATCTTAAATTCCACACAGGTAGTAAATGTAAAGATACGAATCATGCAATTTCTTTGTGAGAAAATCTATTTCATGAAGCAGGAAAGAAGCCAAAGCAGATCACATAGCACTTCAGAAAAAGTCATCAAATGAGCAGAGTACAGTGACGAACTTTTACACTTGCAGTTGCAAATATGAGATTGTTTTGCCTTTCGCTATGCAGTTTACCTCTCCTTGATGACTCAGTGCTTCAGAAAAGTGAAGTATCTTTAGGATACACTTTACAAAAATTACTCCTACTGCTCTGAAGCTGAGACTTAAAAATTATGTGATGTTTACAACCAGTCATTCTGGAATGGTTGTCGTTGCAAACAGCATAAAGCATGTGGATCTTTTCAGAAGAAAATGTTTGCCTCTAAGGGGGCAAACATATATTTGTGCTATTTTTTATATAAAGCCTCTCATCTGCAGAGCTTTCCCACCTTTTGGTGTGTTTTGAGAAAGCTAGGCAGCCTGGAGATTATCTCAGAATCTGGGTAGGTGAATGCCTTCCAAGAAATTAGATCCACCTCCGCCTTAAATTTCCTACCTGAGTCTGGACAAGTTGCTTTAAAAATAGTGAAGAGAACAGATGGCCTCTGTTACATGGTTTCTAAACTAAGACACCAAGTGCCTGCCTACATTATAGGTCTACCAAGTGCTAACTACTGCAACTGAAGTGATTTTGGAGCTGCCATTGCAATAAAGCAACACACTCTGCTGAAAGCAGAATAGGATGCTGGGCTGGGTTGTCTGCAGCCTGGGTCCTGCCGTATTCCCAATATTTCTTCTGGTTTCAACTTTTGCATCCATAAAAATGAGATAATATGTATCTGACTTGCTTCTCAGCAATGCTTTGAAGGATTGTCTGGTTAATATTTCGATATTTTAGTTGATAGGTACTGTCCCCTAAAAGCAATTATGTATTGTGAAATATTAGGCCCTTCTGTCTCCGTCAATGAGGCATGCAAGTATAGAGACTGTTTTGGAGAATTTTCATTTTGATTTCCTGCTTTTTTCATGTGTGGGCATCCTCCCTCAGACAGTTTGTGATGCTTAAATAATACTTCTGCAGTACTTTTATCAAAATCAGTATTTATGAACCAGCATTCTTGCAGACTGGTTGATACTCAAAATCAGACAAGCGTTCAGGCACATCAAATTTTTCTCGGATCGGAAACACAGCAACAGCTTTCAAGCAATACATACTCTGGAAATAGTTGAGCTGGGATTAATGTAATTGTACTTCAAAGTTTGACAATTTAAAAACAATAGATTGTTTATGTCTGTGGATCAGAAAGGAGCGTGAGCAAATGTATAGGTAACAGGCTTCCCTTGTTGGTGTCGGGTATCTAGAGTTAGGGTCTGAAGGAGATTATAAGGGTCTGTAAGGCATATCTAAAAAGTGTCAATTGCATTCATGTTTGCACATATACATACATGCATACATATATATATGTACATACATACATACATGTATATATATACTTTGGGAAGAAGGGACAGGCAATTCAGGAAGAGTACAAGGATGTCATTGGTCATGTGGAGAGAAAATCAGAAAGGCGAAAGCTCAACTAGAACTCAATCTGTCCACTGCTGTGAAAGATAATGAAAACTGTTTTTATAAATACATCAAAAACAAAAAGAGAGCCATTGAAAATCTCCATCCTTTATTGGATGCAGAGGCAAACACTGTAGCCAAGGATGAGGAAAAGGCTGAGGTACTCAATGCCTTCTTTGCCTCAGTGTTCAACAGCACACCTGCTAAAACAGCCCCTGAGCTGGCAGACAGGGACAGGGAGTAGCATTGACCCCCTGCAATCCAGGAGGAGGGAGGCAGTGTCCTGCTGTGACACTGAGGCACTCACAGGCCATGGGACCAGAAGGATTCATCCAAGGGTGCTCAGGGAGCTGGCGAAGGAGCTGGCCAAGCCCCTCTCCATCATTTATCATCAGTCCTGGCTAACCAGGGAGATCCCAGATGACCAGAGGTTGACCAGTGCAATTCTCATCTACAGGCAGGGCTAGAAGGAGGGTCCAGGGAACTACAGGCCTATTAGCCTGACCTCGGTGCCAGGGAAGGTCATGAAACAGATTATCTTGAGTGTGATCACACGGCACCTACAGGGCAGGGGATCAGGCCCAGCCAGCAGGGTTTAGGAAAGGCAGGTTTTGCCTGACCAAGCTGATTTCCTCCTGTGACACACCAGGTGGGTGAGGGAAAGGCTGTGGATGTTCTCTACCTGTATTTCAGCAAAGCCTTTGATACCACCCCCTGCAGTACTCTCCTGGAAAAGCCGGCAGCCCACAGCTTGGCTGGCGAGTTAAGAACTCGCTGGCTGGCCCAGAGAGTGGTGGTGAATGGTGCTGGGTCCATCTGGCGTCTGGTCACTAGTGATGTCCCCCCGGGACCAGTGTTGGGCCCAGTCCTGTTTAACATCTTTATTGATGATCTGGGTGAGGGGATCTATTGTACCCTCCATAAGGTTGTGGATGACACTGAGTTAGAGTGTTGATCTGCTGGAGGGGAGGAGGGCTCTACAGAAGCATCTGGGCTGGCTGTATCCGTGGTCCAAAGCCAGTGGTCTGAGGTTCAACGAGACCAAGTGTCAGGTCCTGCCCTTGGGTCACAACAAGCCCTGCAGTGCTACAGGCTGGGGCAGAGTAGCTGGAAAGTGCCTGGTGGGAAAGGACCTGGGGATGCTGGTCAACAGCAGCTGAACAGGAGCCAGGATGTGCCCAGGTGGCCAAGAAGGCCAAGGGCATCCTGGCCAGTGTCGGCAATAGTGTGGCAGCAGGAGCAGGGCGGTGACCAGCCCCCTGTGCAGGGCACCAGTGAGGCCACACCTCAAATCCTGTGTCCAGTTTGGGCCTCTCACTGCAAGAAACACATGGAGGGGCTGGAGCATGTCCAGAGAAGGGAACAGAGCCGGGAGGGAGGGTAACTCCTTTGAGGAGCAGCTGAGGAATTTGGATGCATTTAGCCTGGTGAAAAGGAGGCTCGGGGGGACCTTCTCTCTCTACAACTGCCTGACTGGAGGCTGTAGCAGGGTGAGGGTCGGCCTCTTCTCTCCAGCAACAAGGGACAGGACAAGAGTAGTAAATGGCCTCAAACTGCACCCGGTGGGGTTCCATTTGGACATCCAGGAGGAATTTCTTCACAGAAAGGGTAACTGGACTTCAAAATGGGCTGCCCAGGGAGATGGCGGAGTGACCATCCCTGCAGGTGTGTTCAACAAACAGTGGGACATGGCACTCAGTGCTCTGGTCTAGTTGACAAGGTGGTGTTCAGCTGGACTTGATGAACTTGGAGGTCTTTCCCAACCCAAGTGATTCTGTGACATAAGTATATACATATATGTTGTATATACACACATATACAAACACATGCATACACACACTAGAACATATACATATATATTAAAAACTCTCTATATTCCCAACTCTACAGAGAGTATAATTGGCTGGGTTTCTCATTTTCTGTTGCTTTGAATTGGTGGTATTAAGTGGTTATCAAGAGGCTCATGCAAACATTTGGTCTTTTATCTTGAAGGAGTGCTGCTTTTGGTGGAGCCTTCCCGATTGATTAGGAAGCCAAGTGTCACAGTGGAAGGGGTGGGGGAGGAATTGATGGAGACTTGTGTATCACAGTTGGCATAATCAGAATTAGTAAATTGTTCCCTTTATTGACTTCTGGAGAAAATGATGTATGTTTGTAGTTCTAAAATTAAAACTTCTATTTATTGCCATGTGGCCTTACATGATTTATATTTTAAGTGCCTCCTGCCTCCATATGCCTGTTTCTCTATAAGCTTTATATATGAGTGTATATATATACACACACATATCTATGTGTATATATCTAGCTATATCTATGTTTAATCTGTGTAATTCAATTGGTGCAATAATTGTCAGTACTCATTGGACAGATCTGTCAGAGTGGTGAAGTTTAGCAGACATACCTGGTGCACAGAAAAAGCAAGAGCCTGACATAATCACACTGATTTGTGTGATGTGCTAAGAGAGTATCCTTTTTTCTTCAGGATACAAAAGTGCAGAATATATTTACATACATAAATATATTTAAGGCCATTTTTGCCTTCACATTGCATTAATGTGTAATGTTCTGATTTTTTTCAATTTTTTCAAAAAGGAGAAAGAATTGTGTCATATGTAACTCTACATGAAAACAGTCGACTGCACATCACTATACATCATTAAAAAGGAGTATTTTTGTCAAGTAGCTCACACATTCTCTTCACCATTCACACAAACACACACACACACACTGGCACACCACACAGCCTGTTGCTTGGTAATTAGAGGGAAACTTAATTACCACTTAATTACCATTCCACCGGCAGTACTACCTATTATTTTTCCTGGATTTCTCATTTTTCATCATACATGTGCATCATTCATATGCAGTTCACACTGTTACGTTTTTTGCCGAGAGACGAAAATAAAAATTCAGTCAAAATTAGGTTGAATAGAGAAATAAGGTAGTTTCCCTCTGCTTATTTTCCATTTTCCCTCATACGTAAGGGGAGTCTGGCTTCCACAGTCTGATTCACTACTTTCCAAAGGAAATGGAAGTTAAGTCCATCAAATGCATAAAGAAGAACAAAGGAGTTCATTTTACATAAATACTCTACAAAATAAGAGAGAACAAAAAGATTTTTTTTGTGCACTATGTTACTAATAGGTTTTTGCTCTAGAAGGTATGAAATCAGACTGCCATTAGTGAAGGTGGAAATTTTACTGAAAAAAAATTTGTTAAATGTTTTAGTCCTTGCAAAGAGACAAAAAAAATGTTTTTTGTCAGGATAACCTTTAGAAAAGGGAAAAAAGATTCCATTCTACAATTGTAAAAAGCCTGCCCTACGTGCATAAAGTTATTTAACATGTAATCTGCATTACATTGTATTGTATTATTTCACAGTGTAATGCGGATGTTGTGTGAAAATCCCTTAACACAGAACAGTATTTTTGACGTGTCACCATTTAGATTGGATTGCTGTGTTGTTCCTGAGTAAGTCAAAGCTTGGGTTAAGATTTTAAGAACTGATAGTATGTATCATATTTCTGTCTTTCTTACTTAATTTATAGGTAATCAGCAACACTCGTTTCTGGTCTTCACAGCTCATTTTTCAGAAACACAAAGATCATCTGATAAAAAGAGAAAAATATAAAGCTCAGCTGGTTGTTATGCAGTTCAGGGAAGCTCAACCTTTTGTATACATTGCAGTGTTGAACAAGTAGTTCTGAGTGATAATATCCTTTAGATGATAAATTCAGTAAGAAAAACGAAACCCAAGCGGATGACACACGTTTAGCTTTGAATTGCTTGGCAGGAACTCTTGTGAAATGATCTCAGCTACAGATATTCTTCCACCAACATATCCATACACATTTTGCTCCTTTCCTGTTGCAGTGATTTGTCTTCTCAATGTTTTAAGCAAAAAAAATTTATGTGTCTGGGGTGCACATAAATGTGGACGAGCAAGACAGGGAATAGGACTGGAACCTGTTGCTTGTGAGGCTGTATTTCATACCTAAAGCTAAGATGCAACCTTACAAAGGGATGGCATTTCTGAGCAGTGGTGCAGAAGGAAATATTACGCTATCCTGAGATTATAGCCTTCCTTTTTGGCAACTTTTCATTATTTACTGCCTGTTAAAGAAATCTGGAGATGTGCCTTGATGGAGCAGAGAAGGCTGGGTTTCTGCATAAATGGACAGTGTGTGAAGCTTGTGCTGGGGATCTCTGGAAGTGTTCCTCCTCGGTATTTTAGGACGTTGTTGTGCCCAGATGTGTGTGCTTTGATGCTGTCATCAGAGGTGTAAGAGCTGTTCTTTTGGAGGGAGAGAGACTGGACTTGTTCTAAGCTGTAGAGTAATGAATTAAAGGAAAGCTGTGTGTATGCATTAAAATATGAAGAGGGCAGAAGATAAGAAACAGCAGTGTTTTCTCCAATGCTGGCAGTTCAGGTGTTCGAATAAGTCATGAACATTGTATGACTTAAAACATGTCATCCTCTGCTTATTATTCTGAAGCTGAGTTCTCTGTAGCCCCTCAGAGAGGCAAGTCTATCTGATGTCTGTAGAAGAGAGTATTTATTTTAGCAAGAAATCCATAATCAGCGTGTACTTACTTGACAAACTGGCTTATTTTCAAATAAAATATATGCTCTTTGGCTGAGTTGGTCTTCATTTGTTTATGTCCTTTAAGAGAAAGACCAACCACATGTAGGAAGGAATGCACGAGCAAAGGTGGAAGTTAACACAGGAGCTGTGTAAGCAGCACAATATGAGGCCTCTGTTACAGAAGCTTCTTTGAGAAATCACAAAGTCAGCACCTCTGTCTGATTTTATTGAGATACATCACCTGGCCAGAGGATCTCATAAGACGAGAACTAAGGTTCAGTACAACTTTCTAAGCTGAATGTTGTGACAGCTGGTGGCTGCAGGACTCGTGTGTGTGAGTGAGGCTCATGACAACTTTTGATTGAATCAAACTTGCTCTCTTGATCGAGTCACTAAAGAAGGGTTTTCTTAAGGAAAAAAAACCAAACAAAACAACACCCAAAAAAACCAAAAACCACCCAAACCAACAACACACCACCTAAGCTCAAAAACTGAATAAATAAAAAATAACTTATAACGTGTTTTCATACAAATGTAAAAAAAAACCAGCCTACTTTCATTATTATTCTCCCCCCTTCATTTTAAGCAGCCTTCAAATACTACTGTTTGTTTCCAACTAGTGATTCCATTACATTTTGCGTATATCGAAGAAGTAGATGTTTCATACTCCTGGGCATGTTTTCAGCAGATACAGTTGAAAAGAGATGGAAGCATTTACATAAGTAGCGGGAAATAGCATAAATAACATGGTTTATTTTGTATTTCAGTCCTGGGGCTTCCATGTCACTTTCTTTTACATTTTGTTGGAGACAATTCTGATTTAAAATTTTTGTTACAATTGCATCTAAGACATGATACGATAACTTCTGAGGGCCTCTAAGCAGCACTCTCAGGAATATGAGCCTGCAGAAATTTAGATTTTGTGTGCGAAATATGTAACACTCATATAGGTTTCATCTCTTTGTAAAGTGATAAAAGAATAGTGGTGCAAGAAGAAATAGCAGGATAATAATTGTAGGTTTCTGGATTGAGTAGCAAACACATTAGGTACAGAATTTGAATGTAAAAATACAAGAAAATACAAAGTCAAAAGAACATAGGATTTGAATGTAAAAATGTAAGAAAATACAAATCAAAAGATCTCCATGACATGGTTTTCAAGAATTTGTGGGAAAAGTCATAATTCTTGGAAATGAACGCCCTAATTCCTACAAATGAGAAGCCAAAAATCTGTTAATGAGAAGTCCAGGAAAATTATTCATTTCACCATTATAACTAATTTCAGTTATTCTTTTTGGGCCATTACTGTGTTACAGCTGCAACGCCGCAGTGAGAACATACATTAGCATTTCCATGTTTTATGGATGAGGACCACAGGAGCTAGAGCTGTAAAGTATTTGTATCCAGGCAGTTGGTACCACAGTTCATAGCACATCAACAACTAACCCCTGCATGCTTCACTTCACAGGTAAAATCTGTCTTCGCACCTCCAGACCTATGGGGTCTTTAGGGATTGTGGTTTTGGTTTTTGGTTTTTTTTTCCTTTTTAAATGCAAAATAAATTTAAATACAAGATAATTGCGCCCAAATCACACAGAGGTGGGTTTTAGGTCAGGTGTTGTGTGATTTGTCGAATCTGCATGTGACTTCAGCAGCCATAAAGGGAGACATAGGCAAGTCTCCTGAAATTCAAATATTCACCTGTTCTGGTTCAGGTTCACGTAGCTTACAATTACCCCCTTTCAACATCTCCTCCACTTACTCCTAAATTCTATGAAGCATCAGGGAACACAGGATCGAATATGAAAGGCACCCTGTGGCTCTTGTTCACAGAATTCTTGGATTGAGGTGGCCTGTTGGAGAGGGAAGTTGCTGTATATTCCTGCCTGCTCTCAGCCTGCTCAGTCACTTGTCCTTTTTTTTTCCAGCACAACTCATAGTTCCTGGTAGAGGAGGCAAGTTAGGGTCCTGCCATTAGTGTAGCTGAGACATCCTCCATTGGGACTAGAGAGATGTAGGAACAAAAACAGTCCTGTAAATCATAATGTTATTTGTTGTCACATAGTGCTAAGTCTCAGCTCACAGTTTCTAATCTATGAAGCGAGCTCTCTAAATTGGTTACAAGGCCTGGCTTTCACGTCTGCCTACCTTTCTTAAGTGTCTCACCATCTCTACATGCTTCTCTGTATCATCTTCCAATTATATGAAATACTTTTCAGTCCCTGAAAATCTTCTGCAAGGGATTCCTCTCGTGTTTTCCTTTGAGCATCCACTGGTTTTCTGTGTTATTCAGATTATAAAGTACATAACCTGCAAATTTGAAGCAGTTTTGGGGCGTGGGGTCAATGTTTATGGCTCCCGTAAGTGCAGAATTACAGGTTCTGGATACTACCAAGCAAGTCAGAAAGCTTATCATTTATGTGAAATTCCTTAAATTGCAGCAGGCAGTGCACTTGGCTGATAATATGAGCAGATATAATGTATCCCAGATCTTTAACATGCGTTTGAGGACTCCTCAGAACTTTGAGCGATTTTAAGATAAGCTGTTGTACAGCATGACAGGAAATGTCCTGTCACCTAGTAGCTATCAATTTCTAAGGGACTACTGTCATGTGGCAATTTATTTATTCAGAAGGGTGGTGTGGATGCGAAGCCGTGATGTCTAACACTGGTTACATCACCTAGGACAAAAGCTGGATTAATAAATTTTCATTGAGAAGAGAGGAAATGTTTGGATTTGTAACTATAGGTGGAAAGCAAGAATTTACAAAAAGATGACAAGTACAAGCTTATAAATAGTTCTATAGATGCATCTATTTTGACAAAAACAAGAGAAGTGCTTACCTTTGATTTACACATTGTTCTTGCATCTCTAAAGTGTCCTCCTCCACCCAGCTTTGGGAACAGTAACAATGGCAGTAACACACTATTAATAGTGAATAGCTGAAATGAGCAATTCATGAATACCTAATAGGCTTAAATTTGTTTGCATAAACTGCTCAACAATTATCTAACATATTTGCAGAAATTTGTGTATTAATGAGACAGGGAAAGAAATAACAACCAAATTAGTCATATAGTTAGACCACAGCATATAATGAGGCCTATTCTAAGGAACGTGTAACTTGTTTCGTACTCAAACATAAAATGTGTTGATGCAAATGTGGTGCAAGCTCTATGTGGCTCTGGACCCATCTATTCACCCTTTGGTGATGCCAGCAAGTTAATGTGGGTGAGCAGCAGAACCCCTTCACAAAGGATTGTGTGTCTTTGAGGAATATTACCTGCATCTGCTCACCTTTACCACTGAAATTCTGTGTTTTAAGATGCAGGGCCTGTTAGCCTGATATGTCAGCGTGTGATTTACTGTGCTGAAGTTTATTTTGTCCCACAAATTGTCTGTGTCCATTTGATGGTTTGCCTGAAAATGTGCTTTTTTTCAGAAACAAAGTGTTGCTGCTTTTATGGAGCAATTTACTATTAACAGATTAACAGACAGACAGATCAGTCTCTTTCAGCTTGTACAAACCCAGGTCTTTGCAGACAACTGCTTTGCATGTGCCACCAGAGTTTTAGTCACCCAACAGGACAAGTGCAAGCATGCTGATGTAACTGGCAGTATTCCCATGCAAGTGTGTTCAGTCTGAGGAATATGCATCACTTAAGGGTTTACAGATGCAACTTGGAAGCATGGACATGTGTGCAGAAAATAGTTGCTCTAGTAATGAATAGTCCATTTTTTTTTTCCTTGATAGTATAAATTTACCTAGGGAGGATAAAAATGAAAATTCTCGGTAACCTACTGTTGTTTTTTAACCCCAGCTGTGAACTAGGCCCCACAGAACCACTCACTCTGTCATCCCCAGCAGGATGGGGAGAGAATCAGAAGAGTAAAAGTAAGAAGCCTCTCAGGGTGAGATACAGACAGATTAATAGGGAAAGCAAAAGCCATGCACACAAGCAAAGCGAAAGAAGGAATGCATTCACTGTGTTCCATGGGTAGGCAGGTGCTCAGCCATCCCCAGGGAAGCAAGGCTCCATCACCCACAACTTGGGACTTGGTGACTTGGGAAGACTCTAAACACCTCCCACCTGCCCTTTCCTTGTTCTCCCCCAGCTTTATGTACTGACTGTGATGTCATATGGCCTGGAGTATCCCTTTGGTCCATTGGGGTCACCTGTCCTGGCTGTGTCCCTTCCCAACTCCTCATGCACCTCCAGCCTGCTCACTGGTATGTTGGATTGAGGAGCAGAAAAGGCCTTGGCTCAGTGCATGCCTTGCTCAGCAACAACAAAAACATCCCTGAGTTATCCACGCTGTTTCCAGCACAAATGCAAATACAACCCCATGCTAGCCACTGTGAAGAAAATTAACTCTATTCCAGCCAAACTCAGCAAACCCACATAGTGAAAACTCTGGGCTGAGTTTATGGAAGATACTACAAAGCTGTGCAGTGGCTGTTGTGCTTTATTGTATCGTTTTTTTTATTGTGTTCTTCAGAGACATCATGTTAAACTTGAATGAATATAGAGCCAGAAGAGTCTGCTTACTTTGGACCTTTTTTTTTTTTAAGGTAATATTAACTCATTAGGAGTTCAGAGGTTGCTCCCACACAAGAGAGAGCTGTTGACCTTACTGAGAAGGTCAAGCAATGTCTCACCAAGAACATAGGAGGAATTCTTTACTTGAGAAACTCTTTATTTTCATTCAAAAAAAGGTCATGCAATGAATCAAATCATCTGAAGCAGCTGTTAAATAAATGTCCTAGTTGGAACCATGAAGTATCCCTTCCTTCAGGAGGGTCAGCTTTTTAAATTCTGCTTTTACCTACTGTCCACTGCTGTGCTGGTTACTGAATTACACCACAGTAAATTAGAGAGAGAGACTCAGTCACATATAAATGTGTATTTTCATTTGTCCTGGGATTTTTCTGTTATACCACTTTTTGTAGCTTCCATTTAAAAATGATTCTTTGTCACTTGCGGTGAAGATTGACATCTGTATCTTGCATTGATGCACAGATCAGCTCAGATGATTTCAATGGTAGTGTCCAGCTTTATAAAGATGTAAAAACACATTCAGAAATCTTCTTTAGAGTGTTTTATCTTTGTGAGAAGATATTCTATGTATAACCTGGGCAGAAACTGGAATTCCTGTCATTCAGGACATTCTGAAGTTGAAAAGCAAGACCTTAAACTGCATAGAAAAGACATACTTTGAATCTTCTTCTGGTGAAGATTTGTTTAAATTCAATCTTTAAATTCAAGCTTACTTCTTTTTTTCTTGAAAGGTCTCAAGAGAGCCTGGATAACCCAGCAGTGCTCTGGCAATTGGTAGTTGTGACAATTGGGAGCAGACCTTTCAGACTGCCAGGGAACTGACGGCTCTGCCTGTGTGTAGTCTGTGTCTGTACAGGTTTTAATATTTCAGCTTAACTGTGAGAAGGCAATTTTATAAATGGTAATTAGCAATTGATGCTGTAAAATACAGAAAAGTTTAGGCTTCAGAGCAGTTACTTTAGCTGAGATGAGCATAAAAATTTGTTTCTTGGAAGCACTTTTAATAGTGTGGTGTCAAGCCAATAATGACTTGCAGCATGATACCTAAGTCAGTGCAGAGAAGCACATAGTCAGAGCCTGACCTGCTGCTTCAATAAAGAATTCATTCCTGGTATTAAAGGTGTTCACGTGAGTCAAGAAGTGGGCTGTTAATTAAGGAGCTGTGTGTGAACAGGCTCCCTGAGGTGGGCAGTGCTGTGCAGCTCCTCAAGAGACATTTAGCGTTGGTTTCTTCACACTCGTTGCCTGGGCTCACTGCTGTCACCCAGCCGGCAGCGTGGGCACACCTGGGCAAACGTGCCCTCTTGTGTCCACAGTGCCCAGGGGAAGGAGAGCAGCAGAGACTGAATGTGCAGGATGAGGAATGTGCTCTTCCTCTTGCTCTCTGCTAAGTGTGAGGGTGCAGAGAACCTCTGTTGGCCACCTGTTTTTAGGGTGGTGTGCCATATTGCAAGGCAGCAGCTGGATTAATCCGTGTAAAGCAGCAGTTTGTTTTGTCTGGTTTCATTTAATTCTGATAGAAACAACACTTTTGCATCTCTGTGGTTTTTAGCATTATTCCACCTTACCATCTCAGGGCACGGAAACATGGAAGAATTTCAGCTTTCATTAGGGAATTCTCCAGTCCTTGCCCTTGTCAAGATAATCTGAAATTTATAAATTAGAAATACACTGATTATTAACCTAGTGCTACTCTCCTGCAGCACCAGTATCAAATTTCAAAGACACGGTGTTTGCAGACACAGATCCATAAAAGAGATAAATACCTAACTCTAGCAAAGTGAAATAACTGGAGAGACAAAACTCTAGGAAAAATCCAGGAATGATTATCCTTTCGATGTAAACGCTTTGTTAGAAATTATGGGGGTGGATGGAGTTCCTGGACTGCCCATTACTCCCAAGTTCAGACTGCTGGATCTGTGCTGCTGGAGGTATTTTATCTAGCTGGATAAAGCCCAGCATGCAGGTGCTTACCTGTGCCACGGTCACAGCTCCTGGTTTGCTTGCTAGAGTTTACTGAGCAACACTGCCAGCCACAGCACAAGGCAGTGGCTGCATTGCACCTACAAGCAGTCCTTGCAGATTTGCTGCCCTTCAGCATTCCATGAGGTTGCCTCCACAGGTAAGCTGTGGAAACACGTAGGTGTTGTGGGTTTTAATAACCACAGGCCACCCAACAACTTTGTTTGGGGTTTTCTGGCCTATGACAGGGAAATTTCAAGCCTAGGGTCACCAGTGAAGAGCTGACGAATAACTGTTTTGGGATTACCTGGCAAATGACTTCTCAAATTGACATGGGTGTTCCACAGCAGGTTGTTCCTCTTCAGGCCTGTGGCAGCACATGCCTCTTGATTGCTTGCAATTTAAAGTTTGCAAACAGAAAATACAGCTCAGTAAAATTGCACCAGTGTTAAAATCACCCAACGAGTCATTTACATGACCTGGCTGAGAAATAGTGTTTTTCACACAGAGAAAAGTAATCTTTTAAGTAGAAATCAAATTATACTGATGAAATATTTGACCAAAAGCATACACTAGTCCATTTAGCACAGATTAAATGCAAAAAATAAGGGATAGAAGGATAATTTCTAAACTAGTGGAACTGTGAAACATCTGAAAGTTAACATTTGATTGTTTTTTATCTTCACAAACAGACCAGTTCTCCTGAACCCATTATTCTTGACTGTAATCTACTCACAAAGGTCTCACTGACACTCCTGTGAGTAATACTAATTTAACGAAAGCTCAGATAATTTTTTATGCATTGTACTGCAAATTTAAATTGCATCCAAAGAGGAGGAGGCAAAATAAACAGTTTTGCAACCTCATTTTGATCAGTTATTACATACACACAAATCAGACCACTGTATTTGATCTAGCCAAACATACTTAATTTGCCCAAACATTTGTGGTAATGGCATATTTTGATTAAATTATCTGAGTTTTAAAAATTGTTACTATAGCAACGCACACTCTAGAGTGAGATGCCTGACTCTCATCCGAGCAAATAATTTCTGTCAGGAAATTATTTGATAGGATGATGATAGGAAAATTCAATATAAGTAGTCAAATTGCTGATACTCCTGCCCAAACTAAAAATAAGACAGGTTTGGCCCTGATATAAGTAGGTGGATTTTTTTTGGAAGGAGCTGAAACAAGGTAAGTGTTGATATAGCTCTATCTATATTTAGCGTAGGAGAAGGTAAGAAAATAAATGTGATAAAATAGGCTGTCTGTAATAAAATGTCATGACTAAATATGGTCCTGCTCTTACTCTAGAACAATTTATGTCGCTCATACGTGTCCATTTCTGTTGTAAAATCCATCCCAATAGCTATTAAATATAAATATGTAACGGTCCCAAGTATTTCTCAGTTTTCGTATTTTCCATTGCATCTAATCATCTTGAATTTTTAGGTACCTTTTCCTCATACCATCATCTGAGGAAGTGTGAAAGTCTACTGTTTTGGGTCAGATCCGGAACTTGATCCCACAGGAACTCGCCTACAGCTGCAGAGTAAATGTCTGTGAAACCAGGGACCTGAAACAGAGTCTTACTTCATGTTTTCACTTAATTTGTTTCCACCTACAGGATGAGAGGAGGCTTCTGTAGTTTCTCACCTGTAACTACTCAGGGCCAAAAGGAGGCATCTTTAGAGCTTGGGCAGCCTTTGCCATGCTTGCTCCCAGGTGTGCTTGGTGCCCAATCATTTTCAAAACTGCAGGAAGGCAGCTGTAGGTCTGTAGCACTGCTCTTGGGTAAGGTAAATTGTTCAGCCTAAACCGGCCTCCTGGGGATATCACTGTCCATGCACAACTGTTCATTAATTTTTCTGGTCCTGACTGAGGTGCAACGCATGTGGAATCAGTCACGACATGCATCACTCTCTGAATCACCAAGAGCCCTTTGCTGCCCAGTGCTCACCTTTGGAGGCCTTTGCTGAGTGTTCGCACTCGCTGAAGTAACCCACGGTGATGCCAAGAAGATTGAAACTAAGACCACAGGCTGGTGGTCACAGAATTTTAGGAAAAGTTCACAGGTGACTGTTCTTCAAGCCTGCTGCTCAGTGTTTATGTGGCAGGAAAAAGCATTTGTTTGAAGTAGAAAGCAATAAAGTTTATAAAGCCTGCAGTGGTCACAAGCTTAAAGAGTCCTGTGTTTGATCCCAGAGCAAGTGCTTAGCCATGAAACTTTTGTCATTGACCATGTTCTTTACCTCCAATTAGGTGTTCAGGTAACAGAATATTTCATTCCTCTTTGATGTTTGATTTTTGCTGCTTCTGACATGCACTGATTTTGTCCGAAGTTGTTTTTTCTTGCTTCATTTTCCTTTCTGGCAGAGCCACTGGAACAGGTTGAATGTCAATAAGTTTTAACAAAACCCTGAGGGCTCTAGTTCTCTGCTCATTTATACCACTGTCATATCACTGTGGCATTACTAAGCTGGAATCATCCCTGACTGACACAAGGGGAGAATCAAATTCTGCCTATCCAGTAGTTCCGAGTGTAACGGATCTTTGGATTTTGTTGATGCTGGAAAAAAAATAAATTGCTGAAAAGTAGCTCTCTTCTTTCAGGTGATTAAAAAAAAGCATGTGTCTTCGTCACTAAGAATTTGAAGGTAATTTTATGTCCCTTTTAGGGGTTTACATATTATAACTGTTCATGTCCCATATGATGTAAAAAACCAAAACCAAAACTTACCTTTGATGAAAAGCCTCCACTAAAAAAAAGCACCACAACTCCCTCTCAAAATGTTCTGCTCAACGTCATGTGTGTCATCAATTTTGAAGCACACAGTGACTTGCTGACTCTCATTCATTTCATAACCCCCTGAGTCATCGGTGTAGGACTTCTCAAGGGTTTGTGAGAATATTTGCAAACCAGGTAGTTTCCTCGTAAGTGTATTAATTGCCTTAGCAACATAAAAGCATTCATAATTTGCTTACAAACATTTTCCATTCTTGCTTGCTTAAGCGTTCCAGTTCCAGGAGAGCTGCAGTTTTCTTTCCTGAGTGAAATATTCCCTGGGTCTGCATTTCTTGTGAGAAATGACTGATGTCCACCAAGAACATAAGATGTGCCTGGATTGTTAAAGACTGCGGTTTGAAAAGGGAAGAAAAGGGAAGGGGTAATCTGCTCAGAATTTGAACCAATCATTTGCATTAATAGACAATTCTGTTATATATAACTGAAGCAAATTGAAGTCAAACCTTGTTCTCTGTGGCTGGGGGTATTTGGTCTTTGCATTACTTATTTGTTCCAAGCAGTATGTTACACTGCTTTGGTGAGCACGTCCTATGTGCAGAAACCTTTTTCCAGGGTGTCTGAAGGAAGCTATCCTAGCATATAAAACTGAACCAACATCAGTAGCAAAAGACAAGGGAAGAACCTGAGCAAAAATAGGAGTTTTACCGCCTCTTTCAGATGCCTTTCCTGTATTCTACCTCTTGCGTGACTTACATGTAATCATTTTGCTGGATGCAGATGTTTTTCTGTTATATGTTTTTCTGTCGTGTGTTAATGGAAAGTTTCTCTTTGCAGTACGTTTGACTTGTGTGTCTCACATCAGCTTATTCTCCTGGGAGATCTAGAGGTGCTATTTTCCTGTGATTCAGTTAGAAGATTCTGTGGTGAACATGGAAATAATTCTTTCGCTTTTTCCTTCCCCATGTTTAACCAGGTAGACAAGAAAATTGTCCGCACTGAAATTGGAGTTCTTCTTCGCCTTTCGCATCCCAACATCGTAAGTTCAGCCGTGTTCTTTCACTCCACATTTGTTTCTTTGTTTTTTAAAACTCTTTCTGTTTATGAGCAGTGACTCTTGTGGTTGACTTGTACAGACCTGGATTAGAGCTTTGGGTTCTCTAGCAGCTTTTTATGACCATTCGTTGAGTTGTACTTACACTTTAAGATAAAACATTAATGTTCTTACAGAGTTGAGTGAGAAACCTGTGAAAGAAGTTCTGTAAATGAAAGTGGAAGTTGGTGTTGTCCACCTTGGAGAGTAGGAAAGGTCTTACTTTTTGATTTCTCTGAAAGATTGACAGACAGCCTCTTAAACTCCTGTATTTCATAGAGGTTACTAAGGTGTGAATGTGCGAAGAACCAAAAGAGAGACGGAAAAAAAAAAAGCTAGCAAAAAAAGGTGGAAGAGAAAAAGGTAACTCTCCCAGCCGTGGTCTGTGTCCTACTGCTGACCTGATGTGCTCAGCAAGACAAATAAGCTAAATAAACACTTCATGTTATCTTTTACCAGATAAAACTGAAGGAGATATTTGAGACCCCTACAGAAATCAGCCTTGTTCTGGAACTGGTCACAGGTGGAGAGCTATTTGACAGGTAAGTTACCTGTACACTCCTCACTCGATGCCTTCCCCAAGGATGTTAGAGTTCAGATTTCTTCTCTGCATGTAATCCCTGTGTTAGTAATTACTGGAATCATTTCATCAGCATATGATTTATTCACATAAATAATATGCTGATAATAAATATCTGCAGCGAATAGCTTAAAAATGCATTTGGAAGTGTAGTTATCAGGAGACTTTTGGGAAAGGATACCTGAGCTGAAAATGGAGAAAGTAGCCAGTAAATACTGAAGAAATGTGCTCAGCAGTTGAGTGTGTTGGAGCAGACAAAAGGCAGGAAAAACTGGCAAAATCTCACTGACAGGTTGTCGTAAAACCTGTTAGGTGGCAATCAGCCTGCCAGGAAGATAGTATTACATCACATAAAAATTTGGTAAGCAGAATAACAAGAAAGAAATTCTCTTTGGTATTCACTGTGTTTATAAGACATCTGTTTTTGCTACAAAGGTTCTGCAAGGCAGCTGTTGAGTTCAGAAGGTTTTACTCATGAGGCTGCACATGCTTGTGGAGTAGGTGCATATGCATACAGTGAAATGATTCTGTAATCATGTTGGAATGATATTTTGCTGGTAGGAATTTGGTTTTTTTAAAGCAAGGGATGATACAAAAAACGTTTGACACTGGCTTGTGTCAAATTAACTCACTAGTGTTGGTGATTTCCAACCATGAAAGGACAAGTTATTTGATTTTTCTTCTTGTGTAATCAAAGTTCAGTATTTTAGAGGTCTGCTACACAAATACACATCAAATATTCAGCCTGAAAGTGTCTTCGACTTGAAAAAACAAAAACATACTTTTTTTTTTTATACCACAGTCATAGCTTTGACCATGAGAAGAATTATTTCTGAGCAGTAAAACCAAAAGCAGCTGCTCCTGTGACATCTTTAGCTCAGCAAAAGAAAGGTGCATACTCTCTCAATACTCAGCCAAAGCAAGGAGGAGAGATGTGCTGCAAGTTAAACAACCAGTGAGGGCTCAGTCCTGAGCTGGAGAGGACCCTGGTCAAGGTGCCTTACCTTTCACGTAGCCCTTTATATATCCATGTGGTTTCAGACAGGCTGGATACTCTGCAGGAGTTTGGTTAGAAGATTTTGCAAAGGGCAAACCCAAAGAAGCCAGTGAAATGGTTGGTTCCTGAGCAGCAACCATCTGTGGGGAAGAACTGAAGAGAAAACACTTCATGGGATCCAGGATGGGAAATCCCATTATTTGATGGAACCAAGATTTAATATTATGGCATTTTCAACATTCTGTAATCTATACTTAGCAGTGACTATGGGATTTGAGCTGTCAGATTGATCTTTTCAAAAAGATGGAATGCTTGATCCCATAGTTTGGACAGCTAGGAGGAGCTGTCTGGCATTCTGAGTAGAAGCAAAGTCATTTGGTCACTCAGCAGAATTGCGGTGCCCCCTTGTGATGCTACAAATGAGCACCAAAAGGGGGAGGTCTGAACTCGGCATCCTCCCTTACTGCAGGTACAGCAGAACTGGAAACTTTGTCAGTACAGACCTCTCTGATCTGAGATTTGGAAAAAAAACCAACAGCCATTGGAACAAATTATTTTCAGCTCTTAAGCTACCAAGAGGAGTATTACTTCACTCTTCAACCTTAAACTAAAAATAATTAAACAGAAATATGCAGCCAAGAGGTTTTACACCAGTGGCTCTAATTAAACATGAGCTGTCTCCCCTTTCTCAGCCGGGCTAAGGATTAACACTTGCATTGTGACATACAACGGCTGCCCTCTGAGTTGCAGTGAGGGTAAATTTAGCTTTCTGCCTTAGGGCACATTCCCCTCTCATCCTTAATCTTTTCAGTCTTTACCTCTCTTTACCATGCGTGAAGGAAGTGTCCCGACTGACAGAGAGTCCTTGTGCACTCCTTCTTCTGTGCTGGTATGATTCCCGTCCCAGGAGAAGGCAAAGTGAGCCCGGGATATCTCCTCCTGGGCAGTGGAGTTGTGTCCCATGTGGAGGGAGAGCTGTGACCCTGTCTGGAGATCCACCCTATGGTTGTCCTCAAGGCCCCCTGTACAGAGAGTGTGGGGGCAAGCAGGACCCCCAGTGTGGCCAGGGACCAGCTCCAGGGTCTGGAGTACCTTATTTGCTTTGTAAACCACTGTCCTTGCACAGACAGCAGAGCAACTTTTGTAGTCTGGAGGAGTTAGTCTTGCGCCTCTTTCAAATTAGCTGTCAGCAAACGATACAACTAGGCCTGTTACAGAAGCACTCCTGCTCTCCCGCCTGCCAACATCTTCATTGCTGTTACTGCTAATTCTTGTAATATGCTGCTACTTTTTATATCAGCTATTTTATTGCTCTACCATTCTGCCATCCCAGATGTCCATTCTTCTTTTGGATAGTATTGGAGCTGCGGATGAGTAAGTTCTTTCATGTAAACATCCCTCTTATCATGAAGATGATTTTATAAATACCCAAGATCCGATTAGTCTTCTAGAATCCTATTAGCATTGTTGACGTGCTGCTGCGTTTCATGCCACTCTAACATAAAAGTTCTGGGTAATGAAATTATTCACTTCCTTCACCATATTTAACATTACTGTCAAATCATCCATGTTATTGCTAAAATGAACTCTCATTATGACAATTTTTCAATTGTGTTACCTAAAAGGAGATAAATTTAAATGAACATATCAGTTTGACACCTGAGTTAATACAGCTGAAATCAGATTGATTTTGGTTGTATTTTTAAAAAGAAGACTGTTTCCCAGACTTCATAAATCACATTGTAGGTCAATCCCTGATATACCACCCCAAGTATAATAAATAAAATTCTACACTAAATTGGAGAAGTTCGTGTAAATTAGATTTTTTGCCACCTCAGTAAGTGGAGAGTGACAAAGAGCTCATGACAAAGAGTGACAAAGAGAGTGACAGACCAGTGGAGGAATTGATAAAGACAGAGAGAAAACTGCAGCAGGTCCAAATTAACTAGTATTAAAGTTCTTTGCAGGTGCTGCATCTCCAGACTAGTGCTGGCATATACAACTGACATTTGCTTGGCCCTCCTCTTTCATCCCTGCATGTTTAAAACAGACATGGAAGGTTGAAGTGCATTTAAACTGGCAGTGTTTTGACAGAGCCCCAAAGGATGACCCTCTGATAAGGCTCTGAGTGTTTCAGCAGTGGTCACCCCAATAGCACAGTCTGATATCTGTCTTCTATGGACCAAATTTGTTGAAGTTGGTCTTTTCCATTCAGATTTTATTCATATCTATTGTTTTTCAGTTGAATCACCAGTATATCACTTTCTCAAATATGAATATGAGTGAAAAAACCAACTCTACTTTGACTTCATATTAGTCAGAATACCTGCGGATTGCTAAAAATAGTTTTTGTTAGAGTCTTTGTTTTTTCCACTTCAAATGATAATATAATCCATACATTCTCCTTGTCTTTTCTTCGTCATCTTGACCACAGACTCTTCTGTTTCTTTCATCTTGTGATTAAGTGCACCAAACAATGTCTAAATATAGTACTTACTGCTGACAGTCTCTTGACTCACTTCCATCTCAAGTTTCGTGTAATTTCCTTGAAAATACAGGTTAAAGCTGATATTCTCTTCTATGGAGTGTACATTAACAAAAATATTATTTATTCTAAAGAACTTGCCTCTTTAAGAGATGTGGGAATGTTTGTCTCTTATGGACAAAACACAGAGAAGCCTTTCCAGGCTTCAGGCACACCTTTTGTTTGTGCTTTTGGAAATTAGAATTGCTAAGGGACATCAAAAAGAGTCAACAAATTAACCAGTCATTAAAGTGGGAGTCTTTTATGAACTAGCGTCAGAATAGCATCTTTTGTTTTCTTCAGTGCTCTGGTCCCATTATGTGGTGGCAGTCTGTCTTGTGAACAGGGCTCAGAGAAGTCCTTTGGACTCACTGTTTCATACAACCATGCTACAGTCCCCTCACTCAGCACTGGCAAAAATAAGAAGTGGTTGGTGACTGGACTACACCAACTATGCCTACTCTCTGAAGTTGCAATACAAGACACAAAGCAGCTCTGATAAAAGTGCTCCTTGATATCTTAGTAGCTCATTTGGTTCCCCTTGAATTCAGCTTCTGTAATGATAAAACCCAGTAATTTAAGAATAAAGGCATGTGCATTAATGCTCGTTTGTAGTCTTCCCAATCTAATTTGGTATTTCCTTCTTGTACAGAGTTGTATTACTGCCTCTACGCTTTCTTTTTTCGTGGTCAGTGCCTAATTTTCTGTCACTCTGGAAAATGGGAAAGCTTTTTGTAAGTTGGACACATCAGTGCCTGTGAAGCTCTTTAGTTTATTAAGAGTTGTTAATACTGAAATGTCTTGTGATTACAGCCCCTCTGACATACATATTCTCAGTTTTCTGCCACAGCCTCAGCATGGTAGTATAGATATAGTCTGGGTGCCAGACAAACTAGGAGAGATACACCTGTTAAATTAAATACAAAGTTGATTGAGGCTTAGCTGAATTACTTCATTATTAACCAATTTTAACTTCATATTTTATTGAAATGCAGAGAGGTTTTGGCAGCTCTGTGTAGGTGACAAGTCAAGGTATATATACACCTACAGCCTATATAGCTGTACCTACATGTATATGTACATCCACAAAGTCTGTGGCTGACCCAGTGATGTGTCTTCTGTGCCTTGATTCAACATCTCTCTTGAAATAACAAGGTCACTTGGGATGTGAGTGCTTTGAAAATTTGGGGTTTAATTGCTTTTGTTCTATGTACATTGTGATGAGAGTGTAAAGTGAAGTCGAAATGTTTTGGGAAGTACAGTTATCCTAACTATTCAGAGCACTGAAATGCTTTTCCTGGATGATAAGTAAGGTGATTTTTTGATGAAAGCCTGAAAAGCAAATATGTTTTAGGTAATGTACTTCTCAGCTCAGTGCTGACCTTTAGTCACTGTCATAAGGAATGTATCACAGATCCATGCACTGTAAGAGCTGCCAAGGCCACCAAAGAAGGACAGGAAAAGGTGAACCTGAAATAATCCTGAACTGAATAATGATAATGTGAATGCTCTTGGGAATTGTGACATAAAGGGACATAAGCACAATCTGTGTTATGCAAGCTGTGCCCACTTTCAGAATTTGATGGTCAGTTGTTCACTCTTGCTGGGAAGTGGGTGATGCGCCAGGGTGAGCTCCAGGGCAAGGTGTTCCAAATGTCGTGGCAGTTAGAGCTGTGCTGGTTTGGCATGGAGGGGTGGAGTGGGCAGGTGAGTCATCTGAGTTCAAGTAGTGTCTTTGAATCATCCTTGGACATCCAGGGGTTTGGGTTTTGTTTCTTACCTCTGTAGGCTTCTTATGTAGGCTATTCAGTGACTCTCCAGAATGATAATTAGATTCCGTGTCAATATTAGGAAAAACTTTCTTTCTGCAAATTTGGCCACTATTTATTTGCCTTGTCCCCAGCAGGTAGAGAGAAGATGATTACTTTATTCTTTAAAGCAAACTTTATAGCAAACTTTCATGCAGTGGAGGACTGTGGAAGACTCTATATTCTCAGCCCTTGCAATCTTTTGTCCCCCATTATGTTTTCTGTGTGTCAGTTACTGTCTGTTGAATGTCCTCCACATTTCCACATCTTTCTCATGTTGTGGTGCCCTTAGCTAGACAGAGAAATCCAATTAAAGCCTCAGCAGTTGTTGGCAGGGCAGCTTCATCGATGCCTTTATTGCTGCTCTTCTCCCCTCCCCAGGCCACTGTCTCTTTTGCAAGCTTTTAGTGATCCTTCTCTTTGCCCCCTCTCAGCTGATCACCAGGCAGCAGCTGTGAAATGCCTCAGTAGTTCAGTTTGTTGCACTGCCTCACACAGTCAGTAACACAGAAACTTCTGAGAGGGAAGCTTGGGCAGCCAGTTCGTGAGCACTGTGGCTTCACAACCTCTAGAAACAAAGACCATTCATTTTTTCAACCATCTTCTGTAATTAAGGTCCTGAAAGATGAACTTAATTCTGTGGGAGCTATGCTAACGCTGAGTTGGAAGTAGAAAGTTAAAGAGGGGAGAACAAACCCCAGTATGAGGTATAAGAAATATACAATCTTTCTCTCAATTCTCCTGCATGCCAAGTTTATCAGAAAGTGTCTCTTGCTTAATAACAATGGAAGGAAAACAGTTTTTCTGAATGATTGCAGTGCTGCATTTCATTTCTAAACACAGTAGTGAAGGAAAACTTCTGGTTTGTTTGACATGAGATTAGATCCAAGCCCTGTCTGTATTTCCCATTATCCTTCTTCAGATGACAGACAGGCAGTTTGAGTCATTAGAGACAGTAACAGCCAGTCTGCTCTGGAATATGAAAATGGTTGTAGAATAGGGGAGAATCAGCAAACTGAATCAGAGCTACTTTTTAAAATATCTATTATTCTTCAATTCTGTAGTATGGAAAATGCATACATATTTAAGAGGGAAACCTTATTTTTAACTAAACAAATGCATCAGACCAACGAGGAATTGCAGTCACCTCAACACAGACATGAACCAATAGATCTGTGAATCATTCATTGAGAAAATGTCCCTTGTGGAAACCATTTTGCTACTGAATAAAGCGATGTCATTTTCTTTTCCTGTTTCTGCTAGTTTTCTGTCTCACTTTAGCTTGTAGAAATCTTCTAATTTCATTTTAATTAAATACGAGAATTTGCATAAGAATTAAGTGAATAGTTTCAGAAAAAATCTCCATGACAACCAAAGCATTTTAGATAAATTAACATTTATTACATAGAACCAAACAATTTTTAAAATTGTTAGCACATACTGGCATTGGAACAGAACTTGCATTTATGCCAGACAGGGTCTTGCCTGGGACTGTACATGATGTAAAATGACACAGTCCACAGATAAGATGTGGTGCAAGGGTTTTGGTTAAAAGCCAGCTAGAGGCAGAAGGAAAATGACCCTAAAAACCCAGATGGCTTTTTTTAATGTCAGAGTATCTGTAAAGGATGGTCTGCAACGCAAATACAGACATTGCTTAAAGAAGGCAAAACAATGTTGGCAATTGATAAAGTAATAAAAAATTTTCCTGTTTTAGATGGCTAAGTTGATTTAGCAGAACTTTTGCAAGCCGCATGATATGTTTCTAAATTCAGCTAATACTCAACTGCTACTAACTCCACGTTGTGGAGAAATAGTATTTATAGCAGCAATATTAAATGAGAGCTAAATATTGCAAATTTTAGAGTAACTATTTAGTTATAGCATAAAATTAATTAGCTAATTAGCATAAAACGAAGTGCATTTACCAATATGAGTTAGGGGACGCAAGCAACAGACTTCACCTGCTCACATTTCAGGCAAGACTGGAGGATGGGTAGAGTGGCCCACGTGGGAGGGAAGCAGAGAAGAAAAGCTAAGAATAGGAGAACTAGTGCATGTGGAGCATGGGGGAGGAAAAAGTAAGTTTGTTCAAGTGGTAATATTTTAATTTTCTTGATCACCAGCAGTCGTGAGAGCATCTTGTGCTTCAAATTGCAGGAATATTCATTGCACTGGATACCAATACTCATGAAAAATAAAAGAGAAAGAGGCTGTGGTCTCAGGGTCAGTGCTCTCAATTGCAAGTGTCAGATGTTGCTGCAGTGTCCAGGCAAGGATGTTCCCCCTTCCTCAGTCTTAGCTGAGAGCTCTCCCTGTCATGGCAGCAACAAGTGCCGACCAAGAATTTCGGGTATTGGCAATCTTGCAAAACGTTGGTGTGTGCCCTCAGCGGCTCTCCCAGTCTAGCACCCTCTGGGGGTGGATGAGTCCTGTCCTTACTCAAAGCAGGTTCCTGGGTGGTTTTGTTTCCTTTTTTTACCCCTGCAGCTGTGCAGGCGCTGTTTCTCTTGCTGGCCTTGGACGGAGCTGGCCCTCTGTTTTGTTACTCGTTGAAAAATGAAAGCCAAAACCTGGTCCTTTCCTTCTCTGATGAAAGGGTCCCTTGATTGTTTCCGCTCACCTGACGTGCTTGTCATTAATCCCCAGATACATGCATTCTAGTCAACTGCAGAATTGTGTGTCAATATCATTTTAATACTCCTCTGAAAATTGATTCTAAAATGATGCGTGGGGATTCCCCGTCTCTTTCCTCATGGATTTTCAGATGTTCAGCTTAGCCAGACTGCACTCTTCCCTTTTTTTTTCCTTCCAGTAATAAAGTTTCTGCAGAGCAGGTGTGGCCACTACCTCCTTCCCTTCCCTGGGATATCCCGCTGCTTTCAGTGGCTTCACACAGATACAGTGAATTAAAGCACAGTACCAAGAAGAATGCCCCAAAAGGAGTAAAATTCATTACATGGTCTTACTGTAGGCTGCAGGGGTGTGGTGAATGCTGGTAAAAACTTATGCAGATGTAGCCTCTGATGGAGATGTGCACAATGGAAACATTATAAACAAAATAGCAAGCGCTGCAATTCTGTGGTAGAGAGGCTACGCCGAAAACCATCTGCAGAGCTAAAGAATTTACATTGCAAGAAATCTTCAGGTGCTCGCAGGGAACAGAAATGCTGGAGAGTCTGGCTGGAATTCGGCAAGGACTACTGCAGATTATGAAACGCTTGAACACATACATGTATTTGACGATGGAAGAGCATGCATCCGCACTTCCACAGGCTTGCTGGGCAGTGTGACACTATGGGTGGTTTTGCTCACTGCTAAATTTGTTCTAGCCCCATTACCTGGCAAGGGTTTTCCAGCTCTGGGTGTCAGCAGCCGCTGAGAGAGCATGATAACACAGATTTCTGCAGGGTGACTAGACCCTGCAGGCAGGCAGGGGTGTGCTCAGCACCACGGGACTGGGGCTGTTCCCAAAGGGCATCTCCATCTCCGAGGTGCTGAGTAGGGCTCATGGGAAGTACTTCCCTGCTTCTCTGTATGGAAGGGGGCAGATTTGTCTCAAATATGCTGATATGTGCTTGGAAAGACAGGATTAAATCAGGTGGTGCTTTAGGAGACCTGTAGCTTGAGGTCCACCTGGTAGACATCCTGTTAAATGTATGTGTTGCCATATACAAATGTAAACAATTGAGTCGGCATATTTCAATAAATGTGTACTCACAAGCATGAAAAAGTGATTCTACACAAATCAGCATTGCATTTTTGCTTGCTCTAGAATGTCTTCATTTTGAAGTTGTGTCTTGAATTTCCGGGATGCTTGCAGCACCAGATTGAGTATTTTTCTAAGCTTTTTTTTCTGGTTTGACTTCAAGCAATTCTGGATTCCCTGCTGTCTTCCTCAGTTTTTCTCTCCAGCACTCTTTTGGCCTACCTAGATCTTTCATTTGCATATCAAAGAGAGTATTTAATTAGTTCCTTATTGCTGCTCTTCCTGTCTTTCTGTCTTCTCAGCAAAGGCTTCATCTTCCTTCACCCATGGTTTTGTTAAAGGTCATTCTGTAAACTAGGTATAAATAGTTGGGTTTTGCTTCAATAATAGTAAAATAAGATATTTCTGCAAGTTTCCTTCCCATTATGGAAAAAAGGGCAATGAGTCATTGTTAATCTGCAGGCTGAATTTGACAAACCCTTTTAAAGAAGACTCATTGGTCCCAGGTAGGAGTGTTGCTGGCACACCTACCATTTGTCTTATGTAAACTATTGCAGGGAGGATGCAAAAAATAAATATGCAAATGATCCCACAGCATTACTACATGACCTAAACTACAGGATAATCTTCTTTCAATACTCCTCCTTAGTGCCTAATAGCCAGGTTTTAGTTCTAAAGCAGAGTACCCTTAGAAATAAATATTCAGCTTTAGAAAGAAATATGTCTTTTTTCATTTATTGCTGTTACAGAAGATTAGGTTTTCCATTTGCTAGATTATTATTAATTAAGAGTTAGGTTTATGTGCTCAGTAGCTCTGAATTCTAGATTTCTGGAAAACTGGAAAATTAACTGCATGTGACATAAGCTGGAATGGKCTTGCCAGTGCATGTTATTCACAAGTAGCATTAGCAGATGGGTCCAGTGCATTGCACAATAATTCCACAGTTGTTTTTTATTGCTCTCCTGAAATATAGGCCCACACTTCATTACATTTGTTTACTTTAAAGTGTAAATTACAAGGCTTCATCTACGAGGTCTGTGTGCTTCGTCTGCTATGTGTTTAATACAAATAATGAGAGCAGTATGCTTTCCTTACCAGCATATGTTGTCTAAGTCAGGATGGGCTCATCTTGAGGTCAGGAGGGCAGTCTTGAGCATCTCTTTGATCTGTCCCTTGTTTCCAGTGGTCAGGTAATTAGTGGTTTTCTTTTCTGCATTGGTTGGGCATTGACAGGAAGCTCATCTTTTCTTTGGTCTTGCTGAGTGGAGGAAAATAAAAAGTAGACCAAATTGAAGAGATTTTTTTTTCTTTCCCCTGGTTTATCTGTTTGAAAAAGATAGAACAAAGACTATGTTACCACACTGTAAAATGACAAATTTGTTGGATTAAGGGAGAAATGTATATTGAATTGTAACTACATTGCTGCACATTTCTCTGTTCTTAGTCTGAGGTGTGTTGGAAAATCAGAGTATTCTAAATACTGTTGAAGCTTTAGAACCTGCCTCATGCACTTCTGAAATGGTGCACAAGGTCGCCCTGCACCTGATGGACTCAATGCACGGGGCAGGGTGGGTGCTGCAGGCTGGAACATCTGGCTGGCACTAGATACTTTGAATTCCAAAGGAGGAGGCAGCAAAACCAGTGTATTTGGGGGAATGAAGAACTAATCGAGAGCATCTCTGGGGCTCAGGTCTCACGATGTAATCTAACAGAAGGGGATAATTCAGACTGAAATAGCTCAGGAGGAATCTTACCTGCGGGCATAATGTAGCATTTTATTGTGTAAATTGTAGCCTTTTGTAACCGCTTTGCTATACTTCAGGCTAATAGCCTAATATAATGTTTCAGTGAGTAAGCTTTGCTTTGTTTTCCCCTCGTGGTGGTAAGTTCCCGTAAAGCTTTCCCTAATGGTTTAAACAGATGCCCAAAACAAGGGAAAGGCTGAAGGTACAAAAAAGGCAAAGGTGTTAAAGCAGTGCGTATGGGATGACAGCTAAAGGGTTGCCAAAAAAACCCCAAAAACCCCAAACAAAACAACCTTCTGGAAATAAGGCCAAGTAATTATGCAGCAAAGACATCATGATGAAATAGAAGAGTTGCTTGGGAGGGATTACTTGCTGTTACCAGTGCCACATGAATAGACTTGGTTGCCTGTGAACACAATGAGTGTCAAGGTAAAGTAATGGCAGCTGGTTGGCAATATCCCTGTATGGAATATTTTCTACTCTTTGCTTGTTGCAGCTGTTACTGGTGGAGTATTTTCTTTGCATTGTTCCTTACTGCACTTGATCTCCTAAGGAGAATAAAGCAATTCTTTACCTATGTGCATTAGTCAACACCTTTCCTGTCAGCTTTTGTGAAGCTGTGAGGAGCTGCATTGATGGTAACTCAACATGAGTCTGATATTCAGAGAAAGGAAGTGATAAAAATTTACTGCAAAACAGGAGAGTGGGGAGAAAGAAGAACAGCCTTCTTGCCACCAGCAGAGTCTTTTATATGGACCTTGGGGCAGAAGGTCTTTCCAGTGACTTTTGACTTCAGACATTGAAGGTTTCTTGCTGTGCTGCTTCATGGGGATTGTAGGGTATTGTTCTGTAAAACTGGCTTGTGTGCTTGCAGGACATCATTTTATAAAATGTCTCATAGGCACTACAGGTTCAGTTTCTAGACAACATCTGTCTGTGTTTTCTTGGGCTTTGAAGAATGAGTATGGTAAAAATATCAAGACTTCAGATCAAAAATCTGACCTTTAAGGTAACTCTCTGAGGGGGAATTATTGTAGTTCACAAATACTGTGCTCAGTTAAAAACAACAGTAAATGACTGTTGGGTGTCTTAAATAGAGCATTAGCATATCTTAATAATAGATCCTTCTTTTATTCTTCTGTGTCATTGTGCAACTCTCTGTCTTCTGCTGACTCCAGCTGAACTGTGAGTTTATAATGTTTTGTTCTCTAATGGCAGTTCTTGGAGAACATGCAATGCAAATCCTGAGCCAGCCCCCAGACCCTGTGCCACTGCTGGTGTTCTCAGAAAAGAGCTGCAGCAGGGCAGCTGGGCTATGGCAGGCCAAACCTGAAATTTGCACCAGTCCTTGCTGCCCCTTCTGTAGCAGAGTAGAGTCGAGTACAACACTACCATTCAACATTACCTTAGCACAGAGAAGCATTTTCTTTCTTAGTGCTATTATCATGGTAAGGTCTCAGGGAGATAATATTACTGAAGAAGAAAGTTGAAGATTTGTTTTTGCAAGACCAAACTGATGTAAAAGCAAAAGCAAGAGAAGAACGCTGGATTCGCAGGACCTTTGGAACTCATAAATATTGCTGAGCTCCCCATAAGCATCACATGGTCAGCACATTACAAAATCAGGCTATCACACATCATCTACACAAAGTAAACATATCATACTGGCTGTTTATGTTAACAAGAACTAAAGAAAAAAGTAGTTTTATTTGTAATGGAATTGTGTTTCTGTGACTGCACCATCCCCAGTTTTCTACTGATGGGAGGAAAAAAGACAGTTGTTCATCCCACCACACTTGAGGGATAATTTGAAGCTAGTAAATTTTTACACTTTCTCTTTAGTAATTCAGATCTGTGTGTGCATAGCATAGTGCTTTTGTTTCATGATTAACTAACTAAATAAGGGGAGAGAGGACTTAAGTTAAATATAAAAGTGAAAAAGCAGGTCCTAAATGTTGAGTAGCTTTATCTGAGAGTAATTCGGATTCCTTGAGTTTCAGAAAGTTCCAAAAGCTTTGAATTGAATGAGTATATATTATGAGCCTCTTGCCCAGCTGATATTTTACCTTCTGTCTTTCATATAACTGGGAATCAAAGGTAACTTAGATTGCTAAAGTGTTGTTTTCTAGCCTTTGGGGGACACTCCAGTGTCCTGGTCATTTAAATTTGGTTGCTTGTTATCTCATTTTTGAAAACACCTATCAGCCTGCACTGTTTGTTCACCTTAATGCTTAATTGTGTTGCTTTTTTTCTGTAGGATTGTGGAAAAGGGATACTACAGTGAACGAGATGCTGCTGATGCTGTTAAGCAAATCCTGGAGGCAGTTGCTGTGAGTATTCTGTAGCATCACATGCCCTACACCTGATCTTTCATCTATGAGGGCTCAGTAAATACTTCTGTGTGAAAGGAGCAGTCTACACAAGTTCCCTCCTACTATTAATTTCATATTGATAATTTTTAAGGTCATGAGAGGCAGTCTGAAGAATTGCACTTCAACCAGAATGACAGTAATATTGACAGAGAGCAGAATACTAACTAGTGCCAGTAGTTTGTACAGTTTCTAATATACCTTCTTCCTCCATATTTTCCCTGATTTTCAAATATCTGAATTTTTTGTGCAACTATTTCACATTCTGTCACTTAGAGAAAGGCATACCGATTCTTGACGCAAGAAGATGAATGCTTCTGGTGTCCACATAGAGTATTTCTGTACATTTTCTGTGCTTCTTAGTCACTTGCAGCTCTTCCATCTGATGTCACACTAGACGGTTTCCAAACCAGCAATCAGATGTTGGGAAAATTCTTAAGAAATTAATTTGCCAAACGTCTAGTGTGTCTGTTAGCACTGATCGCTTCCAGTACAGAAAAGAGGGGACATGTTGGACAAGAAAACAGAGAGGTCAGCTGGCAGGGCTCATTTGAAGGATGTTGTGGTGAGCCAGGGTCTGTGCAGTGTCAAAAGAGCTGTCCCCATGAAAGGACTGGTGGTGATGACTAACCTCTGTGGAAGGTATCCAGAGAGGAGGAGGTTACTGGTTGCAGCAGTAATTCCATTAATCACCAGGAACAGGCCAACCGGGGCACATTTACCTGGGATGGTAACAAAATACCTCAATGTGAAAAGATCCTCTTAATCAAGTTTGGTATTATTTGTGAGCCTGTGCACACAGAATAAGATGTGGGAACTGGGGTTTGCTACACTAACTGCACATAGTGCAAAACCGTGGGTGTTCACTCCATGGTACTTTCTGAATGATCTGATGTCACTACTGTGTCACTCTCATCCAAAGAAATCTAAATTATGTATCTTAGTGCACACCATAATGCATTTGTATAAACTTTTGAAATTGGCTCAGATTATTATTTTAGGACCAGCTTTTTCTTTCAGTTTGAAGTGCCCCAATTAAGATGGTTCTACATTATTTAACACTCTTTTACAAAAAATGATGATTAAGTTTTGCTGATAGATATTTCAGGAGGTATTTAAGCTCTACATTTTGAAAGTGAGGAACCAGATGAAAATCTCCAGCTTCTATGAGTTGTAAAATCTTGGCTGAAATCAATGGAACAGTGACGTATAAAACCTAAAAAGCTGGCTTTTATATAAGCACGCAATAATTCGGATTTTTATGGATCCTTGTACTAGATACCCAGCTAGGATGAACTGTATTGACTTCTGCTCTTGTGGCTGATACTGAACATCTAAGCCAAAGCTGGAAGAGCTGTGGAAGTGGCAGTTCCCAGCTAGGGATCTTTGCAGCCCATCTGAAGTACTCTGATAGATTGGGGCTATAAACTTGACAGAATGGTGTTTTGAGCAGGACAGGAGATATTGTTAGAGACTGGAAAATGCTGCTGCAGCAGAATAATCTTTTCAAAATAAAAAGAAATGTACCCATAGATCATTCTTAAAACCAAATATTTGTACAATTTGTACAATAGACAATGCCAGTGAGCACCCTCCTGGCACCACCTTGGCTTTTTGACTTATGCAATTTTTATAAACTGCCCTTTGAAAAAGCAGCATCCAGTCTTCCCTTTGCTAACCTCTCCTGAACTAATCGTTTTATGAGTCCCTTGTTAAGGGTTGTTACTCCAGTCTTGGATCTGTCCTTGCAATGGATCATTAACATGAGGAGGCATTATGTCTTCATATAGCAAAGGTTTTTATGAAACACTTCTAAAGAATTTAATGAGGAGTGTAGAGCAGGATTTTAAAAGCACATAAGCATTTTTTATTCAATTCCTTTTGAAATTGTTAAAGCAAATGGACTAAATAACGGACTAATCCATAGAGCTTCTAGGTCTGTCTGTTTCTTGTAATACTTGAATACCTGTACGCCTGGCTCTAACTGGCTTACCAAGAATTAATCAAGCCACCAGAGTAGCACACAGAGAATTAATCTGAATCTTCATGTCGCAAACCATCATAAATGTATCAGACATCTGTCCTCCCAAGATCAGAGAAAATAACAAAACCAGTACTGTTTTGTGGACCTCCACATCCATTTTGCCCTTTTTTTCATTATTTTTCTTTCTGCTGTTTACATCTGACCTGGCACTCCCAGCCCTTGTCTGTATTTGCCCTTACTGGGAGCAAATTACATTTTTTCTCTCTTCTGCATTTTTGCCTTTTCCATTATTCTTTCATTGTTCTTCAAGCTGGGAGATAGCTTCATTCATAAGATAAAAGGCTTGTACAGAACTGGGTCAAACCAATGTTCCTCGTTTAGCTCTTCTGCTGTGCTGTTCAGAACATGTAGGGAGGTTTTGTTGCTACCTGACTTCTCAGCACAGGGTGAGTTTCATTCCTGAAAGAGGAGGCATTTGAGGGCAGTCTCTCTTGGCACATCATTGTAATTTGTCTGCTCTCAGAGAGTGAGTTGCATACAGTGTGGTCTTCTTGCATGCTTATTCTAGTACCAGTTTTTCTTATTTTTTTTATGTAATTAAAGAATTTCTGCATGCAGATGTCCTGAGGCCAGATCTTCACTGCCTGTCTTGTGGAATCAATTATTGATATTGTGGTATCCAAATAGTAGTCCTCGAAATATTGGTCATAAAAAGACTATTGCACACTTCCTTAAGAGACATCTGTTTTTTTAGCTGGTCAAACTTTATAAAATTACATGGATTTTTTTGTTTCTCATGTGTGTACTTTCAAAATCTTATATTTGTCACTAGAAATAAGCCCTGTTCCTTCTTGCCTACTCTGCATTAGTGTCAAAGGGATAGCTTTCTGCTTGGGTGGTAAATTACTCTCTTAATTATATTTAAATTTGGAATTATGTTTAACAGTTTCCTTTCTTTAATTAGTGTAGTTACTAGCATACCTACTATAAGTAGTTTTGAACTCATCTAGCAGTCATTAATTTCCCATCGCATTTTAAAACAGTTTGTTTTCTTAGAGTGGCTGTTATCTTGTCTAGGTAGGAACATTTTCTTGAAATTATATGTGGGACTCTCTCTATTTTTTAATTTAAATTTTCTGCCTCTTCTAGTTCCATTATAAAGCTGCACTTCTGTTCAGTTCCTTGTCATCTTAAATTCACAGGGAGCACGCTGAATGCACAGCTATGATTGCAAAGCCTGAGGGCACTTAAGCAACTTGCAGGTTTGAGAGAGAAAATCTAAATTGAAAGTTTCTATTCATTTCAGAGAATTTTGATCTGTCCAATAATGAACTGTATGTTTGTAGGTAGAACCTCCTATGAATGTGCAGCTTCCAACTTCATTTTACAAAGTCTGAGGCAGTGGTGTGCCTGACAATTAGAGCTTAGGCCAAACCAGGTAATCAGGCTTCTAAAGAAAGGATGTGACTCAAGAGAATGGATTTAGGTATTGGGAGGGTTTTGGCATTCAAAGAAAAGTGTACAAGAGACAAAGATTATGAAGAGATTTCCTTTTTTTCTATGTAGTCGTTGACTTAGTTCTTACTAGAGACAGAGACAACCGATAGATTTTAGTTTTAGCCACCAGCTACAATGTGAACTTAGTCAAGGTGTAATTGTCACAGAATCCTGAAGTTTTTAACAAGGCAAATGTGTCACATTATCAATATATACCTAACAAGGCCTAAAAAGGTAGGCACACCATTAGGAATAAGAACTTGAAAGAAACCTGAAGCTCAGTTCTGTAGAAAGTGAAGTTAAATTCCACAGAAGAGAGTGTCAGGGATGCCTAGGTATTACAACACAGAATAAAGACTTGTTTAAAATAGTAGCAAAATTTGGAAATACTGTATGTAATAGGAGGAATTCTGTGCAGGATTGTAGATATTGAAGAACATTGACTTCCTCTCTTTAGAAGATTTTGCAAAAGATTTCTGCTTCCATGGTGGAGGCATTTGTACTTTCAGATTTCTCCCCATTCACTGATGAGTTCTGAGTGTTTTCCATCCTCCCTCTGGTAGCAGGGAGTGGCTTTCTGAGTCTGTTCTGGCATAAGTGTTGTAATCCATAAGGATGGGGTTGAGGAACAGCCGTTGTTCTGATCTAAGGCTGCCCACCAACCCCTGCTTTTCTGGTGGGGAAAGAACGGGAAATGTAAAATTCTTTTGTCAAGTTTTCTGTATGTTTGCTTGAAAGTGGAATTTCAGAAACCTGAAGGTTTAGGCCAGATTCAGTGGGTCTTTTAGCCATGTGGTTGTTGTTAAGAGGACCAGTGCTTGATACTGTAAGACAAGGAATTTTCTAAGGATGATGATGTGGTATTGTATTCCCTGACAGTGTGTTCCAATTTTGCCATTCCCCTTCTAACACACTTGCAGGCTTGTAGCCTCTTGAAATATTGTAAGCACTATAATAGTGGTTGTGTTAGACTGCAGAATAAAGAGGTTCTGGCAATATTTCTAAAAATGACTTCCATAATAAAACATGCCTCATATCCATAATAAACCCTGTATATCAAGGCAGAGTGTCAGACATAGAGGAGGAGTGAGATAAGGGGAGAATCTATTGTTTGCTTGAATTGTATCTTCTTAAAATTGCAGCGAAGGCAGGCAGGACTTACAGTGGGATTGATACCAAGATTGTTTTGCAGGTCAATTACCTGCATTCTTCCCTGAACTGGGAGCATTTCCACAGGCATGGCATGCAACTTAATGACATGTAGTAGGAAATATTCATCCCAAGGCGTTGTTGTTGGGTTTTCATTAAACGAAAAATAATTTCTAGCTCATGTAGTCTTGGCACAAAATGTTTCTTCCTTCAAGATTTGTTTGTGAGGCTTGAAGGTGAATCCTCTTGGAGAGGAGTGGTTTAACACAGCAGGTACAGAGATGACTCCATGGAAGCTGGGAAATTGTCTCAGCCTTTTCTTCCATTTGGTGACAACATTTTAACAAGGGCTTCATCAGTGCCCTGGGAGACTGTTCTATCACATTGCTGTCAGGAACAAATAAGCAAGTAGGTAAACTGTCAAGTTATGTAGGAAACCCATTGAAGTGCTGCCACTGCCTGGGAGAGAAATGCATTTGTATTTTAAATGTGCTGTTTCTGAAGCAATGTTCAGGAATAGTTTCATACACATGATAATCTGTTCAGAGGGTGAAGGCATTTTTAATGAGTAGCTTCATAATTTTGCTAGCTTACATTTGATTGCTTTTCTGGTTTTTTGTAAACAGATTTTAAACTATTTTTTTCTTGTTATCAATGTACTTAAATTGTGGGGAAGGTAATAGAATGGGACTTCCTATCACACTAAACTGATTTATCACTATCTTGATTCAGAATTATTTTGTCAAAAACATTTTTTGAGATCTGTTTTCAACTGAGTACGAAGCTCTTTTTGCAGCACACATATTGAAGAAGAGTTACAGTCAAAAGAGCCCAGCACTGCTGCCATCAGCAATGAGGAAATGAGGGTATTGTATTTGCTATTATCACTAATAGAGGAAATGGAGCAACCAGATTTACTGTATTACAGTTAATGTCCAGCGCAGCAAAAAGTCAGGGTCGTATTTGCCTAGTTGTTACTGTTTTAAATTATGCTTTCATCTAAGTAAGCTGTCCTTCTCTCATTTTGGGAACATGTCACGACACTATTTATTTTGGAAAATATTTGGAAGTAACAGTGACTGTGACTAATTGGGACTTGTTTTAACTCTCAGCACACCACAAATACAATGCCAAATGCTGCTGTGTTTGAGTCAGTACCTGATACTTATTCCAAGAGACTGACATTTGCAGGGAAATTGCCATCTAAGAACTGACTGGGGACTCAAGGATTTGACCTCTTCCCAGTTCATCTCTGGGAGATGGGCAATTTACCTGCACCTTCATTTATAAGATGGATTGTTGAAAATATTGTGCAAGGAGAGTGCTGACCGAGTCCAAAGGCTGGGTCTGTCTGCCTGATTCGCTGACCCTCGAGGCATTGTTTGGTGATGGCCTGGCCATCCCCTTTAGAGGGGGAACAGCACAGGAAACAAGCTCTGTGAGAGTCTGAGTCTTTAGACAGCCACACATTCCTCTTCTGTATGTTACCTAACACATACAATGCTAGCAATTAATAAAGCACAAGTGAAGGAAAAAGACTGCATTTATCTCAGACTTTAAACTGCTAATACTCCTTTTATTAAAACAGTTTTTATTGCGTGTATTGTGCAGGCTGTAATGCAGGGATATGGTATCCAAGTATGGGATGTTCCTATGGGACATACTGTACAGTCTGCATCTGCAAAATGTACATGTTGCTATGAAGGAGCCTGGCAAGGCTCTGAAGGCTTCAGAGCTGGAGGAGCTCCTAAAGTACCCTGAGAGCCTCACATATTGTGTAGAAACAGTGAAAACCAGCAACTGGATGATACAGAAAGGAGAATTCATGAAGACTGAGAAGGTGTCAGGAATTGCCCTAGAGGAAATAACAGAAGTAGAAAACCACCCAGCTGTGCATGAATAGATAGAGGGGAAATGTTAACTGGCACTGCAGGAATGTCACCATAACTGCTGCCCTTCATGCAAACCGTGCAACCTTGGCACACTGATAACAGCAGTGTGGACACACATTGCAGTATTTCACTAAGGAGTGGAAGGCATCTGGCTAAATGTTACATTAAACCCCCTAAAGCCTTTCTGAGGTTGGAGAAAACATATAGAGGTTTGATGACTTTTACAGAATTCCACGCGGTGAGAGGGGCCTGAATATATCTGTGTAGAAGAAGCCTTCCACCATCCACTGGTCCCTTCAGCAGGCTGCCAGGCAGAAAATTGCTTACCCAAGAACTGGCACAAAACAGCAGCACCTTTGCAGAAGTCACTGCTTTATCCCCAAAAAGATTTGCTGAGGCCTAAGGAGACCCTTTTATCCAGCTCTCCAGGACTGTGTTTTTCTGTCTCCTTAGCCAACTGTGCCTGTAGGACTAAGCAAGGATAGGCTTGTCTCCCTGTGTCTTCCTGTTCCTGCATCAGCAATGATGGTAGGGAATAAAGACACATTGATTTCAGGAGTAAATTACAAGGGAACCTGTGAAATGAAAGACAGTTGCCAAAAAATTACTCAGTGGTATTATTATAGCCTTATGCAATTTTGCATCTCCAATTTCATGGTACTAGACTGACTAAGATAGCAGGCTCTCAGCAAAATGACTGTTTGCAAAATGGCATTTTTTTATTAGGTAATATGGAAACTTACCAGAATCCCCATGCCTGTGATTTGAAAAAATGCTAAGAGGATTTCTGCCATCTTTGGGGGAGATTCCTTGCATGCCAAGGAGTTGTCATGAACTAAGATTGACACTGATCCCTCTTAAACAGGCTATGTAAAAATTTATCAGTCATTGTTTCAGTTCAGTGGCTCCATTCCTGTGGCCCTGATAGCACAAGTGAATCAAGACTCCTCATTTAATCCCTCAAGATCCCTTACTGATCCCCTGAAATGCCAGCAACTGTGGATGTTTTGGAACCTGTAATGAATCTGGTTTTCTCCTTTTTCGTTTACTCTTTCTTGGTGCTTTCTATGTCTCTGAGTGACTGTTTTACATGATGTTGTCCTACTAGTTTGCTGGCATGTGAAGGATGCTTTTTGAAGCCTTTTACCTCCACATTTATTGTTTCTCAATAACTATCAACAAAACCAGGCAGTGGCAAAGAATTTCACATTCTCCTTCTTTTCAGCTGAATTTTTCACAGACTTCTGTGTCTGAAGATCCAAACTCTAGTAGAGGTGAATATTGAAGCTGATGTTTTCCGGAACCAACACCACTCCATGCTTACCACTTCATTAGCTTTGAGTGCATGTTACTCCATGAGGTAGAAATAATGAGGTCAGATATTTAAAAGTATCAGGGTATCCTTGGTTCAGATAGTGGATGATCCAGGGCTTTTTTTCAGGAGATTTATTAGATGGTGCCTGAATGAAACACAGAGTCAATGGTAGTTCAGTTTCTGGACATTGACAAATTTGATTGTTTGATGAACAGTGCTGGATGTAGGATTTTGATGTATTTTTGGCACAAGTTTTTGTGCAATAGTAAGGATGGGCAACAGCTGGAGTGTAAACAAACAGTATATTTCATTATTGAAGTGTGCTTTTCGAAATACTCTCTTCAGCCAAGTTCATCTGATAAGCAGCAGTAGCAGAAATTCAGCATGCTGTCAGTCAGGAAGTAAACATATGTGTCCTTTACTTCTTGGGGTTTAAAATTACTTTGTTTTACCATTGTGGTTTCCTGTCTATAAAATATTGTCACACTTTGTAATTATTATCATACTTTATGGTAATAAAATATGATAATTCTGAATTGTATTTTAGTGTGCAAAATTTAACAACCGTAGCGCTAGGTATCATAAATTATCAGGGCTGCAGGTTGGTCTTTTTTCTTGCATTTGACTGTGCCTGCTTCACTTTGGTTCTTAAATCTTTCTCTGTGACACATTGATGCACGTTTTTTATAAGGAACTTGGACAGGCATGCAATAAAATCTCTTAAAATTATGTGCTTCATTTAAAAA
Organism: Amblyornis subalaris; assembly: GCA_018881555.1. Classification (NCBI taxonomy): domain Eukaryota; kingdom Metazoa; phylum Chordata; class Aves; order Passeriformes; family Ptilonorhynchidae; genus Amblyornis; species Amblyornis subalaris. Next base: position 377,056 of record JACAXG010000117.1, on the reverse strand, counting down.
ATCAAGATTTAATCTAAAACTCCATAATGATTTGATAATATGTAGTGTGGAACGCCGTTGCTAACAAAAAATTCAACGTGGTTTTCTGTGCAGATACAACTACCCTGAAATAAGTTTGTGCTTGTGACTGTCTGGAAGGATGATTAATTGAACAAACTCAGGAACTAGAAAATTGACAGCTCCACCTTTCTCAGAAATAGGAGTTCTTTCTTCCTGAGTCCCTGAGAGGGTGCTTCGGTGAAGTGTCTTTAGTTTGAGCACCATGTGAGCATTCAGATGTATACTGAAGGTGCATCTTTTCTGGAAGCATTTTCCTTGGTGACAGGACTAAAAAGATCTCTTTTGCTGGCTGCTTAATTTCTTCTGTCCAGTGAGAGACATGGTTGGTAACATGTTAGTTATTTGTAAAATGTAGTTTAAATTATTCAGTAGTCTGCAAAATTATTAGTGGGAGGGCGCAGACTGACTCCTTCCATCTTCCTCCTAAAAAAAGAAAGAGTAGAAGACAAAAGTATAATGCTGCAAATGTCCTGAAGAGCAGATCTGTGCAAACAGGTATTACCTCCCCTATTTTCCTCATCTCAATCCTAGTCTTTGCTTCTGAGACCCTCCCTCTGACTTCGTTCCTCGTTGGAAATCCAGAGTAGGGAGGATCCACGAGCAGACAGGTGCTGGTTCACGCTGCAGGCAGCCAAGGCACCACAGCTCCCTGCCTGATGAGAGCTGAGAGCTGCTTGGTGCAGAGCCACCCTCGTCTCCTCAGAGAGGGGCTTCCATGACTCAGTGGCTGCTTCTGCTTCAGGTGTGCAGGACTCCCTCCACCACGTGCAGGAGCAGAGGGAGGTTCCTGCCCTGCTCCTGCTGGTGCAGAGGCTGGTACAGGTGTGCAGGGGCTGGGGTCTGCCAGCAACTTTGCCTCCTCCGCAGGGATTGCTGGAGGGGTGGTTCCCCTTCGTGGATGCTTTCCCCAAACCCCATATTCTCCAAATGATGAAGCAGGGTAGTGCCATTTACCCTACACCCAGATTTGGTGTATTAATTTTGTAAATTGAGTATTCCGCTGTTCACATACCTGTTGGCAAATCAAACAGATGAACTTAAGCCAGGGGTTTTTTTATAAGGACAGCATAGTTTCAGATGAAATACTCTGGACAAAGCAGGGGTTATGTCACTATTTTGAAGGATTTATCAGGTTTTCTGTGAAAGCATAACTCCTTGCAGTAATTTTGAATGTGTGGTTGTACAGAAGGGCAAACCAGTCAAAAAAAAATTAATAAATCCACAAATAAAATTTAAAGCTTCAGTCTCTAGTAAGCTTTGAATTCTCTAATCAGATAGTGTGAAGAAAAATATGGTAACACAGAGAGAAATCTGATATATTTTTCCTTTAAATACCCAGGTGGTCTCTGAAACTTGCAGCAAGGATAACCTCTGGCATGTGGCTTTTGAATATAAAATAACCATTTCCAGCCTTACTTGTTTTTGCAGTTGTTTCCATGTAAGGCTGTAGGACAGCTCCTGTGCTGGGTTATCACAAGTCTTATCAGTGGAGGTGCCCAAGATGGCACTTTCCTAAGCTAAGTTTCCAAATAGGGGTCTGTGAAGGATCCCCTCTTTAGCCAGGTACAGACCTGCTTCCTTTCCAGCCTTCCTGCCTCTTGCCCATCTCTGCTAATGCTGAGGAAGCAGCAGACTGAAGCAGTTATGCCTGAGCAGATCCTTGAGCGTGTGTTTCAGGAAATGCATGGAAGATTTTTATAGTTGTGTTTTAGTGATAATGAAGAAATGTTTAAATAACACAATCAGGGTACTTTTCAAACTATCAGATAAGGTGAGCAGAAGAGTGATATAGGTGGGTTAACATTGCTGCAAGAGCAGTTGTTGAGAAATAGAAATTGAAATAGCTAGAAAAGCATGTCTCTTTTGTGGGTCTTCTTAAAGTCTGTTGCAGGTAATCTAATTTCGGGACCACATTTTGGGGCTGTTTGTTCCATGGTGCAGCTGTGCTCTGTGGCTCGCTTCACACACCAGGCTGTGGGGGTGATGGGCAGCAGCCTGGCACTGGCAGCGTGGCCTCTGCTCCTGTGTTCCCACCACCACACAGAAATGCAAGACATAGCCCTGGTCTGCACAGCTCCCCATGCTCCAGCCTGTGCCAGCTTCCCCACAAAACAAACACCAGAGCTGGCTGGATTCAGATCCGTAACTCAGACAACTCTGTCCTTCCCAGAAGGCCTTTAATATAGGAAAGCAAAGGTTCGTGAAATGCTGTCACCCTTCAGGTTTGATGTACTCAATATGATGTTACACAGAATGGGCATATGGCTCTTTGAAAGTAAATTATTCATCTCTCACTATATTACCTTTTACTTACTGTTCTTCCTGGACTTCATTTTCTGTGACCTTTTCTTTTTATTGTTTCTTAGAATTGTTTGTTTTCTGCATGAAATACAGACCAGTGTATTGAAACAGTGAAAAATCATGGACCAGTTCATAGCTTTCTGTCAGTTTTCAGTTTGATTGATATGTTTAAAATCATAGAGCTGATGTGCTTGATCTAGGCAAGGAAAATTAAATTCTTCAATATGGTGAGACACAGGTAAGCAAAAGAAAAGAAGTAATTCACTTGGCTATTGTTTTCAACCAATTTCAATTTGTTTCAGAGCTGTGCCCAGTGTGTTGCACACTTGGCAAGGGCCTTTGGCTGAAATCCTTTCAGACAGCTTTGGACATATAAAAAGAAATTACACCAGCCAAATAAGGTTGGTCTTTAGGCTCCCCTGGTGGCCCTTCTGTCGGTGACCATAAGAACAAACCCTTCATCACAGCCCTTCCCTAAAGACCAGCTAAAATAATCCCTGACACAGCCCCTCTCATCTGCAGCCAGAGGTGATGAAAAGAGCCTGGCAACCCTTCAAACATGAGACCCTTTAGACCCCAGCATGCCCACAAAAGTCTGCTTGTGAAAATGCAGACGTGTTCATCACTGGCCTTCTTCACTCTGTTTCTTGTTCTCCTGCTGCAGCATGATTTGGTTTGTTAACATTGCAGAGCTCAGGGGGAGTGCACAGTTTTTTCTGATTAGAAAAAGCAGCTTGCATTTTGTCAGTATTCTGAGCTCTAAATTCCTCGTGGGGAAGGAGGTCATCTTCCTGAACAGGGAGATGGAATCCTTCACTGCTGTTTTGGGGGTTGTCAGAGACCACATGGGCCTTCTCTGTCATTCCTCCTGTAATCCTGTTAAATGACAGCTGCATTCATGCTTTTGGGTTGAACAACAAATGCAAAAAAATGAACAATGGGAGGCCATAAATCTTCTCCAGCTGTAAAATGTCTGGCCCCTTCCTCACAGAGTGCCAGTAGAGGGTTGCAAAGAAATATGTCTACAATTTTGGGAGATCAAAGATACAACTCTGAGCCTCTCCCTGGATGCAATGTTTTCTGCTGAAACAAAATTGAAGGTAGCTTTATGCCTGCTTTCCATCCCTTCCAATGCAGGTATCGACCCTTGAAGTTATTTAGATTTGCATCACAAGTAATCACATGAGATTTGAGAATAAGCTGTAGCACCTGGCATATTGTAGTTTGCTCAGCTGCTAACAATTTTGATTTCCTCTGAATTTTAAACATAAATGTCTAAAATTTATTTCAAATACGAAAGAGTGAAATATTCAGGCAAGATTTGTGCTTTTGAGAAGCTGTCAAGTCAGTCTTCTTTCTGTCATCTTTGGCAATGCAGGCAATTGTACATAACATTTCATGATAATTAGATTAAGGGACTGCTGTTTCTGTAATGACATGGACATATGGGACCTTATCACAATGACCAGCTGATCTTCCTGGTGTGGTTCCACTAAATAATGATTTACTAATGTACAGTGACCAGAGAATATCAGACAGCACGTGATGAGAAACCTCTGAAATCCTCTGTGCTTTTCTTCATGCCTGTCCTAGGAAAACATCATTTACATCCTTTCCAACTTATGAGGAGGGTTGTGTTTCTCCAAGTGAAAGATTTATGCCTTTCTTTACTGATTTGCATGGGTTTTATTCAATTTCAGGAGGTTCAATCCCTAGTTGATTTCCAGCCCTTGTCATGTTTGCTTTGAGTGGAGAGCTGGTATCCCTGTTGCAGTGGATAGGAAAGATGCACCTGGAACTCAAGTGTTACAAGCACTGAAACTCCTATTTCTACCCTTGGTTGTTCTTCAGCCACAGGAAAAGGCTCTGATTTTCGCATCCTAGAATGGTTTGGAACAAACTCTAAAGATCATCTTGGTCCAATCCTCATCCTCTCTACTGAGGATCATTTAGGTGTCAATTTCAAGTCAGAGGTTTTAAAGAGTCTGTTTCTTTAAAGAAAGTAGTAACATGATAGACATTGCACTTAGGCAAAAAGGGATTTCTGAGTACCACTGCATTTCCATGCAGAAGTGTCATTGTACTTCAACCATTTGGAAAGGCACTTTGAACTTAGTGTGGACATTCTTCCTTGTGATCTGTCATAAATCTTCCTTTGCTGTGTTTCCTCTGCATTTTCTGTTAATTTGGGTGTTTTTTTCTAAGCAGGGGAACATTGCTAACAAACAATAGTTGAGTGTTCATTCTAATAGGTAGTGGGTTCAGTTTAACATGTAGATGAACTTATCTGCAGATTTTGCTGTGAACACCAGTGGGCTTGTTCTGTTCTTAAGTCATCAACACTTACTCTGAAAGTTCAGAACTTAACTTTTAATTAACTTAAAAAATTCTTTAATGTGATCCAGCAATATAGCTCTATTTTATATTTCAAATAAGTGTGCTCAGACCAAATCATTTTGTGTGTTAAATAAACACAGCCTACTGAAATACAATTTTAGAAATAAGTATTTCAAACATTGTTTGTTTGGTATTTTACTAAGCTTCCTTACCTGATTTCAGCTTAAAGAGGAATAGATTGTTGAAAAATGGGTGTACCGTGAGATGTAACCTGGACACACTGGAGTAAACCCAGCATCAAGTCTGGGTAAAAATAGCTGAGGCTATGGTAGGTAACCCTTTCTGAGGGTGGAAAACACACCACTCTACAAAAAGGGTGTGGACTCCCAGCATCTTGTAGCAAAAATGAGGTGTCACCAAGGAGCTGCTCTGCAGCATCCCATTGCCCTCTTCGGGGTCTGTCTGGGGTGGATTTGCCCCCTGCGGAAGGAGGGTCCAGGCACTGCATGATGCCTCGCTTGGGGGAGGGAGGGTTGCTTGGAGCCTCAGCTCTGCCTTGTTGGTTGATGGAAAAGAAGAGAAATCTTCAAATTCGCACCTTCTCAGGTTTAAAATAAAATAACAGGATAAAAACCTCTGCAAGGCTGTTAATGTCCTCTGCTTTTTTAGTGGATGTAACCTTCCTCTTGATTTTGCATGATAGAATTAAAGGTGTTTGTCAACTACAGTCTGTGTGTGCCTCTGCCTTCTCTCCTTGTAGTGAAGGTCAGGAAGAGGGAGTATTTGAAAGGCTGTGCAATAGAGAGCAGCACAGTAATAGTGACTGTTAGATTGAATTCTAATGTATTTCTGCCTTCAGCCACTATTGCAACAGCAGTTTTTTATCTAGGATTTGCGCTGAGAAGAAGGTGTTCTTAGAGCAAAGAAAATGGTGCCTTCAGATGTGGCTGGGAAAAAAAATAAATAATGGCCTGCAGCCATTTACAAAAAAATTGTTGTCTTGGTTCCTAAAATGAAAGCCTCTTTTTAGTACTTGTTTCTTTAGCATTTTGGTTTTGACGTTCCTCTTGAAAAGAAGTAGCTTGTGTTGAGGAAAGGACTGAGATGTCACAGATTCACATGTTCTAATGCTCACTATAGAGATGTATGTTCAGTCAGATGTAGTATGTGTAGCCTCAGGTGTGCTATACTGGTAGGGTTTGTCTGAAGCAAGTACAACTGTCTCAAAGACTGAAGCCCTTTAGACTGCAGATTGCAGGTCCTGTCCTGAATTTTAGAATACTTTGGTTTTGGCAAGTATTTTCCTAAATACACTTTTTCATAGGGATTTTATTAACGCACTGTGGCATTAACTCACAGTGGGCAATCCTACCTCCAGAATCTCAATCCTTCTTGATTTCATGCAGGGTATGCAAAGAGAAGGAAGATGCTCTGAATAAGGAACTACCTATATGCCCTTTCACCAGCAAAATAAAAGCGAATAAAGCCTCAGCTGAAATAATTTTACATCTCTTTTTCAGATTATTTTTAAAAGAGGCATTCCAGAAGAAAGCAGCTGTAATGTAATACTTTCCTGGCAGCCACAGTATACATTATTGCATGACCTTTCCCTTTGCTTTTATAACTCTGCCCTAGCCATGTGGTGGGAAGCCAGCTGCCTGCTGCCTCGTTCCAGGAGGGTCAGAGCTCACCAAAGTGGGCCTTTAAATCCTGGTGAAGGGTGTTGTCCCTCAGCTGTAGTAGGGGCTGGTGTGCAGCAGCACCAGGGACAAATGCACAGCTCCATGTGGAAGTGATGTCAGATGCACTTTCTTAATTTTCCACTGGAGTGTAACAGTTTAAATGCACTTGCTTTCTTCTAAAGAAAATGTGTCTGGTTTAGTTCAGTTTGTTTACCATGTGCTGGTGTATATTTATATGCATACAGTCATCCATGTAATGTGGTAGTTTGTAGCTTAAAGTTGCCTGCTCTGAGTAGGCTCTGTAGTAATTTGTGTGGAAACTACCAGTTTTTTACACAGTTCAAGTGCATACTGTTACAATCCTGTGAGAAAATCTTCCAAAACCTGGGACGAGATAGCTTAAGCACAGTGACAGTTAAAATAATTAAGTTTGTCAAAGAGGCAGGTGCAGTAAATTCATTTTAATGGTGGAAAATGCTGGCATTTTCATCAGTTTTCATAATATTTTTGAGCTATTCCTGCAAAATTGTATGTTTGACGGTGTGCCTGAGAGTCTGTTTCCCTATTTGGAAACAGCATTGGTTTGTATGAAACTGTTGTGACTTTGTATAATAGTATTTGTTTAAACACAGTTACTCTCATCTCTGCCAGATCACAAAAGCTGAATGATGACTGCACCTAACTACCAGCTGAAGCCCCAAAGGTTTTGTTCACTGATTCAGCAGGGGAAAAAATTACATACCTATACTGAAACATTTTATGCGTTACATGAAAGTACAGATTTTACTGTGGCTCAGTCCCCCGTCCGCGGGGATTCAGTGCTGTACTGAAGCCAGTGGAGCAAACACAGACATTAAGTTTGGTCTTGTTGACTCCACAGTTTGGAAAAAGCATCCCTGACTTCACAGGGGTGCTCACTTTTGGACCCTTGAAGGGATGCTCCAATCTGAAATCCAACGTTTTGTTTCCATTGCCTCCGTAAGTTCCAGGTTCTGTGGTGTTGCCATTGTAGATGCATCTTCTCACAGGAGAGGCGAGCCATGATCATGAGACCAGTCAGCTTTTCGCTGCTACGTTCCTGTTGGAAACCTGTTTTGATCTCAGTGATTAGGGAACAGCTGTGTGTTGTCATTCCTCCTTCCATCTTGTCCGTTCTTGTCTTGACAAACAGCAGTTGTTTCCTCTCCCAGCAACTATTGTTAAGCTAAATAAGCTCATATGTTTAATCTCTGCTCGTAAGAACATGAACTTCAGGGTTAATAGATTTCTTACTGGGAGGTCTGAACCTGATTGCAACTGTTCTGGGAGAGCTCCAGTCCCATATACCATTTCAGGAACCCATGCTGAAGGTAAAATAATTAAAAATGAAATTAATTCTGATCACTCAGCTAGACCTTATTTTTACATGTATCCCCTTATATATGTAAAATATTGCATCTCACTTATTATTCTTCCTTGACAAAATGAGAATTTTCATGTTCTCCAAAAATCCCTGCTTGTTTTTCCATCCAGAAAAGTTTCGCTATATAATTTAAATGTTGCAGCATATGGTAGCACCATCAGCCTGTTTTGGCATCTGGTCTAAACAAGAGTCTTGTGCAGCAGCACCTCTCATCTCCCCTGCTACATCCAAGGACTGCCTTTGTCTGTTGCAAAAATGGCATCACTCCAGGAGTGCATCTGGGATGTACTAGTAGTACATCTTGTGGTGCACAAATTCACCTAAGCATCTCTCTTCCTCTTGCATTTCCAGCTGATAACTCCTCATCTGTGAGCTTGACGACTTTGTATAGATGTCCAGTAGCAGGAATGATTACTGCCCTTGAGAGGAGCTGGTGGTTTACACACTCTACTGGACCTGCCAATGCTGAATGTGGCTCATCTCTAGGGTGGTCTTATGAAACGGATCATCTTTGCTGTGTGAGGAAAATGGCAGAGCTGTGTGTACTACAGGATGCGCTGTCAGGATGCTGGAAGATGCATCAGGGTGCATGGAGGCTGGTGCTTAATACAGATCTTGGAGTATCTGGGTAACAGAAGCAGTGCAAAGGGGTGTGAGAGACCTGAGCAAAAGGGGGTGGAAAGGCTAAAACAAAGAGTGTGATAGTAGAGAAGAGGAACAGGTCCCCAAATGAGCAAGAAGGTACAAGTGGTTTGACTCTTTAGCCCTGTGGAATGAAGAACTGGAGAGAGAAGAAAAATAAGGTACCTTGAAACTAGTTTATAAAAAAAAAGAGCAGCAACAGAAGCAAAGATGGGTTATAGACAATCTATTAGCAGAATTATGTGGGCTAAGTTGAAGAATGTTAATTATCCAAAATCAGAAACATAAGCAAAAGCATTCACATAAACTGGAGACCTCATCATAGGCAAGACTGTGTGGAAGCTCAGCCTCATAGTCTGCAGTGCTATCTTTGGTGTTTGACAAAAGTCTCAGTGAAACATATGTTTGCCAATTTTATCTGAGCCTCACAGATTGAAAGATGTAGTTTTCAGCAGTACCTTTTCTTTTTATCCCTTTTTCAGAGCTACAAGATCTCTCTGCACCACATTCCACCTTGAGCTGGAGCTAAGCATTCCATTAAATCATTCCCCTTTGACATGTTAGCAGCTTGAGTTGTTCTTACGTGACAGAAGACATTCTTCATCTGAACTTCTTCCAGTGCATCACTGAGCAGACAGAAAAGTCATTTTCTCTTACTTGTTTGCAGTGTTTTGTGTACTGGAGCTTTGGCTGAGCAGAGATCATCTCTCAGTGTGGTGCTCACGCCGGCAAGCACTGAACTGAGATCAATACTTAAGGATGGAGTTGTCATTTCCAGTTCATCAGTGAAATAAAGTACTCCTGGCTGATTGTTTTCCCTTTTGGCCATCCTGCTTTCAGTCTGTGTCCTCCTCCAGCCCAGCTGCACAAATGCTTGCAGCCTGCTCTTACCTGAGAAATAGGATTTGATGCAGCGGGTGAGATTCCCTACGCATCAAATTCTGTTTCTGCTAATTAGCACAAGCCACTAAAAACTGCAACTAAAAACCACTCAAAAAGCTGTATGTAGTGGTTTGACCCTGGCTGGATGACAGATGCCCATGCAAGCTGCTCTATCCCTCCCCTCCTCAGCTGGGCTGGGGAGGAGAAAAAAAAACCACAGAAAGCTCGTGGGTGGAGATAAGGGCAGGGAGAGATCACTTAGAAACTACTATCACAGGCAAAGCAGACTCGACTTGGCAAAATTAGTTTGATTTATTACCACTTAAATCACAGTGAGATAATGAGAAAATATTCTCACTCCCCTCCTTGGACTGCTGTTGCTGTTGTGAGGGGAATTTTTCTCCTTCTTAAATGCCTTATCCCAGAGGTGCTGCCACTGTCGCTGATGGTCTCATCCTTGGCCAGGAGTGGGTCCATCTTGGAGATGTCTGGAATTAGCTCCACTGGACAAGGGGAATGCTTTTGGCAGCTTCTCACTGAAGCTATCCCTGTAGCCCCCATTACCAAAACCTTGCCATGTGAACCCAGTACCCTTGAGTACACAAGGGGAAGAAAAAGAAAATCCTGTAGCATGTAGTCTTCTTTATAGCTGTACTGAGCATCACCTTAGAAGAAGTTCATGGTTTGACCCACACACACACTTCCTGGAAGGTTGCCCTGAATACTTGCAGCTTTCACAGTGAGGAGCCTTTTTCTCATTTGTGGCCTAAAAATATTCAGAGCTACTTTCTGGTTGGTTTTTTTGTGCCAAAAATCCCTCAGCTTAAACCTATTCCTTCCACCCTGCCTGGTGTTTATTGCTATGTACTTGAAGAGGGTGGTCAAATCCTCCCTCAAACCTCTACTTTGCATTGCTGAACAGGGCAAATTTGGCATTGTCTCATCACAGAACAGCCTCTCCACTCCTCCGTTGATCCACACCAATACTTAACATCTTGGAAATACTTTCCCTACTTTGTGCTCTGTCTGTTTTGCATTTCTCGTATTAACCTCTATTTCCTTCAGTGCAACCATCAGCTAAACCAGTAACAGACCTGAGGTAATGTCAGATACCTTACTGAAATCCAGACATTTTCATGTCTGTGACTGTTGCATGAAGTTTACTCACCAGAACCTCTGAAGATGAGGATTTTTCTCTGTAAACAATCCTAAGGCAGGGTGTTGTTTTCTCCTTCAACATTGGTGTTCACATTCACGTTTGCTATCGAGCCCAGTGCACCTGTGGTTTGATAAGAGGAGGTTCACCTGGGGTAGCAGTGGCACCCCATATTCTGAAATATGTTAAAATTAACACTGATTTATCTTCTTTTAGCTCTTTTTAGTCTTGTGAAATTGTTCAACCATAGCCTGCAGAGGCTGAGGGGGCTTGGGTTTCTCTTTCCTATTTATACCATGCAAAGCAGTTTGAAAGGCTTTGAAATTTTAATTTCATGTTTCTTCATAGTATTTCACATTCATAATCTAGGTCATAGCAAGCCAGAAACCTCTGTGATTAAAAAGCCTCATAAATGATAGCATTATAAACATTGAGATGATGAAAGGTAGGGTGTTAAGAGGGGTTATAATTTTCAATCATCCTCTTCATAGTTCTTCAGTCAGGTTGTTTTCTCATTCAGATCAACAGGAATTTAGCTGTTTACTTGAATGAGGCCAAAATAGCTTGTTCCTGTTTATACTGATTTAAGTTTAGATTCCGAGATGTGAGACAAAAAGTTTTTCATCCCAGTTGACATTCCTGTTTCTCATTACATGTCTTAGATTTATTTACTGGTATTTTGAGTAAAAGACTTTCTATAAACAAAATTTTAATATAATCATTCCCTCTATTTGGAAGTTACTCTAAAACAATAAATACATTTTATATCTCATACTGATTGCTGGACTAATCAATAGAAATCAAACTGTGAACCAGATTCCTAATTATCCTGTTGTGCTTTATTAGTATGGGAATAAAGCTAACCTCAATCTTTTAGTCTGTTGTACGTGATAGAAAAAGTACAATCCTAGATTAAAATACAAAAAAAAAAAATATTGCCACTGTATCTCCATCCTTCAGAGCACAGTGATAATGTGTGACTGAGTGATGATCGTTACATTTAATTCCACAGTTTTAAAAGAGGAAACCTCAACTCTTTGAGAGTCACAGCAGCGACTGTTGGCTGATCAAGGACAGCCAATTCAAGATGTTTGAATTACAATGGTAGTGCAGTACAAAGCCCAAAACTAGCACACCCACTTTGGTTTCTTTGCACATAACAGAAACATTTCCACTGATTTCGTAGGATTATTTGCTGTTTCTCATGTGTGGCTGATCCTTTTTCCAGCTCTAAGTCCTAATTGAAAATTACTATTTACCAGTGGCCTGTGAGAAAGACACCTGAGCTCACACCAGGCTCCTCCTTTCTGACCACAGAACCTGAGCCAGATGCTGGAGGTGACATAGACATATTTTATCTCTATTCACTGTGGAAAGCACTTGTATTATATGAGTTTGCCACTCTCTTAAGAAACAGCTCTGGAAGTTACAGTTTGGAAAAGGCTGGTTATTTGCATTGGGAATCCAGTCTGTCCACAAAGTCTAGTCAGAATGCTGTGGTTTTCTTCTCAGTTCCATGCCTATGAGTTTTGGTAGAATATGTGACATAGCACAACAGTTTTGTTCGTATTTGTAAACATTTTTACAAGTATTTTTTGGATGCTGGGAAGAATATGGTACAATAACTGAGAAACAGAAATTTGGTTTTTTTAGTTTCATATGGAGATCTCCATTATAATAGCAAAATTTGGAGTTGAGATAGGTGCACATTAGAAAATAGGAAAAATGTTTGGAAACATGATTCTGAAAATTTTTCACTGACAAAAATAAAATTCTAAATTAAATCTCTTACTATGTATTCCAGTATTAGCAGAGATCATAAAGGAGAATATTTGTACCCTTCTGAACAACAAACAACAATTGTAAGGTGTGTCTTAAAAATTAGCAGCACTGCTTGAAGTTCTGGACTAAAGCAGCAAAACCACAGAGAAGTTTCTTTGTTAGACAGAAATTAAACATCCCATTTTGATCTGTTGCTCACCTTTCTAGAAAAGAGGAACTGGTAGCAAATTCAGGTTTACAATTTGGCATTTCTCTGGGTGGCACGTGGTATTTCATAATTCCAGGTGTCCCAACAATGAACATGGAGTGCCTTGATAAAGTCGTCACAATTCCCAGGAGAATGGGGATTTTTCTTCCACATTTGAGAGTCTGCACAAACCATGTAATGTTCCTTTACAGAAAACTGATAATTATACTAGTGTGCAATATGAGATAGTTTTTCAATGCATGCTGCCTACATATTAGAGGTGCCCACAGGCCAATCATCCTGACCTCTTCCTCGTACCGGCAGATTAGAATTTTATAACTCCTTCCAGTGATGTTCTTACAGGCTAATTTTTATGAGTTTGATTTTTTAAAAATGTTATTTCCTCTCAAGTAACGCTGGTACCTTGGAAAGTATGACAAAAATGTATGTTCTTAATGTCATCACCCGGAGAAAAATTCAGTCTTAGAAACCTAGAATGGAAATGGATCTTAAGAATTCTCACTGTTTTGGGATCCTAAGTGACTGTCCATGAAGTTGCTTGGGTTTTTTCACTGAGTGGCCATGATAGGGCATAATAGACTTCTTTTCTCATGGTAAGTGTAAATTTTGTGTTGCAAAAACATGAAAGTTGGGGATAGTTGGCAGGTCCAGCCTGCAAGGTGTAGCTTGAGCAAGGAGGTGCCTGAGGTGTGGTGTTGCTGACAGAAAGGATATGTTGTTTTCCTTCCTGATTTCAGAATAGGAGAGGGCACAGTCACAGTGAGGCTGGGATCAGTCTGAGTTTGCCACATCACCACTGTGGTGTAATGTAATGGCACCTGGCAGGCTGAGGTTGGAAGTGATGCTATTACACATAGCCCAAACTTCACAATTCGAGGAAAGCAGTATAATTAACCCCAAACAACATCTGTGTTTTCTTTATGCATAAAGAAAAGTTCAAATGCAGGTTTATAACTATTCCATAGATACAATGATGCATTAAAAATGATAGAGGTTTTTTTTAAATGCATTGTTTGGAACGAGAGTTTCATGAACGGACAAGAGAAATGTCATCCTCCTTCCTTGGTTTATGACCCTGAAATCTCACCTTTGAAGCAATTTAAAGTCTGACCCCACCAAAACAGTCAGTCTCTGTCAGCAGTGCCAGCTGGCTTTTAGCAGCCAATATCCATCCCGTCAAATTGTGCCAGCCCTCAAAAAAAGTGGCCAGTTTCAAATTGCCTTTGGGAATGGCAAACCTTTGGGAATAACCTTTGGCTTGAGGAACAGGCTGTTGTTTTGATCAGTGCTAATTTATCCAGGACTGTTCTAAACATTTGAACATTTTAGACAGTTGAATACTGGCACCCAGGAGCACTTCTTGACACAGCTTTATTTGGTAGTGTACGGTACAGGCGGAACACAATCTGCTTGTTCAAGAGCACATAGTAAAGACTGTAACTTACCCACTTGAGAGCTACATTGTTTTATGAAATACGCCTCTTAAAAAAAGGAGACAAATTAATCAAAATGCAATGTAGTGCTTTGATTAGAATATAAAAAAAACACCAATTTGTTGCAAGAAAACTAAAATATGTTGGTGCAGAATGAACAGATGTGTACCTGTGGGTAATTAGGGCATTATATTATGGCCCTGTTGCAGGTGTCCTACAACTGTGGCTACTGAGTCTCTGTGGTTAGTGAAACCTAAAGCTGCCAGAAATAATTTTCCATTAGCTAAATGTCTCTCTGATGATGAAGGTTACTGGGACCTGAGCTAGCACCAGGTATCATTGACAGCTGCTTTATATCTATTCTAGATTGTTTTTCATTTGTATCTTTTCCATTTCCCAAGGGCAAAACCAAAGACATTACTGGCTTGCAAAAACATTACTTGCTTTTCAGTAACCTGCTCAGAACATAGAATCTACTTAATTTTTAAATTTGCTAGAATTGATGTTGCTAAATTTTGTATTCTACATAGGGATAGCAGATTGATAAAAGACTTTCTGTAGATTTGTGCCATTGGCTAAAAGGAAAAAGCCTGTAAAATTCCTCCCTTCTTCTTTTTAAATTTGCTGTAATAACGTTACTTTACAAAGGCTTATTAGTGTATTTATGAAGCTTTTGAGGTTGTTTTTTTTTTTAGGTTGGTCTTAAAATAATTGCATTTCTAATACTATTTAAACATTTTTCATGTCTTGAAGTTAATTAAAAACTCTTGTTTATTATGTATTTGTTTGCTTGTTTGTTTGTTTATAATGTGATTGTGGTCAGTTAAGCAAAAAATGCTGAAGTCAGAGAGTGAGTAGAACAAAGTGGTTGCAATGTAATGTGGTTGTGATGCTTTTTGTCTTCTGACCTCTGTACAAACCATAAAACCTCAGCACAGTGTGGAGGGTTGTAAGAGCTTTGCTAAGTGAAGTAAGTCAAGCAGAGAGGTTCTGTGAGTTGTACAAAACTTTAGAGGAAATGAGTGCTGGTGCCAAGGGCAGAACTGCTAGGTTTTGGCTTTTGTTTGCAGGAGGGTGCTGTTTGTTGGGGGGGTTAGCCCTCCTGGGTATTTTTGCACCTCACAAAGGAGGGTACTGCAGCTCTGCAGGTCTGACAGACTGAGTCACACGTCGAGTTCTGCCCACTGCAATTTTGTGGCATTATCCTGCATCTATTATCACAATTGTTTTGAATTTCATCATAAATGACTGAGTTTTCCCGAAAGAACATAACACCCTTCACCTTTTCCTTATGGAGCTGAAGAGAGGGCAGGCACTAGGCAGGTGCCCTGTCAGTGTGGAAGCTGCAGTGGGAAGGTTTCCCTGCATGAGGGGTCTGGACAATTGCAGGAGGAGATGCATCATCTTTGTCTTCTGCACCCCAGACATGCAGAAAAAAGAAAAAAAAAGAAAATTAAGCAGAGTATGCTCATGCTGCATGAGCAACATGGTAAATGTATGTTAATTCTTCTCCTAATTCAGATAGTCTGCAAGTGGGCGGCTCTTCTGGATGGATTTAAGAAAAAGCCACTGTATCAAAGCTCTTCTAGCTGCTCTGATGCTGTGGCCTACTTACAGTTTAAGAGGAGAATTTCATGCCACTGCAGACAGTGAGCTCTCTGCACAAAGCCCTCTCGTTTGGGAATTGTGTGGGAAGGTGTGTGCGTTACCGTCTCCTACATATGTCAGATTGTACAGAAATTACTGTACATGATTTGCTGTCACCACACCTGGTGTCGTGTCATCATCCTTGAGGCTGCTTCACTCTTCTAAAAGCTGGAACATTCAAAAAGATAAAAATGCCTCCAAGTGTAAAAGAAAATTAATTGTGGGGAATTCAGTTGAAACTTTATATAACTCAATTGCTTAATTTAAAACCTCCTTTCTGACCTATCTCATAACTCTAGATATCGTAGATCAGTAAAGAAAATAACAAGATTTGGATTTATTCATCCATGCTGATGCATTTCTACATTCTTTTTTATAATACACAGATTTATTATCTGAGATTATAAATCAAATTAGTTATGTTAATGCATACTTATGCAAAGTACAAAGGCAAATATTCGTTGTTCCACTAAAACTATGTTCTGTTAAATGAATCTAACTAAGCTAATTGACATTTTATGAAAATGTTTGGCTTCAGTTTATCAAGTAGCAAACAGAATGGCATGCTCCAATTTCCCAGAACAACCAGTCAAAGCAAGAATAGTGCAAAGAATCAGATTTCTGCAAGATCTTTGGAGAAGCTTTCAGTATTTGGGGCCTTTCTAAGACTCTATTTCGTTGTTACCCAGAATTCCAAAACCTTGCTGAAATAGAAATAGATCAATGTTGGTTTTGTCTTCCGTCAATGGTAAAATGGTCCTCTGTTCATTCTGTCCCAAAACCAGTGTGACTACAGGAAAGGAATGGTGGCAAAGGGAAGATAATTCTGTGTATATAACTCGATTTCCCACTTTTATTACTGAAAACTTGTTGGTGCCTGTGGAGCTGGGTTCTGACATTACCACTGAAAGTTGTTTTATTTGGTGTCTTTTATTCAAAGGTCTTTAAGCAATAATTCTCAGATATACTTCTGCAAGTCTTCTTAAAACAATCCCTGCATTTTCACAGTGGTCTAAATTCTTGTGTTCTATTTTGTACAGAAAAAAAAATTTAACCCTAAATAATGTTTTTACCCTGTAAGCAACCAAGTCAGATAAATGCACTTTTCCATAATCAGCACAAATCAAACTACCCAATTCCCAAAGCCAAAGCATATAGGATTTCAGGTTCTGTTCTGCATTTAAAGTTATGTGCTGCCTGAGGGAGAAAGGGAAGCACAGGAACAGGCTGCTCATGGTAGCCATGTTACTGTACATATTTTAAATAAAATCCAGCCAAGTTGAAGTAGTGGAATTTTAAGTGGATTTTAGTGGGGACAGCACTGTTTTGGAACCAAATTATTATGTGTCCCCATTTCCCTTCGCACTCGTCACTCTGACATCTGTGCAGCTTACATGCCTCAACAGTTTTAGAAATGTGGAACCTGAGAGGCAGAGAAACTGCATCGTTTGCCCTAGGATAAGCCTACAGGAGCTCCAGGTCACATACCACATCCTCTTATCAATCTGTAACTTCTGTGCAGTGCTTGGACCTGTGAATTACAAATTGGCTGATACGTGCGTGAGATTGTAACAGTGCACAGGTGCTCACTAAACTAAAAAATTTTAGGTATTTCGTGATTCCTCCAAGCCTCATGTGTTTTGTTTCCCAAAGTCTATACCAACGTGGAATGTAGGATTCTAGGTACATTTTCAATGATGCATTTTGGATGTTTCTCTGTACTCTGTACGATCTGCACCGAAGGATGATTTTGGACACCACTTATATGGAGATGGGGCTTTTCCATTCTACTTGTATAAGCTGAGCTCACTCACCTTTCTAGGACTAGAAGACAGGAAAGTATTCTTTTTTCCAATATCCTGCTGGTTTATTAAAAGTTTATTTAAACTTCCTCTTAACTGATTCAAAATCTATATCAATTAACCATGTCTTATTCAAACAGTATATGGCTGTAATCAAACCAAATTACTGTGCAGTAGCTTTCATTATGCAGTGACACTCTTTTGTACAGCTTTTGTAAGGGCTACAGAAAGAGCTTAATTACAAGTCTAGACATTCCTGAAAACAGAGCAAAAAACTCCCTGTGTTCAGCTCCTTATGCATGTAATGATTGCATTTATAGCAGAAGATGTCCAGTACTGGCTTTGGTTCAAAACCCTACAGTCCTGGTTTCGTAATAAATTCAGCATGCTAGTCCTAAATATATTCTATAAAGCAATGAAACCAGTGGAAATTTTCCTTTCGAAAATGTGAGTGAATCTGGTATTCATGAACGAGGCTGTCACATCATCAGCATCCTGGGCAGAAATTGCTATAATGAAACCACCGCACCAGCCACAGGTTTCTCCCCACCACTGAACCGGCGCACACAGAAACCAGCCGTCATCAGTCCTGGACTCAAAGTCACTGTTCAGGAACAGCCCATCCTGGAGTTAAACACAGACACGTACAGAAAGCAGAGAACAGGTCAGACTCTTTATGCCTGAGTTGGAATGACAGCAGGAATTCAAAGGCTGACGTCAGGAAGGCCGAGGCAGAAAATGAGAATGAATCTAGCATGAGATAAGAAGGTAGCAAACTCAATCAGCCTCATAGGAAGAGGAACAGGTGAAGGAGACTTACTGAAAGATGCCCAGAAGAAGGGAGCACTGTTTTTTGTCTCTTTTTTCCCTGCTAATTTTCAGTAAAATTTCAGCTATACCTGGATGCAGTTAACAGCAGTGACTGAGCTGTAAAACATGGACCTAGAATAAGAAAAGACTAAGTCAGAGTGTATTCAAATAATTTATATTTTTTTTTAATTGTTTGCACCCAGTGACCTGCATAATACAATTTTTAAAGAGCAAGCTTTTTAAGCCTAAAGTAGATTTAACAGGTAACAGTCACTTCTGCTGGAGGTGGGGCAGAGAAGCAGATATATGTAGTACTCACTTCAAGAGGAAGAAGGGAGGAATTAACTTCACTCCCCCCAAAAATCTGAAGAAATAATGAAGCAAAAGAATGTGGGGCACCTGGGGAATAACAAGGCCCAGCAAGGCAGGTTTTTTTTCACACCAAGTCATGCCAAATCCGTCTGATTTTTTCTCAAGCAGGGTAAGAGACATTGTTGGTAGGGCAGAAGCAGAAGGTATTATACCTACTTGACATGAGTACAGCTTTTGGTACTTGACTCATCTGACAGTCTCACAATAAATTGGGGAAACATGATCAAGATTATGTGATTTTAAGTTGGATGGAGACTGGTTGTCTGTACTGAAAGAATGTCTATCTGTGTGTCTAAAGATCAAAAGTGGAGGTTCAGGAAAAGTCTTCTCTGCTCTGCTTTTTCAGTGTTTTCATTGGCAACCTCATATGACAGAATAGAAGGTACACTTATAAAAACTTTGTACACTATAAAATTGGAGAAAGCTGCAAGTACATTGCAGAGCAGGATTAGAAATAAAATAACTTTGTTAAAATTCAATGTCCTTTTTGTACTGTCAAGAATGGTAGAAACAAAAGAAAAAGGACTTGAAGGTTACACTTAATCCAAAGGCAAACAGGAGGTGGTATATGTTGAAAAAAAAGGGCAAATTACATTTATGAATACATTCTATAAAGTTTGTCAGGTCACAACTGGAATGCATTTTTGCATTTTCAAC
Organism: Amblyornis subalaris; assembly: GCA_018881555.1. Taxonomy (NCBI): domain Eukaryota; kingdom Metazoa; phylum Chordata; class Aves; order Passeriformes; family Ptilonorhynchidae; genus Amblyornis; species Amblyornis subalaris. The sequence goes on along the minus strand of JACAXG010000117.1, from coordinate 357,883 downwards.
ACAGTAGTGCAAGTTTGCACTCACCTGGAGGAGACAATAAGAATGACTACAAGTCTAGAAAAGGCTGAGCAAACCAAACTCCTTCAGTCTTAGAGAGAAGAATGATTGTGTATATGGTAACAAGTATTCAAAAGGCTGTTGCAAAAAAAAAAAAAAAAAAGGAGATAGTCTGCTTTCTGCCCCTACAGTATACAGGAAACAAAATAATGGTCTTCATCTGCTCTTGTCAAAATCCAGGTGAGTCGCAGGGAAGTACTTTGTAACAGTCAAGAAAGCACAGACCTGTAAAAAATTGCTTGGGGAAATTGTGGAGTCTCCAGTAGCAGAGGTCTGCAGGAATAAATTGAACAAACAACTGTTGTAGGTGTAATTGATGCTGCCAAGGAGCATAGAGAGGAATGGATGATTCAGGTTCATTACAGCCCTACTTTTCTACAGTTCTGTGTAATGGGTACCATAAATAAAATTCAGGAAAAAGGCCAGAGTTTTAAGCAATCTGCATTTGTCCTTTTGTCATAAAACCTTTCAAGTTAGATAGGTACCTGAATTACTAAACAACAAAACAATGAACAAAAGAAAGTCTCATGCAGCAACTGGAAAAAAGCACAGGAGAAAAAAAAAAAAAGGGAAAAAGAGGTCTTTCTGGTGCAGTCTGCAGTCATAGTTAAAGTCATGGAAGTTGTTCAGTCATGAGTTGCTGCTGTGTACCCTGAGAGTAAAGGCCAAGATGAAGTCTGGCTTCATTTTAACAAGCAAGCCCTGCAGAGAAGGGCCTGTATGTCAGACTCAGCATGACCTGCTGTCATGAGGAGTCTGACCTAAGAGTTTATCAAAGAGTAATAAGACTCTGCTACTAAATTTGGCTACAAAACTTTTCTCCCAGATTATCTGAGATGTCTTTGTTTTCTTTTATGCGCTGGCATTCTCTACTGAAAATCTGAAGAAAGTGAAAACAGGACATTTTAGCTACTGTGAGAGTACCGCATCATGATCACATTTTAATGTACATGCCATGTTAAACTGCTCTGCCGTGCTGTGCATTTACAAACTCTTCATCCAGCCATAGAAATAAAATGTTTTCCAAGTCTCATGCATATCTTGTAGGTGGGGAAAGTGATGTAATTCAGCAATGCCTAGGTTCACAAAGTGAGCCCTGGCATGATACCTGGGCCCAGATCTTCTCATTTAATCACATAACTTAGTCATTAAGAGACATAGCACATAAATAGTAGACCACAGGATATCTGTCTTACAAGGAGAGTGCACAATGCCCAAAGCTCCACTCCAAACTGGGAAAGTCTTTGAACTTCTGCTGCAGAGATTCTGCCTGCAAAGGAACATGACATTTATTAAAATCAGTGTATGAGAAATAAAGTGAGAGCAATCAAAATGTAGCATATATAAATTGAGATAAGTGTTATACAAAGTGGATTATGCTAATTTAACTAAACCTGTTTGTAAGCCAAGATAGTTTAGCTCAGAGTACTGCTCATACTTATACAAGACCAAGTAGTTGTCAATACCAGGAGGTCTAATGCTACATGGGGAGCAGAGCTATTGGGACTGATGAAAACTGGCAAACAGGTCAGTCCCAGGGTATCTAACAGGTAAGGGAGCAGTGCTGAAAATGGACACAGACTTGCAAGGAGGTTTTGGAGCAGGAAACGCTCTCAGTGAATGACAGATAGCTCAGCCTGGAGGACAGGTCACTGCATCTGCTGGAGAGCTTTAGCATTACTAAAGTGGCTGTTTGGAGGCAGACACCTTTTACAGAAGTCCAGCCAGCTGCCTCTCCCCTCAGAGGGCTGGGGATCCACAAGTCTGGCTGGTACTTTCAGGAAGAACAGGGTATCTGCATCAATAAATACACTGGGGTTTTTTGTGTTTTGTTGGCCTTGAAGTTTCCTTAATCCATTTTGCCCTTTTGTCTGTTAATTCACAAAAAAACTAATGACCCTATTGGCCAAACTCAACAGAATTTGTTGTGTTATGAAAGACACAAGCTGCCAACAGTGGGTCTGTTAAAGCCAGGACTTGGCAGCACGAGGCAGCCCCAGCCACATCCATGTCTTGTTCCAGGTATCACCTTGTGCCCAAGTATGAAGTCAGGCAGGAGAAACAATGGGAGACAGAGGACAGAGCAGCAGGGACTGATTTTAGGGTGTGTATCACCTGTGGCAGGATCTGTGTGGACTGCAGGGAGATGTCAGAGGAGTTACTACGGCCGGGCAGGAATTCTGGATTAGGTGCTGGGGAGATAAGGACAGGTGTGGTGCAGATGTTGTGAGGAGGGCACATGAGGGAGAGAGCTCAGATTTTGCAGTGGCAATCTTTGAAAGGCAAGGGCTAGGTTATTGAGGCAATTTTCATTTGTTGGGTACCCCCATCCTGTGGGTTTCATGCAAATGGTGGGCTGGACAGAGGAGGGAAATTTTCCTACTTGAGGTTTTATGAATTTGTAACAAAAAAAGCAGTTCACACTCCAAGTTCAGTACAAATTGGTTAAAAATCCATCAGTCATGAGGCACAAGCGTGGTTAGCAGATGTTGTCACTTATGGTTCTTGCTGTGTCTGAGAAGGAGCTCTACGAGCCAGTCTCACTTTAGGACTTAAAAGGGAGGAAGAGTTGAACAGCTTCTCCCAAAGTTTTTCCCAAATTTCCCTCCCACAAAAAAGCATTTCTGGAAAGAGAAGAAAATTTCTATGTTTTCAGCCTCACACCATAGAATGTTTTTAAGATTATGGGCATGTGTTAAAAAGGACCTGCTAAAAGACTGCAAACTTGGCTGGAACATTTCTCTGCACAAACTTGATCATGGATTTTTTGTATGGAAGAATTGGAAGTGTTTGCTTTCCACGGAGTGATCGTGAAATGTCTGATCCTTCTCACTCCTACAGAGGCAGCTAAACTGATTTGCAGCACATGAACACAGATCAGTTCAGATATCTTCTTCTGTCCACTCCAGTTTGATGGCTTTTGGTGCACTCCCTGTGTGCCACTGCTACCTCTGCATGTCAAACACATCACTGCTGTGCTGTGGGAGCATCTTTGCTACATTTATGTCTCCACTGGCAGATGAAGAAATACTTTTATGCAGGGTGGACATGATTGTTTGCAGCCATGCAGATGTGGCTGCATTAAATGATGTAGCAGCATGCAATCCATCGGTTTCCATATGTTGTTGGCTGTTTTTACCTTGGATGGTTAATTATCTATCTCATTGTAGAAAACACAGCTGGAACAAGCACTTAGATTTCACTGTGAAATAAGGTAGAGGAGAGTCTTTGGCTGATCTCCAAAAGCCTCCTCATGACAAATACTATGACTTTAGGATTGCAGGGAAAGTCAATAAAAAACACTATTGCACTGTGAGAAACACACACATAAAAGGGACACAGTGACACACAGTGTCACAATGCCCAAGGACAGAGCAATGTATTCTGCCTTAATGTTATCTAATCACTGACAATTTATACAAACTAAAATTCCAGTGAGATACACAGTCAAGAATTCACCTCAGATGCTAACTCGAGTGCATATTATAGCTGTGTTGTCGAGGTGAATATTCAACCATTTGTCATTTCCTGCATAACTATGCACACAGACTGGGTTGTTTTAGCAGTGGAAACACAGATGAGAGAGATACTACTAAAATGTAGAACATGAGACTTTCAAATAAGATAATGTGATTCTACCCTTAAGCATCTCTCTTCTAAGACTTCAGACTTTCGTGTGAATGTTTTATCAATAAGAAATACAGAACTTCTTTCTCTAGTTTATCCTTTTTTGTCTATCAGTATAGTCTATATTATATATTTTTCTATTTCTGTCCATAGCAATGTAAGTGGCAGCCATATGTGCTAGAAATTTTTCTTTCCATTAGTGCAAGGCAGGAATTCAATGGTGAGTGAATTCACCTGTACTGCATGTGCTTTGGCAAGACAGATGGGGTTTTGAGACTCTGCAATTGGGTGGTTTTAAAACTCTTGAGAAGTCTGCAAGGGACCCCAAGCATCTTGTAACTGGCTAGGACATGTACTGCATCCTTTCTACTCAAATATGTCTATTTAATTGCTTGATAGTTATGTGACCATTTTCCTGTCTCTCAGATGTTATAATGTGCAGGAACTACCTCCCTCTGAGCCAGACTTTGGTATCTTAACATCTATTAGATTGCTTTTTAGAACTTACTGCTGTGTTTAAAATTCAGTTATACCTTCTGGGATGTTTTTGTTCCCAAGTGGACATGATGCTATCTTTGCCTTCCCAAATTTTGTTTTCCTGTTCAGATTACAGTATGCATCCAAGGATCCTACGCTGAGTAGGTCTGCAGAAAAATGCTGCTGAAAATTTGTGAAGTAACCCTGTGTCACACACGGAACAAATATTAATCTGATGCTATAGAGAATTAGAAAGATGTCAACTCATGCTTGACCATTCTCACTTACATGTTTTGACTTTCTCTTTTTTTAGTACCTGCATGCGAATGGGATTGTGCATCGGGACTTGAAGCCAGAAAATCTACTCTATGCAACACCAGCACCGGATGCACCACTAAAAATTGGTGAGCAGCATTAAATGTATTCTTCCTTGACACCTTTGCATCAGTAATATGTGCTAACTGATGTTTGGGGTATGTGCATCTCATCATCACTTTATTTGAAGCCAGTGCTTAATGAACAGCATGTTACTTCAGCAGCCCAGCTGTGCATGGGGGTTTTAAAACCAATGCAAAGCTAGATGCTTGCTTAGAGAATTTGTAGCCACAGTCGTGCAGAATGTGACAGAGAATAAAGCACTGGTAACATGAAGGATTGTGAGACCAGCACACAGCTCTGTGCACCACTTCTATGCCCCTTTTTTTCTATTAAACCAGTACTTTAAGAGGAAAGATACTTTGGCACAAAACTAAAAATGTGCAGATAAGTGGTGGAAAACAAACTGAGCAGGTCTGACTTCCATTTTGAAGGCAGGTTTGAGGGATATGAAGAGATCTTCGCAGAGAGCACAGGGAAACCATCAGAAGGGTGCTCAGCACCACCTGATCAGAGATGTATTGTGCCTGTTCTGTTGGAGATGGCAGACTTCTGAAGGGCATGACCTCCAAAGATTCTGGACATGCCTAGTTTTTGCTTGAGCAATGAGGAGTGCCTGTCCTGCTCTTCAGAGCTGCATGTAACCAGTTTGGAAATACCTGCTGGTGCTCCCTTAGGAGTGAGTGTTTCCACGTTCCTCAGGCTGGTGTTCATCACGGGTTTCTGGAGCCAAATGTCCGTGAACCGGCCTCAAGCAATTTAGCATAAATTTCCAGGAACAACTTGTTCTCAGGGTGATGGTATCTTAATTTATACCTTATCCTAGTTCTTATCTTTCCTGGAAAGGCTCTAAACTGGATAATTTAATGCAGCACCAGTGGCTTTGATTTGACGTCCAGAGTGTGTAGGGCTTTTAAAGCATTTCCTAAATGCCAGGATTCGTCATCTTCCTGGTGAGGTCATTGCCTTGTTTAAATTGAAATCCAGTTTACAATGAGTGGCAGTGTTCATAAAAGTAAACTGATTTTCTGATTAGATAAATAAAAATACTTAAAATATAGCCATTTAGGGACAAGTGACCTATTTTTATCCTGATCTTGAGTCAAAACTTTCCCTTTTGTATTCAGTCTAACAAAAAACAAATACTTTTATTTTGCATTTTTAAGGCAAAGGTGGTTGCCATCGCTGAAATTGGAATTTGAATAAGCTCAGTTTATTCTCAATGAAAATTAAGAGTTGCGAAGACTTCAATTTTTATGACTTTTAAAAAGGAGTCATTCAAGTATGATGTGTAGTGTCATGAAGGCCCTTGCTCTCTGAGTAGTAATTCAGGGTGGAAACATTGCAGAGAGGATGATCAATAATTCTTCCGGCACAGTCTTCATGTCCCTTCTACCAAAATACTGCTGGGATTTTTGTCTTGCAGAGACAAATCCAAAAAAAGCAACCTAAAATTGTTCAGATAATTTTATTGGATTACTCACAGAGTGGAAAATGAATACATACCTAAAATACATTTCTGGATCTCTGCTTGTATGCCCTTAGGCCTCTCACTGTACTGGCTTTGTGCAGTTTTCAGAATAAAATACAAGCTACATTTCTGTCAAGCAAGAGCCAGGAATGCTCATATGTACGGCAAATTTTGATTCTGGATTGCAGCCTGGGTAGATTCTTTAAAAAAATACTTACCTCTGGAAATGTCAGTACTGTTCATTTAATGTATAAATGTGTATTTAATGGCACATGCAGTGTAAAAACGACATTATTACAGGAAGTAAGAACATTAATATTCCCAAATAATCTTAACAGCTGACTTTGGGCTTTCCAAGATTGTAGAAGATCATGTGACCATGAAGACAGTTTGTGGAACTCCTGGGTACTGTGGTATGTTGTTTTGTTACTTACATTTGCTTTCATAACTGTAGAAGCAAGGGAAAAAGGACAGTGGAGAAGACCATGAGACCACTCTGCTACCTTGTAGCACAGCTGATATAATGCAATTCAGGTGACATTGTCATTGTCCATTACCTTGTGTGACATTGCTTGCCAAGCACACACAGGTGCCAAGTCTGCTTTAGAGTAGCACCTAATTCCAGTCCAATTAGTTTCATAAAACTGTATTTCACATATTAGCTATTAATACTATTTCATGTATTAGCTATTAATATTCTGGTTGTCTTCTCTTGTGGTAGTTATACTACAAATGCCATACAGCTGTAATTAGTACTTAGCCCCTTTTATGCCCATGTTTGTATATAAAAATGGGATAAGGTTTATCACCATAGTAGAGCACCCAGTTATGTCAACTTGGTGGGAAGGATTGAGGCTGAATATCTCTGAAGAGAAGAGCTTTGTGCCTATAGTCATGGGCCTGCAATCCTTGATTTACAACTCAAGTAAACTGACCGTGCAGAATTCCTGGTGCCCGGAAAATATTCAAGCATTACTTTCCAGAATTGGAGGAAACCCAGGAGGAATACTGTTTAAATGCCAAATTAAACTATGAATAATTGATAGTTCCAGGCTGCCAGCTCCCACATCCTGCCCACCCATCTACCAGCAGCTTCTCCAGAAAGGACATGGCAACAAAAACACATACTGGAGTCTGGATACTTTGGCATCCAGACTTGACAATCTACAGTCCTTGGGATGTGCAGATTGATGCAGAGGACTGAAAGCAAGATGTTCACAGAGAACTTAGTTTGCTGCAATGTTGTGCTTTCAGTGAACTTAACTAAAGGACAATAAGTGATTTCTGAGAGTAGCACAAAAAATTAAGCCAGTGCAAAGCAGTGAATCATGATCAGTCTGTTACAGGCAACATCTAAACCAACAGCAGCGTGTCAGACAAATCCATTCACCAAAAGCAAACTTCTGGAAATCTTAAAAAATACTAGAAGCCCTTCTGTTCATGGCTGTGCAAGTGTAATGTGGGAAGGGGAAGAGATTGCATATGTGCTGCAGCATTGATGCACGCAGCTACAGCAAGCCCACTGTGCTCCAGAAACGTGACAGCCATCCCACGTGCAGCATAGATCCAATGGGACCAGAGTGCTCAAGGTGTGCCTGTCAAGCTCCTTGGGCAGACACTGACTCCTCTCTACTGTTGCAGAGCTGGAGCCTCCCGAAATTGCCTGGTCTTTCTGTCTGCTCCTCGCTGCAGCAAATGCAATTTCATGAAATGATCCTTCCTTCCAGCTGAAACAGAGTATCAAAAATAAAGCCTAAATAAAGTGCCAGTCAATATAATCATAGAATCATTAGGGTGGGAAAAGACCTCCAAGATGGTTGAGTCCAGCCTTTGACTAAACACCACCCTGCCCACTAAACTGTGGCACTAAGGGCCATGTCCATTCGTTTCTTGAACACCTCCAGGGATGGTGACTCCAACACCTCCCTGGGCAGCCCCTTCCAGTGCTTAACCTCCTTTCTGTGAGAAAATTTTTCTTATGTCCAACTTGAACCTCCTCTAGTGCATCTGGAGGCCATTTCCTCTTGACTTGTTACCTGGGAGAAGAAGCTGACCCTCACCTCACTACAACCTCCATTCAGGTAGTGGTAGAGCACGATAAGGTCACCCCGACCCTCCTTTTCTCCAGGCTAAACACCCCCAGCTCCCTCAGCTGCTCCTCATCAGACCTGTGCTTCACACCCTTCCCCAGCTGCCTTGCCCTTCTCTGGACATGTTCCAGCCCCTCAATGTCTTCCTGGTTGTGAAGGGCCCAAAACTAAACAGAGGATTCAAGGTGTGGCCTCACCAGTGCCCAGCACAGGGGGATGGTCACTGCCCTCCTCCTGCTGCCACACTATTGCTGACACAAGCCAGGTGCCCTTGGCCTTCTTGGCCACCTGGGCACAGCTGGCTCATGTTCAGCTGCTGTTGGCCAGCACCCCCAGGCCCTTTTTCACCAGGCAGTTTTCCAGTCACTCCTCCCACAGCCTGTAGCACTGCAGGGCTTGTTGTGACTGCAGGGTCAACATCCAGTCATCTGGGATCTCCCTGGTTAGCCAGGACTGATGATAAATGATGGAGAGGGGCTTGGCCAGCTCCTCCGCCAGCTCCCTCAGCACCCTTGGATGAATCCTTCTGGTCCCATGGCCTGTGAGTGCCTCAGTGTCACAGCAGGACACTGCCTGCCTCCTCCTGGATTGCAGGGGGTCAGTGCTGCTCCCTGTCCCTGTCTGCCAGCTCAGGGGCTGTTTTAGCAGGTGTGCTGTTGAACACTGAGGCAAAGAAGGCATTGAGTACCTCAGTCTTTTCCTCATTCTTGGTTACAGTGTTTGCCTCTGCATCTAATAAAGCGTGGAGATTTTCAATGGCCCTCTTTTCATTGTAGATGTATTTATAAAAACACTAAGTTAAATACTGACGTAAAAGTTCCACTTTCTTGGTATGACCTTGGTCACATTGTAGCTCCAGTGCAGCTGTAGCTTTCTGTGGTTCCTTTCACAAACCTAAAAACCAATGTGAAACCAAATTCCACTTCTCATTTTATTCTGCTCTGCTTGGGCATGACTTCTGTTGTTTAACATTCAGTGAAGGGAATCATTTGCCTAATTAAGGGCTTAAAGGGGCAGGTCCTAACTTTTTAAAAAAGACACAAGTGTGCATGGACTGTAATTGACTTTGTTATTTCTTCACTCACCTTTCATGTTACTGACAAGTGTTTTGTCCTCTGCAGCACCAGAGATACTTCGGGGATGTGCCTATGGCCCTGAGGTGGACATGTGGTCCCTGGGGATTATCACCTACATCCTGTAAGTGCCTACAGTGTTACAGAGTGGTTTGCTTTTTACCACCCCCAGGATTCTATGACATTACGAAATTGGAAAAGACAAGATCCTGAGCTTTAATTAATGTATTCCTAATCTTACTGAAGTCAAAGCCTGGAGAGGCATGGCAAAACACTCAATTTAAATATTTGGTAAATATAACACTTCCTCCTGAACAGCAGCAAGCTGTGTGCAGAATCATGCTATTAATGTGAACGAGTATAGACCAAAAGTTTCAAACAGTTGTGTCTAAAAGTAGGCATCTGTGTCTAAGTCTTATTATGGCTAGTCATGATTCGATTGGTAAGCATTGCAATTACTGTTTTGTATTGATTGAATCTTTCAAAGGAAGATTATTAAGAAGGGAGAATTGCATATGATGTATTGACTTTTCTCTTTATGGGAGAATGATTATGAGACTTAATTTAGTCACTTGTCAATGACAATGCTAAGATGGCTTGTGTAGTTATATACAGTGCTTGTAGGATGCCTGTTATGGGAAGAAAATGAGATTTTACACATGTACATTAAAGATATGGAGGAATTTATACACTTGGGCCATTATCCTTCCTCTACGAGGATTAACTGTGTCCCGCAAGTACAGTGGGCAATAAGACAATTATCTTATTTTTGTCTTTTGCAAAGAAAGAATTACATTCTCTAGAGTTTATACTAAAATTCCATGTAAGGATATACAAACACTCTGATGGTAATATAACAAAATGTCTTTTGTTCTGCACATAAGCTTCAAATAGTTCACAGGTGCCCTTTTGGATACCTGTAAATAATGGGCTATAATATTCCTATTTGCCATTTTGTTATCTGCTCCTTTTTAAATGTGCATCTTTGTCTCAAGGTCTGGTTTAAGTCCTAGACCTTGTGTTGAAGATCACATCTCAGAAATTGCCTGCCAGGTGCTCATTTGTTGTCACTTCTAGGGTTTCCATGCCAGGCATGAGTTTCCACTCATGCCAAAGAGATGTGAAAATTGCCAGCAAGGTGCTCCCTAAGACTGGAGAGGTGACTTGTGTTGTCCTTTTACAAAGCCACCTAGATTAAGCTGGGGCCCTTCCTAGTTATTCAAGGCTTAAGGAAGTTGTTGCACTTAAAACTCAGAGTCTTTTTTAAGCAAAACTTGTTTTCCAGTGTAGGCAACCTCCAGCCAAGCTCCAGCCAACTTCTATCTGAATATATGGGGTGGCATATTCTATATGCAGCTTTTCAAAACCTTCCAGCTGTTCAGGGGATGCTCCCAAGTCACATTAAACCTCTGCATTGGTGAAAACACAAGTGTGTTTCTTGCTGTAGGTGAACACCATCAGTACAGACACTCTTTTATTCTTCCTTCTGATTCTGTCCTACTCCTACCTCAAAATCCAACTTGATCTGCAGGAACAAGCCAGGCAAAAATTCCCTTGGCTGTCTCTTTTATTTAGCTTTAACAGTTTTCCACATTTCCACATTTCCACTCTTCTATTGCATGTAAAGCTTTGTGGATCAGTAGGTATGGTGGATTAGAAACTGAGATGAGAAAGGTACATGTAAAATAACAAATTCATTAATCCTGGAGCCTAAAGGACAATGTTGCATGTCTCAGTGTCATAGTTCAGTAGAGGAAATGCACCTACATAGAGTCAAAAAAATTCATTCCTGTATGTGCCCCCAAAATTGAGTGGATGTAAGAGTTAATAACCATGGTACAGAAGGTCTGCATAAAATTATATCTTGTCATTAATCAAACTGGACTTACCATTTCATTAAGAAAAATTTTGACAGGACAGTTTTTCCTGAGGCAAATTATATTAAGACCTTTTGGAGATATCTGTCGTAATTCCAGGGAAGCCACATGCATAGTTTTAAAAGGCAAGAGGAATGGTCCTTTTGTGTTCCTACAGCAACTTAGAAATCCTTCTGCATGTTTGAGATGCAGATAGTGGTCAACAAATACAGAGGCTTTGCCTGTAGTTGAAATTGCATGGATTTAATTAAAGGTGTTTTTTCACTAACTTACTTAAAAAGGCACAAAACACCATCTGGTCATTTTTAGTTGGTTTTTAAGCTGTTTACATTTGCTTTTCCTTCATTTGTAGGTAATCGATTTAAAATGAATCACCATAATAAAATGCTATTTCAAAATAAAATGCAATCAAGAGCAGCCACACTTGGTCCTGCCTTGTTTTAATTAATCTAATTTGAAATCACACCTCTAGTTTTCCTCATCTATTTTGGCATGTAGCAAAAAAAAATCTGTCTGCTGAAATGGATTTTTAAGTAGGCGCCTATCCATAGAAATTGTTAATAAGAAAACAATAGGTGATAGTGGAGAGTAACAGTGAAAATAGAGAGTTCACTTAGGAGGCTTCCAAAACAGTCACAGCAAGTCTGAGGCATGTTCTTGCTGTCATCAGTTACCCAGATCCAAAAGCCAGTTTGGGCTGTGTCAGTGAGGGGCCCCTGCTCAGGGGAGTTCCATGGGGATGGCAGGGACCTGCTGCAATCCCAGTGATGGTGGTGGGAGAAGCAGCAAACAGGAGGGGAGCAGCAGAGGGACTCTGGCTGGCTACCACCTGCTGAAGCACACGGTGTTTGGAGGCTGGATCCTCGTGTTTTAATACGTCTCTGCCAGGCTTGGAAAAATAATGTGCTCAGAATGTGCTTACAATGAGGTGTTTCTCCTCTTCAGCAGAGGAATGCGATGCAGCTGTTCCACCCACGGCTACACACCACTCCCAAAACCACATTTCTCCCTTGAACCTCAACCTCCTTTTTCAGGACAGTGAGCACATTGATGATAAAACAAGTTTAAATGTAAGGTTTCTCTAGATTTGTTGCTGTCTTGATCTTTATGATCTGCTGTTGTTTTCCTCTCATCATCTTACTGCTTGTTGCATTTTCGGGAGGCAGAGTAGCAGACACACTTTCTGTTAAGCTCAGATCACATACTGGCTGAATAGGAAATTCACTTTAAAATATCTGATTATGTGTGCAGGCATGATTAAAGTGCAATGAAGTGAAAAAAAAGGACATTATATAAATGGAAACCACTTCTATGAGTTTGCTTTCCCTGAGGCCAGCAGTGTGGATCTCTGCTGGGATCTGTATTATTCAATATATTCATAAATGCAGTCATTAGTGAGATCACACAATTTCTAGCTTGTATGTGGGTTACCTAAGTAAAGATGAGGGCTGATCATGAAAACCTGCCAGAGGTTTTTACATATTGTGAATGATAGGATGAAATAATGTACAGGGGTGAACATAATCAAAAATCAGTCCTAGCTGGACATATAAAAACTTAAAACTTTAGGTGTACTAAGGTAAAATGGATCTCTTCAGCTAATTCCCATTCCTCTGGCAAGAGTTACAGGGGTTCTGATAAATGCTCTGTGATCCTGTATTAATAGTTCCAATTAAACACATGTGAAAACAGAAAAATTACAATTTGAAAAGCTTTTCCCAGTGCTTATGAATAGTTATGAACACATTTCTCTCTGCTCTGTAGAATTTGGAGTTCATGAGTACAGCCAGGTCTGGTTTCCCAAAGTGATCTGTGGGATACAAAGTAGGGAAAAATACTACCATGAACTGTTTCTAACAACCCCAGACTAATTAATCTTGGCTAAATTTATTTCTTTTTCATGCTTGCAGACTTTGTGGCTTTGAACCATTTTATGATGAAAGAGGAGATCAGTACATGTTTAAGAGAATCCTGAACTGTGAATATGACTTTGTGTCCCCCTGGTGGGATGATGTGTCTCTGAATGCCAAGGATTTAGTAAGTAAAGTAAAAATGGGACTAGAGTATTTAGTATTGCTTCCACTGAGAGAGTCCATTTAGGGGTGGGGGCAGAATACTTGGTTAATTCGTTTTTCATAATTGTTTCTTCTTGTCTTTGATGTGCTGTTAAATATCCCCTGTTAGTCCACTGCAGTAATTTTGCACTCAGAACCACGGATCTTCAGGTTTTTCTGTAAAGTGAACCACAGACTGTTGGCAGCTATCACAGTGTTCATATATGCCTGCTTTTCCTTCCAGCTCTGAAGTGTTTCACCGTTCCTCTTTTCCAGACAACCACTTTCAGGGGAATGTAGAAATAAGCCTTTTATTTTATGCAGTTTTCAAGCCAGAACTTTGGGGGAAGAATATAAAAAGGAATGGAAATTTATCCCCCTTTTTTTTCTGACATTCTTTTTCTATCCATTTAAGCTTTTTTTAGTAGTTGAGGAAAGACTGATTACTTTTAAATATGGTCCATTAGCAAAATGCAAGGGCTGGCATGCTATCTGCAGTGTATTTTTATTAGTGGGTAAAGTAATTTGGATCCAGGAGACACTGATCTGCAGAGATAGGTATGTTTGAGTCTTGAGTTTTGTCAACAATAACTTGCATCATCGAGTTATTTCATTAGCGCTGAAAACACAAGTGCTCTGTTCCATATTATTTATACAAACTGTGCCACAAAATACTACGTAATTGGTGTTAGTGAAGTACTTCAGGGTATTTCAAATGGAAGGACTGTAGAAGTTCAAAATACTTTTTTGTTGTTTTATGACATGTGAAGTTTTTCTGAAGTCAAAAAAATATCATTCACTGCCAGATAAACGGCAGCCTGCAGGTAAAGTGTTTGTCCAAACTGCTCCATGCTGGTTTGGTGCAGTAAAGCTCAAAGTTTCAGGTTGGAATCCTGTAAAGCAAGTTCTAGATAAGGATGAAGACCATGACTCTCAAAACCCGTGCTGTGGGCAGTTCCAGGATGTTCAGTTGAAGTGATTTGCTTAACTTGACCTCTTCTGTGGAGACACAACTGGTATTCACCATGATGCCTGTTCTCCTGCACCCACTTCAGGGCATCGTCTTTATTTAAGAGCTCTTTGTAGGGTAATTTCAGGGAACCCTAAAGCAAGTGTTCCCTCACCCTTGGGCACGTAGGAGCAGTGGAGCCCTGTGCCATCACTTGCACTCTGCTCCAAGAGGGTCTGCAGTCAGGAGAGCTGGGTAAGTGTGGCTCTGCAGAGTGCCATGCACGTACTTTGTTAATGCATCCTCACTTTCTTGTGTTTCTAAACCACCACCTGTCCAGAAATACAGCAAAACCCCTGGAATGTCGCTTGACTGGACACACTTTGTATCCAGCAGTTTGTACCATCTCCAGTCCCAGGGGTATGTTTGCAGCACCTCTTTCCCAAAAATACCCTACTGTCGTGTTTGGAGAGGTGCAGCTTTGCTGGCCTTGGTGACAGAAGGAACGGTGTAAACAGCATTACTTTCAGAGCAAGACTCTGAAGAGAGAAATACTTGTACAGTGCTTTTTAGTTCATGCGTACATGAGGTTTTACAGTGACTGAAGGAAACACTTCCTCTGTGATGTACCTGACGGCGACTGTGTGGTACAATTCTGCATGAGCTGCATACACTACAATTTAAACTTTCTCATCCAGTTTAAAACTTGTCCAAATCCAAAAGCAGAGATACTGCTCGGAGAACTGCCTGTTTGGGGTTATTTTGAGGATCTCTTAGGGTTTATATGACAATTCAGACATGCAACAGCCTGCGACAGATACAGGTCAGCTGCATTGGTACATACTCTAATATGCTGGTAACCAGTTGATTCTTTCTCTTCTCTCTTCCCCCTTAGTGGCTGTCTTATTCAGATGTTATTTATGGAGGACCAAGAAATGCCAGAAGCAAAATACTTACAAAGACACAAATGCAAATTCTTGTTGGTTTCTTAGAATGTCTCACCTAAGATGCTTCCCAAACCAAGACCAGAGCCCCAAAATGCAAAAATAGGTAAATTTAAGTGAAGAATAAGGTTGACAGTCTTTTGTATTTCTTGCTTGCGATACAGGTTAAAAAGTTGATTGTTTTAGACCCCAAGAAACGCCTCACCACTCTACAGGCTTTGCAGCACCCATGGGTCACAGGGAAGGCAATAAACTTTGCACATATGGACAACGCACAAAAGAAACTTCAAGAATTCAATGCCCGGCGTAAACTTAAGGCAAGTCTCTGCACATAGTCTCTGTTTTGGCTATGAAAGCATGCAATTAAATGATTAGCATTGCAGAAACCGTGCACATTTTTTGAGGACAACATTCCATAGTGGTATGGAAGCTTTTTATTTAAGATGACTGATGAAGATTGAAGAAGTTTGAAGCTGATTTAGTCGATGACTGAAGCCAAACAAATAAAAAATGTGTGAAGTTTGTTGAAAACTCTATCTACACAGATAGAACTGCTGAGGATGTACACGGCTTTCACAAAGTCCTTATCTTCCTTCTTTTCTTTCTTTCCTCCTTCCTTGCTTCTGTCCATCCATCTGTCCGGTGCTGCTTGTGCATCCTTAGAGTACTGACCAGAAGGAACATAATTCTGAGTAATTTCTCAATGAATATGCATAAGTCTGGAAGAAATTTAGTCTTCTTTAGCATATTTTGATCCCTAAGCCACCCTGAGTTACCTGTACCTATCAATACAAAGTAGGAGGTTTAAGCCATCCTTCTGCATAAACTAAAGTCAGCAATTCAGATGTGTAAGTCCATAAAATTCCCCCAGGAGGCTCGTTTACCATCCAGTCTATGTATTTGCCATGGGAAGAAGCAGGGAAATATCTTTAGGTGCAAACAGCAGGCAACTGACTGATATAACATCAAGATACTTTCTTCTCCCCTAATCACATTGTCAGTTGTTAAAGATTTTTTTCTGCTCAGGAGATACTTCCAGGGATACTTAAGCACAGAAATTGTTACCAACAGCTTCCGTGAAGCTGCTCTTGTAGCCCTGGGGAATAAAAGTAAAAAGCAACTTAACTGAGAGCTTTACTAAATCCCATACAAAACCCAGTTCACAAAAAACTGAGCCTTAACTTTGGCTTTACTATTTTTTTAGTAGAGAACTGTGGCAGAGAATCTCTGCAGGGCAAAGAAAAAGGTCTTTTCCCTGTCATTTCCAAAGGTCTCAGAGATTATAGTTATAATTCACATGATGTTTTGATCTTGTTTCTCTTTATATTTTTACACCTTTGGGCACCAGTGAGATTTTTTTGAAGTTCAGTTTATTTAGTCCCCTACAGTCAATCAATTTATTCTTTTGTGATTAAAAGTGATTGCTTTTCATAAGTTTATTTCTTCATTGCTTTTATGTTAAAGATTAAATGACCAAATCTCCAACTGCTAAGAGGATTGATTGAAGTTAGCAGTTATTGTAGAGTTAATAGTTTTCCACAAATATATCTGTAAAATAAACCATACATTTTCAGACAATTAATTCCCAGTAAAAAAAGTAAGAACAAAGCAGAACCCAAGTAGTGAGTACATGCTGTTGTTTTGTTATTAAGAATAATATGCAATTATCTTCTCTTTCCCAACATAAAAGTCCACCAGTAGGCTTTCTTTATGCAAAGACATATTTTAATAGAATAACTCTAAAGATCTCAGTCAGGATTTGGTTTCTCATAGGCTGTGTTGAATTTGTTTCATAAACATCCAACACAGCTTGTGAGAGTAATTTACATTTAAAGTATCTTTAGACATCATAGTATCATTGAGTAGCCTGTTTGTAATCAGTTTTCTGTGTGATTTTTCCTTTAACAGGTCTAGTCTCTCACTTTCAAAATTCTTGCCATTTTTATTGGTTTACGCTTTATACTATTTCTTCATACTCTGTTTTAGCTGATTCTTTCTTATTGACAATGTTTATGTAGTCTTTTTTTCATTAACATCTTCTGGTTTTCCTTTTAATTTCTTTGTGGGGTTTTTTTTGTTTCTTTCTTTCTTTTTCTTTTTTTTTTCTTGTTTTTTTCATGTGATTACGTCTCCAAATATCCACAAACTTGCTATACTCTTCACCTCTTTCTGCAGACCCATTTCTTTGATGCCTAAGCAAAAGCTGCCAAGTCAAAAATATCTTGAGTTGTCATACACAGAGATTAGGATTTCTTTTCCTTACCTCTGTATATGTGGGTTTTTTCAGGCAATAAAACTTTCTAAGGCAAGGGCTAATATAACTGTCTTCATGTGTGTCTTCATTTTGTGATATTTTGTGTGATATGAGAGCCTACCCCCAATGTGTAATTTTATGTCTATATACTTAAGTTGCCCATGTACTCTGCACCATTGTGCTTGACATATGCAATAGTGATAAATACCGTGTTCCTTTATGAAATTTTCATGGAGTAATCAGTGATAACACTGTTGTTATTATTGTGATGGAAGATGACTTTGTTTTTTGCCATCCAACTTCAACACGGGACACGTGAAGTAATTTCTAAAAAGCAAAACAAAACAACAACAACAAAAAAAGCAGCAGAATTTGCAGCTGAAAAAAAATGGTGTTCATGCTGTCCAACTGGTTGGCACCCTTGTGAAAGCAGCGATTTTAAACCTCAATCCAGTACTCCAGGTGGCCTCCTCAGGCTCAGGCCCAGGCCCAGGCCCAGGCCCAGGCAGGTATCCAAACGCGACGCTACCCCGCAGAGTAAACGCGCTCGCGTTCCCTCTCGGGGCGGTGCTGAGGCGGCCGTGCCCACCAGGCCGTGCCCTTTAGGGAATGTTTGCTTGGTCCTCTCTCTCCCAGGCCGCCGTGAAAGCCGTGGTGGCCTCCACGCGCCTCGGCAGCGCCAGCAGCCACAGCGCCCACGACGGCCACAAGCCCGGCCACAGCCCGGCCCGCGCCCGCGCCGCCCAGCCCGCCGAGAAACCCACTCAGGAAGCGCCAGCAGAGGCGGCCGCAGCCCCAGAAGAAATGCCTTAGGTCGATGTGCTCCCTCGTGCCAGCAGAGATGTGTCATTTCATACACCAGCTACCTTGTCATTCAGCAAGAGAGATTAGTAAGCTTGGCCTCTCTGGTTCTGCTTCGGGGTGCCTCACGCCCCGGCTGGTGATCCTACCTTCAGTGCATGTGACTGCTTATGAAAATAGTAAACTGTTCCATTAGGCATGTCATGGAAACAGTGTAATTCGCAGTAATACCGGCAGGTGAAAACATGGGGATTATTAACTACCTACCATAATGTGTATACTTCATCTATCTAGTGTTCCTAGCTGGCATTTGAAACAAAATGCTATTTCGTTTGGTTTTATGGAAGTAGGTGTCTTATCTATGTTGTGAGTTTCTTTGAACTGTTTCCTTCCAGGTTCGTAGTCCTTTGGCAGACAAAATGGAAGGAAGTACTAAACCAATGCTTTTAAAACTGATGTACGAAATAATGCTTTTTAACTGTAAAATCGGAGAAGTGTTTGGGGATTTACATGTAAAAAAAAACATTCCACTACTTCTAGGAAGAAATTGAAATGGTAGTTCCACTGGGCATGAAAACGTACATTGCTCAAGCTTGCATCGAGAATGCCTTATTCTGACTTTTCCTGTTTATATACAATATTTTAATAACAACCAAAATTACTCAGATTTCTGCCATTTCATTCCATAGTAAAGTGTTAGCAAAACAAAACCATAGACTAAACAAGGATTAGAGTAGATGCAAATTTTTGGCATACCATTCTATTTATTCATTAAAATTCTGAACTCTGCAGCTAGAAGACGTTTTATAGGCCCTAAGGGAATAATCTGCATTTAAATAAGTTGTAAATGCTTGAAGGAAGCAATTCCACAACTTACTGATTTTGCTTTGGGGAAACACTCTTATGCAAGGTCTGGGAGCAAGTAGTATAATCTAGTTGGTTCCTGGGTAGTTTAACCTCATGAGTGAGCAGTTTCCACTTGTAATTAGTCCGCATTTTCCTAACAAAGCACCCCTCCTGTAAAGTGATCCACCAGCACAGATCTTGCATCCACGCAGAGCTCCTGTGTCTTGAGTTAGCAGCTGTGTGCATCGATCAGCTTGCAAAAGTAGGGTCAGGCTCTTCAGCTATCTTGATGTTTTTGTTGAATGTGATTGATAGAAACTGAAAAACTAATGTGCATCAGTATGTATGACCACTTACACTTGTTTGTTATCTATTTGACAGCATGTGACTATTGTACTGATATATTACAGAAACGGCAAAAAGAACCTGATGTACAAAAATGTCATTTGTGCTTGTTAAACCTTTTAATACTGGTAGTTACCTAACATGCTAATACAGTCATCATTCCTCTTTTGCTTTAATTGTTTTTATGTTGTTGTTAGGCCTTGCACAACTTGCCTTGAAAAAATACAGCAGCTACTGAAAAAACCAAGACTTTAATAAAACATTCAATAGTTACGTTTCTTGATGAAATTAAAGAGTAATACAGTGTTATTCGTATGGTAGATTTAATAAATAAAATGTGCCCTAAATTAATATATAAAGGAGGATTAAAGATCCTGTCTTTACTGGGTGAGAATGCATGCTAATGGATCTATTATACTTGAGATTTCTTATCCATTTCTTAGAACTCCTTGAACTTGTACAAAAGGGTTTGCTGACTAAGCAGGCTTGAAGTTTACATGCATCCATTCATTTTTTGAAGGGACACACTTTGAGGTCAGCTGAAACAGCTGGTGAGGGCATGGCAGCTGTGTGCAGGCCAACAGGACACTTTCGCAGATTTTACCCTTGAAAACAAGTACAGTAAGACTAATCACTTTGGAGAGGATGATAAGTACATCCACCTGTCTCACTTTTTACTGTCTGTCTTACCTCCTGTGAGGTGGCAGCAGGAAAAATGCAATTCTCAGCAAAAGTAGTCCCAGCTGATTCTTAAAGTTGTTTTTTGAAAAATTGTGCCGTAGCCTATCGTAACTATGAATTGATGCCATCCAGCAGGAGACCTCTCTGTGACAGCATGATCTCGGAGGCAGCTCACTTTTGTGCATAAAGGCTCTGAGGCTTCAGTTGGTTTTTTGCTTTGTTTTCTTTTATTATACTCAGCATTAAGCAAGCAGGATGTCTGTGCTGAGTGATTACAAGTACATGACTCAGTAAAGCACTAAGCCTGGCTGATACATGTGATGTATGACAAGCACTAGGTGTATGCATGCAGTGGAAGACAGGAGTGTTACCTGCATTGGCTTTGCCTGAAAAATCACATCCTGCTGGCATCTGCGGTAGTTCAGATTGGGAAGCACAACATCAGTGTCTTACTGTGGCTGAAAAATGTGAACACACTTGAAAACTACTGGAGATGGACTAGATGTTTCCAAATCTGTGGTTATAAGTTAGGTAGAAAGTTACTCATGCTCTTGTCTGTTGACATGCTAAACTTTAATTTTTTAAAATATTTAACATATTAACAAAGTTCCTTAAGTACAAAAGGGGGAACCTTGCCATCTTTTTGAAGTATTTGAACTTAGCGAAACTTTTCCTTTAAAAGCAGATTGCAGCACTAGCCAATCCAAGTCAAACATCTGAGAGCTAGGCTGATGGTCTGATAGCTGTTAAATGGTTTAAGATGTCCTGCCTTTGCTCCACAACAGGGTTTTTCCCAAGTTCAGGAAGATTCCTCCAAAGTAGAACAGATGTCCTGTAATTTTGAACACTTTTGCTTGCAATTTTGTGGATGACAAGTAGATTGCACTGCGTGAGCCTGGTGCTGGTTTGCTGGATGAAGTTTGTACTTGATGTTGTGCAAACGTGCTGTAAAGAGGCAGACACACTGTAATCAAACTTCTGAATGCAAAAGAGCATCAAGGTGAAAGTTTTTGATACAGCACGTTCTTCAGAAGGATACTAAGTCCCCACAAGTGAGCAGGCTGTTAAACACACAGAGTGACAAAAACTGCCCAGCAGCCCTTTTGCCTTGGTGAATAAAGCAAAGTGCTCTGAAAAGCCGTGTGGTACTAGAACAGGAAAAAAGCACCAACCAAAAAGTTTTTTTGAAGTGGCTCAGACCAGCAGGGAGTCCAAGGCTGGAGGAGGCTGTGGCACACTGTGTCTGCTCTTTCCAAATCAATCACCTTCTCCTGCAACTCACACTGCAAGTGGAACGCAGACACAGCTGGCAGCCACAGAGAAGTGAAGACAACACCACATTCTGTGCTGCCCAGCAGCAGGGAAGGGCAGGATGATACTGGGAGTTGTTAGTGTCCAACTTAGCAGAAGGACAGCAATATCTGCCAAGCAGCAAATACAGCAGGACTCTGGAAAATAAACCCTCATTTCCAGATAAATGTCCCTCAGCTCCTGCACACATACTGGGTCGTCTCTGGGGTTGTAAGAGCAGCATAGGAAAGTGTGTGGTGGAGGACTCCCTGCAGATCTCTGCGCCGTGTCCTGCACGTTGCCTGCTTACAGAACGACAGACACAAGTCTCAGCACAGCGCCTTGACCCCAGGCTGGTGCAGAGGCTGTTTCTCCTGGTGAAGACCTCGGTTTTGTGTGGCTGAGCCAACCTCGTTGCTGCTGAGGTTATGAGTGCACAGCTTATGCAGGCATGGCATTCATGTAACAATATCAGAGGCTGACCAAGCAAGAAGCACAATTAGACCTAGAGCAGTGGCAGGGATACAGGCAAGTCCTAAAGATACCAAAGGTAACAGAGAGACAGGGCAGAACATCCTTAAAGTTACTTTATAAAACAATAATATCTCAAAGAATGTCCTTTCCTCCCTATCAGAGTTAATTCAATTGGAACATAAAGAGTTCATTCTTCTTTTGTATAAAGAAATTTATAAAAATTCCCTGACAAGCCCCTGCACAATACCATGTTTCATTGAACAAAAAACATCAGCTGCATTGCACCATAAGAAGAAAATAAGGAATGAAAAGGGAAAAAATGGGAGTGAAATATTTACATAGTCTAGACACAGAGCTCTGGAGCAAGGCTTGCAGAGGGTTACAAAGATGGTGAGGGGACAGGACTATTTCTCATGAGGAAAAGCTGAGGGAGCTTGGCCTGTTCAGTCTTAAGAAGAGATCACTGAGGGAGACCTCATTAATATATATGAGTATCTGAAAGAAGGGTGCCAAGAGGATGGACCAGGCTCTGCTCCATGGTGCTGAGCAATAGGACAAAAGGAATGGGCAGAAATTGATGCCCAGGAAGTTCCACCTGAACACGAGGAAGAACTTCTTTTCTGTGCAGGTGATCTCACACTGGGACAGACTGCCCAGAGAGAGTGTGGAGTCTCCCTCACTGGAGATGTTCCAGAACCTGGACACAAATCTGTGCAATGTGCTCTAGGAAACCTGGCTTGAGCAGGGAGGTGGGGCCAGATTACTACACTAGTGGTCCCTTCCAGCCATACCCATTCTGTGATTTTGTGATTCTATGATATTAGTTCCAGAAGATGTATAACTTTTATTGGCAAGACTACAGATTCTCCACTTAAGCAAAATTTTGCTTTATATCTGGAAAGTAAAACTTCTGGCCAGAGTAATTCAGTGAAGATTGCTGGAGGGTTGGTGAAAAACATCCCTTGGAGTGTGAATCTTCTGATATAAGAATAGAACAAGGTACATGTATATAATTAAAAATCCAGCAAATACCGCCCCCCCCCCGCCCCCCCCCAAGACCTGTATGACATCCTCTTCTACCTCTCCAGAGTGGAAAAGAGAACATGAATGCAGTCATGAACTTAGTTATTACTGGAAAGCATTCAAATATTTCGGGAATAGGCATAGTATAGAAGCAGGAATACAATGGAATAGTTGAAGTTGCCCAATTCTGAACTTAGCAGTAAGATTATAGATTAAAATATGAATATGTACAAGAACACACAAATATATAAATTTATCAAACAAGAGGCAGAGACTGCTGAACAATGTCTAAGAGCCATGTCTGTATTAAAAGTTGCAGTAACCTTTTAAGCCATCTTTTCTCCCTTGCCAGCATTACTCAGCTGGACCTGAAACTATAATGATTAACAGTCTTGTATACACAGATCATCGCTGGATGAAATTCAGTGTAATGCATATCAAGGTATGAAAGATAACAAATACTGTGGTATAGAGTTTTCCCCAGCTCTGGCCCCTTCCAAGACACAGATGGGAAAAAGATTATTTCGGTGCCCTTGTCCTTCCGTGTGCTCAGTACAGGGATCGAAGTGGACTGACAACACAAGCACAGCATTTTGTGATGAGTCAAAGCTGCCCTAAACTGTACAGAGGCCCTGCCCAGTGATGCTCCATCCACAGCATGTGTGACTGAGAACTGACAGTCTGGCCCTTCATTTCTATACCAGGAAGATGTTTACTGGCCAAGGTCTATTAAACAGCACATGCTTGCCCCTATGAAGTAGCACAGAGTTCCTCCCATATGAAGATACATAAAGAGCAAAGCTTAAAAGAAAGGGATAGTTTCTTCTTTTTCCATTTGAAACTCTGGCTTCAAGAACAAGAGTTAACATTCATGGCTAAATGGCTCGTTGTTCTTCTTCCCCCTTGTGCTTTACCTTTTTTTCCTGGCCTTGGCCCCCCTGGGGCACCCAGGAAGAGCTGTCATCTGCTAGTCAGTGGGTAAAGAGCCATCTGACACTTGGCAGGTTTCAGCTTTTCTGCCCTGACAAATCTGCTGTTGCCCTTGGTTCCATCAGATGGTTTCACTCCTGCTCTTGTGCTCCCAGAAGCGTGTGGGGTTTCATTAGTCAAGTATACGTTTACTTCTCTGTGAGCCACCCCTGGTGTGATTTGTCACTGCCAGTTAGTACCCAGGGAGAGGTGTTTCTACTTTCCCTCTCCATTTCCCAGACTCATGCTGTTTCCTAGCACCTTCAGATTCCTTTCTGAGGAGCCTATACCTGGCTGACAGAAATAGCTCAGTGATGTGCAACAAAAGCCAGACAGACACAGAAAATAATTCAGCTTCTTGGGTTATTTTCCCAATAGAAAATGGATGCATCTGGGCTGCTGCAGGAGCAGGATGAGGGGTGGAGAGCAAGAAGAGCACCATGTCAGGTTCTGCTTCTCAGCACCAGGAAGCTCCTTTGTCAACAGCACCTTTTTCCTTCTGTGGAAAAGACGGTCAATCCAGAGACAAGTCAGGCTTAGGAACTCTGAAAAATATCCTGTGTGCTATGGCCAGTGATCTTCTTAATATCTTTTACTTGATATGAGTTAGTATACTTAGTATCATATTTTATGCAGCACTGCCATTTACAGAGTTGGCAGAGGAAACTGCAAAGTCAGTTTGGAACACTTGGTCCCATTTGTTGCCGGGAACTGTAAATAATGATCTGCTTTGTAATACAAAACTCTGTGGAGCCAATAATTGTATCTGCATAAGTACACACAGGGGAAGTCCATCAAACAGAAAAAAGACTGTAATTTTGATCCCTGTGTTGGGTGCGTCTGGGGTGGCTCTTCTAATTGAAATTATTATTTCAGATGACTTGAAGCAGTTATTCTGGTAACGCAAAAGCTCAGGACAAGCCATTGGGTTTGATTTACCTCTGCAAATGGCATGTGATCTGTCCCAGAGACAATATGTTCTAGTACCCACTGAGTTGTATTTATTCATTCACAGAAGGGTGCTTAGGGGTCTGCATCATCCTATCAGCCCTCAGATCCCAAGGCATGACAATGTTACTTGCAAATGTGAAATTTATATGAATGAGCACAACCACCATCACAAACCCCCAAGTAACACCGAACAATAAAACCCCCACCTCAAACAGACCAGAGAACTTTTCTACAACACACACCAAAGAGAGCTCCTTCTTGGATTTGTGTCAACAAGGAATAAAGGGAAAAGTGTCCATAAGCGTGCATTCCAAAGTATCAGGTTCCTTGATTCCTGTTATTTTCCTGACATTCCCCACCAGCCATGTTTATGGAAATAGTGCAAATGTATCCAGGGACAGCCTCCTCCAGATGGAAAAACTTCACCACTGACCCCACTTTTCATTTGTAGGCCGTCAAAGTTGTACTATTTATACTATTGATATGCCATCCATCTCTTTCTCAGCTTGCTATGGGGCCTGAAGTAGTCTTATGGAAACCTGAGGTTTGTCAGGAAACATTTCAGGAGACTAAGCAAGTGGACTGCATGTATACTTAGAAAAAAAAATCTTTGAAATGTCTCCTGAGCCCTGCTGCAGCAGTGTCCTCCCTGAGAAGTATTTTCCTTGGGAATGACATGGGACCCTGCAGAGCATCCAAGGCTGGTGCCACCACCAACTTACTGCTCTCAGTGTAGTGATGGGTGCCTTGTTTGCTCTGCTCGAATCTTTACCATCTTGGTTGCAGGGAGACAGTAACTACAAAATAAGAGATTTTTTTCCTGAAAGTAATTAGAAGCAAAGACATTTAAAGCTACTAGCTGCTGAGAGCTAAAACAAACCGTGTCTCTGTGCTGTTATACACAAGAACCACTTCCTTGTTCACAGCACGTCCTCGTGAGATGTCATGCTAACGCTTCTGATTAAACAGCAGAAATTGTACTTCATGTTCCATAAAGGGACATTGTTTTAGGGTCTGGTTGTTTGGGGTTTTTTTGGCTTTATTTTTTGGAATAATGGTGTTGAGAGGCCTATGCTCGTGAGAAAATTACCTCTGAAATGGTTAGTTGCTCAGGGAGAAGGAAAGAGGGAGAGGTGGAGGGTGAACCCCAGTCACAAAACACAGAACCACTGGGGTTGGAAAACACCTTTAGACTGTTGAGTCCAACTGTTAACCCAGCACTGCCAAGTCCACCACCAACAGGATGGTCTTGCAAAACAGCAGTGGTGGCTGGGCCAGCTTGCAAGGCAGCAGGAGGAGGGAAGAACCATCGAGGCTGTCTCACCTAGGGGAAGAAGCTCGTTAGTCCCCAGGAGCTACACCACCATGCCCCTGCAAACCCAGCGGGTACCAAGCAGAGGCTGGCTGGCTGCTCCACACCCACAGGAAGGAGTTCATCAGCTTGAGCTGGTTTTAACCAGAAGAAATGTGATACATTAAGGGCTTGTGTCTGGCTTGGCCTTTGTTTGGAGGCTCCTGGCTGGGTGAGGACCAGACCGTAAGTAGGGAATTTTATGCTTTTGTTAATTCAGGAATAGTGTATGGTACCTGGTTAGGGTATGTGCTGATGTTTCCAAGACAGACAACCGGTGCTATTGACTAGCAACACAAAGTATTTTATAAGCCTGTTACAGTAGCTCATCGATCTCAGAGCAATGGCGGCTGGACTCTTACTAATAACAGTGAAGAATGTTATAACTATATAAAGAGTAGACTTTCTCAAATTAGCTCCATGTCCTGTGTACCTGACTCCTTCTTTTACTGCTTAATGTGTAAGAAATCCTGTACTGTCAACACTGTTTGCTTCTACTAGCAAAGATGTTAGCAACTAAACAGAAGTTTGTGGACTGCTTGTTTAACTGTACCCTTTTACTTGTGACTAAGCCTGTTTGTGTAATAACTTTTCCGATCCTGTGCAAATGAACCAGAGAGAAATCTGAACCTGAAAAAAATGCATGTTTTGTTATTTCAGTGTATTGTATGTGGGACCAGTGTACCTGCTTGTGTGTTTGCATGGGAATGCTGATAAGCCCTGCACATATGCTTTGACGGTGGGATGTCTATTTTTAGTAAGTGGTTTGCATGACTGATCTGTTGCTAAATAAACTAGTAAATCTAGAAAAGCTTACATCTATTATTTGCTGACAGCAAATGCTCGGCATAGAGCAAGGGACAATAGTCATCATTATAAAGAGGTGTAATAATGGGTGTTATCTGTTTATATTGCAAAGTCTAGAACGAATTCCAGCTTGGCACAGCATTTCCGCTGCTCCTCTTCCCTCAAAAATTAGCAGCTAAATAAAAAACTAAATCTGTTATTAGTGGTAGAATACAGAACTAGGGGGCTGTCCAGGCTTCCCCTGTGCCCTGGGGTGGGTTATGTGAGATAGATGCCCGTCTCCCTTTTTGTTAAAGACTTGCAGTGATGGGGAAACTTCCACTTCCTTGTGCGCTCTGTCAAATTGTTCTGCTACTCTTGCAATGGGGAAGTATTTTCCAAAGTCCTGAGCCTTTTTGTTGCAGTTAACAGCTTGTCTGTCACGGTGATTTGTTTTCTGCAACCATTTCTTAAGAATCCAAAGGTTATGAAAGTGCTCCTTCACTCAGCATCCTCCTCTCTGAGCAGCACCAACCAAACCCTTTCCCCAGAGGACACATGCCCTAGGTCTTTCACGGCACTTCTTGCTTGCATATGATTTTCTGCCTTTTGTTGACTACTCTGTCTTGAACTATGTAGCCCAAAGCTGCACATGGTACCTAAGTGCAGGCCATTGAAAACTGAGTGGTTGAAAGGATTCTTTTTTTGTTTCTCTGGTCTGCTCCTGTATCTGTCACCCCCAGTGGTGCTTCCTCCTGGCTGGTACTGCTGCAGCTTGTTACTCTTGCCACCTACAACTCCTCAGTCTTGCGAACTGCTTGAATGCAAAGTCCCTTCATACCCTTTTGTGGCAGGCAATTTTACAAAATCCCTGCACCCTGGAGCAATATAAGAAATAAATGACGATAAACTCTACAACACATTTTGCACGGCAACAGTGCTCCAGAAAAATTGTCTAATTTTTACATTAAAATCTAAATTTTAATTTGGCACGTCCATGGATGTTGCTGAATCTTTTCCCAGGCTCATGCAAGGCACAGGTTCTTACTACAGTTTCATGAAATCATCTTCACGCCTCCGTAACAGAATGGAAAAGGGCAGTGCAAAATCCAAAGGAGAGAAGAAGACATGTATCGAGCTGGCTTCGAGCTCCCCCTGGAGCTCAAGGATTTTTTGCTTTTGGCTGACCTCTTTAAAAATAGCACATCAAACAGCTGAGTGGGAGCTCGTGATACAGCACAACATCACCCTGGTTTTATAGCAAGCTTGACACAAACAAGAAAATGGGAAATAAGAATGAACTAACAAGTCAGACAAACTTTTCATAAGTCAGGATAGTTGGTGAGTTAAACATAATGATCCTGCCTCATAACTGCCAAATTTCAGCATTGCTGTTGATGTTTGATGCAATTTTTGTTCTTTAAAATGCTCTGGGGTTTTGTAGTTCAGATGTCCCTCTCAGCGATTCAAACACTTGTTTCCTTCAACATGTTGTACATATCCCAGAAACTTCATGCCTAAAATACACAAGGACGCAGCTGGTTTTGGGAAATGATTAGATATTTGTATCACACCATTCCCTATACTTTCATTTGACATTAAAAAAAAAAAGCATGAAAGGCCTCTTCCTTACTTCTTTGGCACTTGTGGACATCAGATTTCCTCAATTTCTTTTCTACTAAAGCTCTGTTCCCATGGTATGGGCTGGGAGAAGGCACACAGCAGAGCAGAAAGATGTTCTGCCCATGTTGAGCATGTCCAAAATTGTATATTTTCAATTAACTGATTGAGAGAGGGAGACCATGAAATTCAGCAGATATGGCTGTGCACATGCAGGCTGCATCTTAATCCTGTATGAATAAGAGGTGGTGGCTCATGGAGACATTGCTTATGCTCCAGTGAACAGGCACGCTGTGGTTCCTTTCCTTACTCCTTCAAATTGTGAGGAGCTCAAAATCCTGTCAGGCATACAGACAAGGAGGGGTTGTATTGCATCCAAAAAACATGGGGGTTGGAGCAAGCTCATGTTTGCTGCTGCTCCTCAAATGCACCCTCTTGGGCATTGCCCTGCATCCCTAGTGCACCTTGGAGCTGGAGTTAGTAATACCAACACCTCAGCTGCAGTGCTCCTGATTGGAACCCAAATTACAGGCAGCACTCAGACTGACATGGGGAGAAAGTCAGGGAATCTTGGCACATTAATTTACTCTCTAGGGTTATAAACTGCCCCAGAGTGGGATCTGTGCTGGCAGACAGGTCAGCAAGGCCAGGTACAGAACTCAGCAGGTGCTTTCTACCGCTCTGCATCCCAGGGCACAGGAAAACTGGTCCACCAAAGGCTTCAACAGTTCCTTTTCTCAGCAACAGAAGAGGGCTACAGCTCTCTCCACTGAAGTTAAATGCTACAGAACTCTACTGCCTTTATGCCAGCTTTGTAGGAGAAACAAGGAAAGGTTCTACAGAAGATACAGGGATTTTCTTCATTTCTGTATGTGCTAATAAAATACATGTCAATATACATGCTGCAGCACATTTTATATACCTAACACACATCTATATTTCTTCTGCCAGGTTCTACATGCTCATGTTTCAGATTAATTTAGTTTTGATGGTTAATAAACCATCTCTTAAACATGCAAAAAGATAAGTAATACTAAGTCGAAATAATAAAATTCTTCCACAGCAATCACGGGGTTATCACGAAAAACCTGCTGTATATACATTTTTAGACTTGAAGCTTTGAGAAAATCCTGCTTGTACAGCTTTCAAGAGATTTCAATTGGGCATTTTCCTCGGTCTAAATCAAGTCTCTAAGTAAAGATAGGCTTTACAGCTTTCAAATTCAAGGAGACAAACTGGTATCATTAGAGGTCATCATGCAGCTGAAGGTGAACTACATTATCAGACGTAACTCCCCAAAAATGCTACATCTGGTTGCTCAAGTATTGAAAAAGCTACATCACAAATCTGATGGAATCCATTATTTTAATTTATTCTGCAGTTGCATTCAAAATACAAATACAATCACTTAAATGCTGAACACAGTAAGTTCAACCCACTGTTAAAACAGACTTTGACTTTCTGTACACGGGCACAACTTGACTGTTTTCACTAGAATTAGGGCTATTTTTACAGCAGTGAACCTCCTAGGTTGAACCACCGGGTCACACCATCAAAACTGGTTACTTAAGATTATTGGAGGAATTACACGCTCTGTGTTTTATAAGTTCATCAAGTTTCGAATTTATAAATTCATCAAATTTGAGATCAGGGCCTGTGCACAGAGTGTCCATCTGAAATACTGGTCCATGTCCCAGCAAGCTGTGGTAGCATATCTTGGATTGCCCCTAAACTGAACTCAGCCGCATCTCCGTATCTTCTGCATCCACAAAATAAGGAGCACAGCTACAGGCAAGGTTTAATGCTGGAGGTTTTAGATGAGGAACAGAAGCCAAACATCAAAATTGTCTTATCTTCAGTCACCTTTCCCATACACACACAGAGCACCTAGTTAAAGTGCCAAAGAGTAAAGTGTCATATTGCCCAAACCTCTAAAAAACTAGGTTTTTAAAAAAATATTCGCCATATAAAAATAATTTTGATGTGTCTATATACATGCTGTTTCTCTAGCAAAAACAGGACTGTGCTGTTCTTGGGCAATTTGATCAGCAGTCACTTCTGGATAACTGTATTTCAGTTTAACTGAAACACTCCTAAACTCAAGCGACAGAAATCTATACTAAATAATTTACTTTATCTCCCAATTCTTCTGCACAAACAAAGCATGGGTTTCTCCACTTCGTGTTTTCAACGGCTTTCCTGTTTTAACTGTCTTGGCTCCATCTAGATTGTCCACTATCTCAGAAGAATGCCACTGTGGGAAAAGAGGCTCTGATATTGTGGCTTTCTTGGTTCTGATGTACTCTGGTTAAAGAACAGCTCTGCCTTGCTCTCCATTTATAGCTATATAAAAATAATATAAATTTGGGGTTCGAATAAATAGGACATATGAAATTCAGTATATTTCTTCTAGTTTTGTATTACTCTATAGCTGAACTGGATTTTTTATTGAAATCATCAACATACTAATATACACTACGAATTTTCTAAGTTTTAAGCTCAAGTTCTTCTTTCTTCAGCTGCTCTGTGCTTCACCAGCCTGTCTTTACTGAAAGCAGAAAACACCATTCCACTAGATGCTAAATAAGGATAGATACTCTAAATGTGTCAGAGCCCCTAAAATGGGTGTTTGAAAAATGGACTCTCAATCCTTTCTGCAGTGCCTGGTGTTGTACAAACATCCTTTGTAAATGTCTTGTGCTCCTTTTGACTCATTTCTCCAGCACTGAAGTGCCCCTGTGTAGATTTAAACTGGGCTTTTTACATAGAGAGGGAATCTTTTTCTCTCTCTCTCTATATATATCTGTATCACAACCCCTCCATTAGTCAGTCCAAGCAGCTTTAAAAAGAGAGGACATGAATATGCAGATTCACTACACATGTAATCTTTGTAACTGGGAAGAATAAATAGGCTACACTTCAAGCAGCTTCCTCTACAATCATGTCATCATTCATCCCACGGAGCAGCACTGCCAGAGATTTCATAATTGCCTCTGTACCAGGACTAGAAAGGAGTGGATTCTGACAGCAATTCCTTGGTGTCCTTGGTGGTGGAAGACCTCCTAGTAAGCTTCCAGTACTTTGGGGGACACAAGAAAGGTAGAAAAAAATGGCAGGACTAACCAATGAGTTTAAATGGAAATGCAGAATACAAAAACCTCAACAAGAAGTTAACATTTTCTGCCTATGAAGACACCTAAGGCTGTTTGATGCATTGTCTTTAATGGTATTAAACAGTACTAAATACCTTGAAATATGAAGCAGATTGGAAAAGCTCCCACTGTATTTGGTATTATGTTTTTTCTACCTCTCTGCTTGAGCAATGAGAAAGGAAAATCCTTGCAATTTAGAGTTCAGCTTCAGTGGCCAGTGTCAAAAAAGCCAATATTGCAGGGGAAAGACTTTCATCACAATTTTTGTTTTTCTGAGAGTCCACTACCAGTCCCTGGATTGTATGTGTACAACTTGCTCCAAAATATCAGGGCTCCGAGGTATTTTCTTTAACTCCTACACAGTTAAACTTGCCTCTGTGAGCACCAGTAAAGCACAGGGATAACTACAATCTCACCTGAGCAAATGACACTTACCAACGTTAAAAGCTTAACATCAGATTTTAAAGAGAATTCAGAGCACAGAGAGAGTAACTTTTTAATGCCCCTGCTACGTATCTGTCAGAAACACTACATTGCTGAATATCCTTAAAAATTGGGATCTTAAAAAAAGGACCCTGTATCCTTTAGCAGATCTGAGCCATTCTGCAGCTGGAGCTTTAGCTTTCAGCTGCTCATGTTTTAGGATGTTAATTTATTGCGAAGATCAACCTAAGGGCAGTACCACAGAACACTCCACTGCACCTGCACACTGGCAAGTTTGTGCTGTTGTGGCTACAGCAACACCTATCCCTGAATCAAACGAGTGCCTCTTTCTGTTGCTTTTGTAATTCCAGGATTTTCACTTAAGGAAGAAACACACACACACACAAAAACCAAACCGAAACAAAAAACCCAACCAAACCAAAACCACACACACACTATTACATGCAAATTTAAGTAAAAAAATTATTTAGAAGAATAGGGTATCACTGAAGATCCACTGGAGGTTTGCTATTTTGACAATTTTGTGATTAAAAGCCACAAAGAAACTATGGAAAGACACCTGATGACTTAAATGAGCTTTGGATCAGCTGTAAGGGCATTTCTTTATGCACTGAGACTGTTATATACAACAGTAAATAAGTTACAGGTACAACATCGAAGAAATGCCAATAATGAACACTTATTTTTGCTTACAAGTGTGAATAGCTTTTTTATGAATAGTATCATTTAACAAGCTAGCTATATAATATCCCTATGATAAATCAAATTTTTAAAACAAATTAGATGCAGCTGAACAAACTAAACAAATCAAAAAATTTGAGTAAATATAAATATATATAAATATATATATATATATATGTATAACAAAATTACATCTTCAATGAGATGCTGCCTGTACAGCAACCTGCACCAGCAAAATCCTGTGCACTCAGCTGCCAACACTGCTGGAGAGAGCTGAGCTCACACTGCATTTTTCAAGCCCACACACACATCTTGTGCTTTTTACTGAAGAAGCTGGGGCTTTATAGATTCAGGCTACTCCTCACAAAGGTGCAGAGTGCTGAGCAGCAAAAAGCATCTTGCACCGTGCACTGGGAATGTATGCCAAGTATCACATCAAAAAGTTGTTTGGGTCCTCAACATAAAGGTTTGGGTATCATTCAGGAACAACGTCACTCACCTCAACTTAGTAGGTAACCTATGCTAAGCTAAACAATATAATCTGATTGCAAGGAATAAACGGGCTTTGAAGTCACTGTTTGTCTACGTTTTTAGTGCCTTTTTGAGGTCAGAGTAGAAATTGGCCAGGGTACTAGACATGGCAGTGTCTACTGCAGATTGTGGCAGCATCCCTCGCAGTTCAGTCTGGATGTAGCCTGTCAAAAGACTGTGGCTGGGAGAGTCCTTGAGAGGGACGCAGAACCAACCGCAAGGGTGATTGAATCCACGGACAAAGTTCGGTCTCACCTCTCCATAGTCTAGGCTTATGCCTATCAAGGAAAACAAAACAAAATTTTAAAAAAGAGAAGTTATTTTGAGACAGATGGAAAAAATAAAGGTGCAGCATTTTGAAATATCCAAGCTTCTGCTTGGGGAATTTAGTAGTTGTGACAGACACGCTTCAAGTTTCTGGGTATTTTCATGCATGAAAGTTGCTCTTCAACTGAACTCCAAAACAGACAGGAAAGCATGACAGGCAAAAAGTCAAATATTAGAAAGCCATTCCTCCCATTTACTAGAACCAAATTGTTACTTCTCCCAGTTTGTTCTAAGATCTGAGTAGGAGGACTCAACTTGTCTCTACCATTCCTGCCCCACAGCTGATGTTAAGTGAAACCTGGCACACAGGGGTGGCTCATGGGTAAGCCTCTACACTTGTACACTTCTTTAAATATGTAAAATGTTCAAACACCTTTGAATTGTTAAAACATCTTATTTGTTGTAAACCACCTTATACCATTTTTGGAGTATCTACTGCAGAACTCAGTTTGAATCAAATCTTAAGCCAAGCAACTGCTGCAAAGTAAGAGTTAAGCAGAGATGCAGTGGTGGCTTACCACATGATAGAAGCCCATCTTCATAGCTTGTAGTGTAAGAGAAATCAACAAACTCCCTCGGTGCTATGATGTTCCAGAGCTGGCCAGCAGTTGTGTAGCGCATCACACAGCAGTTCTTGTTGAGTGACAGAATTCAGAGGGCAGGAAAACAAAAATATCTCAGTATCATGAAAACAGGGAAACTTATGCTTGTAGGCAGCCAACATTTTTCACCAAGGTCACAGCCTCCGTCAACTACACTGTGCAAATTCAGCAAGGTCTGAACGGCTGTGCCATTTTCCATCTAAATGCTGGAAGCTGTAAGCACTTGTGGTCTACAACTGAGAGCTGTGGGAGCAGAGAATATCTGGCACCATAAAGGCTTAAAGATCTAAAACTAGAGAACTGTGTCATGCCTAGGAACTGAAAGCCACGTGGCTCTTATGTTGGCAAGTACTACTCGGGAGGTCTAAAAGGACCATGAACAAATTGCAAGAGGACTCTCTTGGTACAAAGATGCTCTGTCAAATACTTTTAATCCACTAAGTGAAAAATAAAATGGAATGTGAACAATTCTTCAAAACAGGCTTTCTTGTAAGACACTAGAGTCTGTACAAATTTTAGGGAGTGATTAGCAAAAAATACCTTGACATTTAAACCTTTAAGAGACAGAGCCAAAGACAATCCATGTTCAAGCCAGACGTGCAGACAAGGGTTCTGAATTCATAACAAATGTCTGTAGTAACCAAAGAAAGGCACCAGCTCTCTTGTAACCACCTTCAAACCCACCTTTCTTTTATCAAGTCCTGACCCTCACTGTGAACTATTTTGTGTCTCAGCACAAAGCCATGCCACAGAAGTCAGCCTTTCAGGAAGAGGGGGAGGTTGCAGCTTCCGTATGTGTGGACTACTATTATTGTTGTGGAATGGAAGAATGCAAACTGTAAGAAAAGGCTTTGGCATATACACTACCATACTGTAGCCCTCCATATGTGAGTTTTATCAGAGGCTACCAGAGCTCCCAGGTCCAAGAGAACTGTGACTGACTCCTTTGTTTTTGGCATTGATGGAAAGATAAACTTCTTCAGAATAGGACTGTGTTGCCAGAAAGCCTCATCTGAGGTCACACACAGCATGTATGCACAATGCCCCATGTGCATGCAGAAAACAGGCCAAAAAAGGTTAGTACTTGTTGGAATTACTGCTCTGCTCTACTGTTAAATTCATGTATTCATCTATACACATTTCCCTCAAGAATCTAAACAACTCTTCACCTCTTCAAATGTTTCCAAGATGTCCATTGAAGTCATCAGGCTGTCCCAGTCTAGCCTGTAAGGTCCAGGGCGAATATGATCCACTATTCTGTTAGTAACATCTTCTACCACTCCTTGAGCTTTGTAGCTAGAAAAACATGTTTTACATTTAGTGAGAAATTCTTTATATTCCATTAATTTGCAACAGTAAACTTACATTAACACCTCGGTACCAGGACGTACAGTCAGTGGACAACTGCTTAAGAAAAACAGTACAAAAAAAAAGACCCGTGGGTGCATCTATTCTTCTCTGCAATAAATTTTCTTCTGAAAAACTTTGTCTTTTTTTTCTACAGTTAATATTTTATAAATGGCAAATTCCTTCCTTGGGTAAGAATTATCCTGTTTATTTCTCTACCAACTGTAACTTGTTATTTTACTCCAATGGCTGGGCTAGCGAGTTCACCAGGGACAAGTTAAGCTAAAAGTAAAAAGGAAGCGGATCAGGAATACAATGGGACAAACATTTTTCATAAAGCAAAAGTCCCAATAGTAGAACCAAGCTAATGAGAAACTACATTATGATGTAATGGCATACAGAGTACCAAATAAAATAATCTGGTATAAGACATTACAGAACATTCATTTGTATTCAGATATTTTTAGTAGACACCAGAGATTTTCTTTACTTGAGTTACTGGGCCTCCAGTTCTTGAAGAAGAAGAATCCATCAGGACTGTTATTTTCAAAATACGTATTCATTAAGCTGTTCTTATTGATACCAAGTAATTAGTCAAGCAACAGATTCATCTCTTCACTTGTGCAGTTCACCCATATTCACTCATAATTATCTGTATGGAACCAAACCTCAGGTGTACACTTGGAACTGGAAGACCACATGAACACGTCAGTGGCTTCCAGGCAGGTGTTGGGAGAGTCCTTCAAAGCATCCTTTAGTTCTCCCGGTGTACAAACAAGGCTGGGGTCTTCACCTGCACACAGCAGTCACTGCCCTCCTGGCAGTGGTTCAACTACACAACCTGTTGGTGCCAGTGGCCCCACTGAACTGCATGGTCAACTGACTCTTGGTGTCTGGGGCCAACAGCTCTTGCAGATTCAACAGGACTTACATTCCACGAGGCGTATCGATCTTTGACATCCTTTTAAACACTACCTTTTCACTCAACTCTTTCATTTCTTCAGGTTGCTGTTTTCTAGTAACTATTTCTCAACCTAAACCTACAGATACCAACAGAACCAAGTGACAGAAACTCACACAGGAAGGGCCTTGGTGTCACACATCTTTCTCACAGCTCCACACTTGATATTTTGAAGTCACCCAGTCACTGCAACAGTCCAAGGACTGACTGGGCTGTCACCCACTGACCCTTCAGAACTACTGAAGCCAGACTTGATTCTGAGCTTTACAGGCCATCATTTCTGGGCAGATGCTGTTGCCCACTTCAGCCAATGGGAGTTTTGTGGTGTGCCCCACAGATTTCACTCTTGTTCTAGACACCATGTAATGCTAAAGTATCACAGTAAATAGCTACAAAGAAATAGTACAGCCACAATAAGTAATCCATTTAGCTTCTCCTCTGGAGAATCTGTGCTGCTGAGGGCTGTACAAGTCACAGTCTTAATTTCTACAGAACACATCTGTGGAACCTTAAAAGTGTATCTGTTGTGCAGGCAAACTTACAGGTATCCACTGAATTCCTCTGATGGTTTACGCCACACAGTCGCATCTTTCTGAAAGAAAATTTAAGACATGATGTTGTCACTTGATACAATTATAACATGTCCAGAAAATGCTTCACTTCTCATGAAGAAAAGCAGCCAACTTTACCAGTAATCATGGTAAAAAACCTGGGCACCTCTGTAGACTTTTCTGTAGATGCTTCAGATACCTTTTACTTGCCATTATGTCAAAAAAATCAAAGAATTGCCCTTCTCAAAGTCAAATGATGGAAGTCTGTGCAGAAGTGGGGCTTTGTAGGCCAAGCCAGTTTACTAAGAAAACACGCAGAATGATGGAACCACATTACTAGGAAAGTCTTTCAACAACAAGGCAGCTGGAAAGCTGGATTGTGTCCACCTGGATTCTGTCCAGACAGGAAGACCACACTAGTTCTGCTTTCACTTCCGCAACACATGACCAAACAGAAGTGTGCAGGAGGTGTAGTGGCAGACAAGGAATTTTAACTACCCTTAATGTCTGACTAGAAGTGCCTTGCAAGCAGTAGTCTATTTATTTCAAAATTACACAGAGAAAATAAAGAAACCAGTACCTTCTGATTTTTATGTAACTATGAAATGGAGCCTCTGCACAAAATCTCTGAATTTTGAAGAGAGTACCAGATGGCACTACTTTATTTGGAATTGTGATTATATAAGCAGAAAGGACCAAATGTCCTAAGGAACAGTACTGTTAAGTACTGCATCCAGAACTGTTTAAGACAGTTTGGGGCAAAACACATCTCCTGGTGGTAGGTAAAGCTCTGAATGTCTTTTACATTGCATGATACCAAAATATAAAGAAGGGAGGGAGGAAGGAAAGAAGGAGGTAGGGAGGGAGTCCAAGTAGAAATTTTTAGGGGTAAAATCTGTAATGTGATTTGAAACACTGGGATGCGGGTAACTTCTTTAAGCAATACAACATTACTTAATGTAACAACAAATGAATACTTATACAGGAATAGACTTAACATTTAGTAGAACAGAAGTGGTGTAGGTATATTGCAAGAGTAAAAGCCTTGGATGCTCTGTTCCTCCCTTTCAAGACTGTGAATTTGTTAATTTTGCAAATAATCAAGTTACATTTGGAAGACTTGCCTCTGTCTTATCAATGTCTAAAGCACCACTCAAACCATTGTAACAAAAAGGCATAGACAGAAATTTACCACACTAGTCCTACCATATTGCTAAACTGAGGTACCCAAACACACTTCTATCTTCTGTGCAGGACAGGACTAAAAAGTATTCATCCAGCCCAGAACTGATGGACCAGTGAAGTCTATTTAGCTTATTGAGGCAAGACTCAAAAAACTCAAGCAGCTGGAAAGAAAGGTATAGCAAACAGCTTGAAGAAAGCAGAAACTGTATTGCCTTTCATGGAAGGAAACCTAGGATAATGTCAGAGCTCTAAAGAACAACAGAAAAGTGAAACAATATGAGACGAAGCATTGAGAATTATCCCACTTCTTAAGAGGAAGACGTTTGGAAACTGAAGCATGATGGACTATTGACAAAAGAGGCCAGCAGATCCCATCCGGGCTGTGGCTCTGGTTTGTTTAAAGTACACGTGAGCCTCTTGCAACACTATTAGCGCTAACTAGGTCGCATTTTGATTTAAGTCAAGCCTATAATTCTACGCAGGTAGGATTCTTCAGTGAGACACTTCCCTGAAAATGGGCAGAAGGAATTACAGAGTACGTCTGTAAGCAGCAACAACACATCCTGCCGCCTAAAGATGTTCTACCCTAGAGGGATGGTTTCACAGCGCCTGTCATTTTGTAGTCCTGCAGGACCAGGCCAAGGGTTTCACAACCGTGTGACACGGCACAGCGGGCTCTTTCCGCTCTTTCTCACACCGGTGACCCAGAGCTTCCTGGGGAGCGCGAACCGGGAAGCCGCCCAGAATACTCACGGTTTTCTTCGCCACCCGCCACTCGCCGTCTGCGATGCTGTGGTACCGAACCAGCGTGTTCCGCAGCTTCGAGGCCAGAGGCGCTGGGTTGGGCAGGGGATCCATTTGCGTCCTTCCTGCGCGAAGATGCCTAATCACACCGACACACAGCAGAACACGGCACGGGGTCAGGGATGCCGACAACAGCGCGGATCTTCCAAACCCGAACGCAGGATGCACAAAACACCTCCGCCCGCAGATACGCACATCTCCCCGCTGGGTTCGGGGGGCTGCGGACGGCTGCCAGGGGCTGAGGCCGAGGGCCAGCGGCCGCCACCCGGGCTTCAGGCCCCTGCCAGGGCTCCGCCGGAACCGCGGGACGGGCGCGCTCCCCTCACAGCCGCATCGCCACCCCGGCCCCGCGCTCACCCCCGGCCCGCCCGACAGCGCGCGATGCCGGCGGCCAATCAGAGCGCGGCCGCCCCTCCGGCGCAGCCAATGGCGGCGCGGTCCGCCGGGCGCGAGGGCGGAGAGGTCACCGCCCGCGCGCGTCATGCGACCTCGCGACATGTCGCTGCCGCGCAGTCACGGGCCGGGGGCGGGGCCGCGCCCCCATAGGGAGCGCGGGAGTGGCGTGAGGGGGCGGGCGGAGCGGGACGTGGGCACGGTGTCGGCACCCCCGGGGAGACCACGGTACGGTCGCGCTCACGGCGGCAATAGCGCTGTGCTCGGTCCTGCCTGGCACTGTGGCTTTGTACTGATCACACAGTCAGAGAATCACTGAACCAGCTGAGCTGGAAGGGACACACCAGGATCATCGAGTCCAGCTCCTGGCCCTGCACAGCATCATCCCCAGGAGTCACACTATGTGCCTGAGAGCATTGTCCAAACACTTCTTGACCTCTGTCAGGCTGGTGCTATAACCACTTCCTTGGGGGGCGTGTTCCACCATCGTCTGTGTCACGAACCTGTTTATAATATCCAGCCTGAATCTCCGCTGACATAACTTAAGGGTGTCTCGGGTCCTGTCACTCACCACAGAAGAGCTCAGTGTCTGCCCCTCCTCTTCCCCTCACGATGAAGTTGCAGAGTGCCACGAGATCTCCCCTCAGTCTCCTCCAGCCGAACAGACCAAGTGCCCTCAGCTGCTCCTCGTATGGCGCCTCCTCAAGGCCCTTCCCCATCCTCGTGGCCTCCTTTGGACATTCTCTAATAGCTTTATATCTTATGGTTTGTGGTACCAAAACTGCCCCAGCACTCGAGGTGAGGCTGCCCCAGCGCAGAGCAGGGCAGGACAATCCCCTCCCTGGCCCGGCTGGCAATGCTGGGCCTGATGCCCCCAAGACAGGGTTGTCCCTCCTGGCTGCCAGGGCACTGCTGACTCGTGTTCAACTTGCCAGTGACCAGGACCCTCAGGTCCCTTTCCACAGCACAGCTCTCCAGCCTCTCATTCCCCAGTCTGTCCGTACATCCAGGGGTGCCCCATCCCAGAGTCCGGCACCTTCCCTTGTTGAAC
This sequence comes from Amblyornis subalaris, assembly GCA_018881555.1. NCBI lineage: Eukaryota > Metazoa > Chordata > Aves > Passeriformes > Ptilonorhynchidae > Amblyornis > Amblyornis subalaris. Next base: position 317,469 of record JACAXG010000117.1, on the reverse strand, counting down.
TCCATACTGTTGGTGATTGCCCAGCCCTCTCATCTGCCGAGGTCTCTCTGCAGGGCCTCTTTGCCCTTGAGGAACTCAACAGCTCCTCTCAGTTTTGTATCTGTGAACTTGCTCAGTGTCCCTTCAAGTCCTGCATCCAGCTCATTTATGGAGATGTTGAAGAGCACAGGGCTGAGGATAGAACCCTGCAGAACCCCACTGGGACAGGTCACCAGTCTGATGTAACCCTTTTTGCCCAACCCATGAGGCAATTACTCACCCACACATGATGTGTTTATCCAGATGTTCCAAAGATCAATTACTTGTCAGTAGAATTGCCTTATTATGGTTTAGGGGTGAATATGCTTCACTAAGAAGACTTAAGACGGTGTTTGATGCTCAGACCTAGGGGGAAGTTGACAAAGCCTGAGAAGAAGGATGTACTGTTGCAACATGTGAAAAATGTAAAATTTTCTTAAGGAAGGATGCTCTTTAATGTATACTTTCAAAAAGAAGGGAGATTTAGTCCCTGAAACAGAAAGCCGCTAACAAGCTCTAAGTGATGTCCAGATATTAGAAAAACAAATTACTTGTTGGCAGAATTGCCTTGCTACAGTTTAGAGCTTGACAGGCTTCAGTGATCTCAGACCAGGGAGAGGTTAGCAAGGCTTGGGGAGAAGGATGTGCTGCTGAGAGGAGGACACAAAGAATGCAGAAGTTACAGGCCATGAGGACATCTGGCAGAATCCCCAAGAAAAGGAAGAAACTAATAAAGGAACTCAGCAATTGTGGTGAATCAGCTCTGACTGGGTAAAAAGTAATTCCGGCAGCAGGAGATGCAACCACCAAGTCAAAAGAAAAGAAAGCCTGATCATGCAGAGTGATTAATATAAGAAGGGAGAGAATCACTTAACCTATAGAAGAATAGACTATTAATTAAAACGAAACTATGGAACTTGTAGCCAGCGAACTTTAATTCCTTTGTTTCCTAAAACGTAGAAATAGTGAAAAATTCTGGTAGTTGTGGTGCTGGCTTTGTGGATTTGCCACCCAGCTCCCCTGTCTGCACAGGACTGTAAATAAATCAAATATCTCCACCCTGTGCATTGGCCAGCCTCTTGCACACCAGGTGCAGGAACCTGTTTAGGGCTTCTTTACAGTGCCCATATAAAGTTTTACACAGAGCTGCAGCTTTCCAGAGTCCTGTGGATTTGCTGTTCTGCTGAAGCGTGTCCTGCAAGTGGCAATTGGTGGGCAGGGCAGCTTCCCTGGGTCAGCACTCCTAGGTGGCTGTGAGCTCTGGCTTTTCTCACAGCGTCTGAAACTCAAAACAACCTGTTTGTCCAGCCACAAAGGGCTTAGGGTGGTGCAGAGCACAGCAAGTGGAATGCCGAGGTGAGAAAGCCTGAGACGCTCCTGCTTCCAGTCAGCAGTGCTTGCAACACGACTGAGCAGGATGTTGAGGAAGTGTGGAAGTTTTGCTTTGCTCCGTAAAGCAGCAAGCAGAGCGGCTCCTGCCTCGGAAAAGGCAGCACCTGCGGGCAGCCCACAGCTGGAACAAACTTCAAAAGTATGTGTAACTGCTTGTTTCCTGCAGAATTTCACTTTTCACTGGGCGTCACCCAAGTCAGTCCAGCAATTGCATCAGGCAACATCCATTAAAAAGTCAAAACTCTTTTAAGGGCAGAAAGATAAATGAGTGAAAAAGTAGGTGATTAGAGTGGAGGGACAACAGATCTTGTTTGTGTGGTAATACATTGTTCATGTTGGCCAATGCTGGCTTCCAAAATGAATGTTTTGAACATGATTTTGTTTCCAACACAGGGCTTTGCACCAGGCCTTTTGAACTGTCCCTAGTTCCACTTGCAATTTACAACTCTTGGTCGTATTTCCTTAATTAAAAATGAGTCTCTAAACAAAGATCATGCTAGGACATACTAAACAAAAAATTAAGACCTCTTACATGCAATCCTTGGCATTTTACAATATAGAATTAAAAGAGTAGTTTTGAGTTGAAAGTATAGTGACAATACAGGAATGTATTTCATCCATCTTCCTTTAGATTTCTGTCTATTTCTCTGAGTGAAAAGGTGTACATTTCTCCAGTCCCTGACTGCTTTCTTCATTCTTCCTTGCCCTGCTACACTTCTTGAAGTTCACCGTTTTCTTGTCTTTGAGCATGACATTCCTTCCCCATGGGCTATTATCTACTTTAAACCACTCAGGTAAGTTTGTTCATTTTTAGGAGGGAACTTTCTTTTTCTTGAAGGAGGGAATGACAAGTTTGTGCTGGAAAAATGCTGAATTTTTAAATAAAACCATATTTGTAGAAGTGTTTTATGTTTCCATGGGCTGGATGGATTTTAACAGAAAGTTGCTTGGTCTCTTAAAAGCTGCGCTGACAGCTCATACAGCAAATTTCTTAATTTTAGGAGGTCTGTAAGCCTTCTGTAAAGTAGGCTTATAGGGTATAGAAACTCTATACTCCCATATTCAATATTAATTTTATGATTTCAGCCAGCTGGGTGCTTTCAGGACTTATAAGCTGGTTCCTGCTCACAGCGAGGTATTTCCATACCTTCTGGGCTTCCCAGCAGGGCAGAGCAAAGTGTCAGTGAAGTACGTGAGATAACTGATGTGATGCTGAATGTGTTGCCTGTGTTATGTTCCTTCACGAGTCACAGCAATGCCTACAGCGCCACCAGCTTGTGCCTGTGTGAGGAAAGGGCTGCGAGGAGGTGAATGTTAAATGTTGCTAACAATGCCACAGCTGGGCTTTTGCTGCTCCTTCCTGCTGGTTTCTGTGGCTCACCTCTGCACCAGTAACCCCTGAACCACTCCCAGATTACGCCAGAGCCGTGTCATGCCTGAGGTATGCAGCATTCCTGTGGAAGAACGTCTGTTCCTCTTGTTACATAACACCTTGCACACGGGAGTTTTAATTATCATGGTGGGTGACACCCACAAACACTGTCAAAGCGTCCAAAATACCTCTGTCCCCCAACTGGAAAGTAACTAGATAAAATAATTCTTTTTCTGAAAACATCTGCATTCACCTCCATGAAGATGAATGGTTGTCTTAGAATGCCTGATATTTCACGTTAGAAGTACTGTTGTTTGGAAAAGTGTGAGACTAACTGCTGGCATTTAATTTTAGTTAACCAATGCAGCAATGGCTTTGATCACTGAAGGTGACTATTCTTCTGTAGAATGCATAACAAACTTTGGCTGGTTTTTAAACACAAGTAACTGTAGATATTTAACCCTAATGTCTTGGAAGGTGACAAACTGTGTGCAGTTTACCAAACATATTGGACCAAGTTCTGCTTTTGTAGCAAAGGGTATGGAACCACCAATACATAATGTGCTCATTCCTGTATGACACTCAGCAGGCTGGTTCCAATCCAAAACAGTACCAAAGTATTTTACTGGATGAAACCTTAACTCTAGCTGTTGGAAGAAGAACAAATGGCACATGGTTGCCTCATTAAAGTTATTCTGACCAATTTATTTCTGTTAAATTTAAATGTATTTAGTGCCCTTTCCAGATAAAAAGATGTTCTTGATGTCTCTTCCAACCTGGTATTGTACAATTCTAAAGCTCAGCAGGCTGCTCTTAATAATAATGTATTTTATATTCTTAGACTTAAATATAATGTGAACTTGTGTCACACAGAGAACTCTAAAAAATCCCCACCATATTTTGTCCTGCCAGGACTACTCTTTGCTGCTTGAGCTGGCTTGATCATATGGAAATACAGTATCTCCATTTAGAATTAAATTAATACAGCTCTTCAGAATCAAATCTGAATTTTGGAAGTGAAAAAGCAAATCCAAGATCAGTGTTACCAGTCTTCCTGTTTTTCAGTGCTTTTTACCAAGTAATCAATAGCTACAGACAAGTTGAAAAGCTTGGATTTTTCTCCTAATTTTCTGCTTCATTAGGAGCTTTCTGCTTTCTGCAAGTATTAACTAAGGCTTGTGCGATTAAGGCTTCAGATAATTCCACTGCAGAAGGCTGGAGATAATGGCACCTGGCATCCTTTATTCTTTTGGGCATCTGCAGCCCTTTGGCTGATGGGTTGGCGAGGGCTTTTCAAGAAGGAAAATGTAGCTATCAGAACTGCTTCATACTTTTGAGGAAAACCCAGCATTTTCTTACTTGATTTCTTAACTATTTATTTTGTGGTGAATAGACTTTAGTGTTTCAGTGGGGGCTGATTACCGAGGTAGTCCAACATATGCTGAGCCTGAGTCTTTTTTTACAGTTATGAAGTTATGAAAAGTAGCTGCAATGGCTGTGCCAATACATGTTCTGTAGTACAGTTCTATTTGACATATCACTAATGAATTTGGGTGGTTTTTTTTTCAGATTTGTAATTCTGTAGGACATTGAAGAGTGATATGATTGGTTGATTGACCAGTTGATCTGTTCCAAGAGCAGCACTTAATTTGATTATGAACAGAGTGTTTATTATCACTCTGTTCTGACTGCTCAGTTTTCCTGAGCTGGTTATTGTGCTCACTGTTACGAGGACATTGGACTCAAACCTACTTGAGTCTGCCCACTGGTGCAGGAGATCTGAGTAATTTCAAGCAATGAAAAGTATTACCGCTGTGAATACAGCTCAAAACCTTGTTGGGTTGTTGTTTTTTTCAGGTATTACCTTAAATTGCTTTTAACTGTGAAAGGTAGAAAGCTCTCCATGTATGTCAGAGTTCTGCAAGTGTGGGACTTTCACACAGTTTGGCAGTAAAATTCAGACTTTCTAGACCTATGCCTTCTGTGTTGCACAAAACACATGGTTTTATAGCCCTTTAAAACTATTCTTCAGGGCAGACACATAAACCACGGAGTGACTGAATGGTTGAGGCTGGCAGGGATCTCTGGGTGTCATCTGGTCTGCACGAAGTTCCTGTCACCCCTTTCTCCAGCCTGTCCAGGCTCTGGATGGCACCAGGACCCTCTGGTGTATCAGCCCCTCCACAGTTTGGTGTCATCAGCAAATTTGCTGGGGTGCAGCTGCCCCGTCATCCAGAGCGTTAATTAAGCTGTGAAAGAGGTTCAGACCCCGTATTGACCCCTGGGTCACACGGCTCCAACCAGACTTTGTGCCACTGACCACCACCCCCCTCACTATCTGGTCATCCAGATGGTACTTCAACAACTTCTTTATGAGGAACTTGTGAGAAATCCTGCAATTTTCTTCTGCAGTTAACTTCTAAGATTTTTTTTTCTACCTCTCTAACTACCCAGTTCGTGTTCTCTGTCAAGAAAATAAAATACAAGTATTCAGGTTTGCAGCTCATGTGTAGATAGAACAGTTGAAAGTTGAACTTCCAGAAGAAACTGCTCTGGAAAACCACAGTCTTGGAATGTCCTGGAAAGAGCATTCTGCAAGTGGCAGAGGAGGACTGAGATTTAACTAAAACGGTTTTGTTTTGAAACTTTCTACTGGCTCATCTGAAACTATACGGCCCACAAAATTTCTTACTAAATCATAGACCAGCAAAAGTGTTTTGCTCTTAACCACTCCTAGTGTACTCAGTCAGACTAGCACAGCATTTCAACTGGCAGGACAACTCTTGGAGAAGTCTGACTTTCTTGAAAGTTCAGCCAGTGAAATCTTGAAAGCCTATTTCTTGCTAAAAACCTGCACAAATATTGTTCACTCACAAACTGTCACATGAGCCACTAAATCTAACTGACTGTACATCTGTGGTAGGAGACTTTTTCAAATCCAGAAGGGGTAAAATGTTGTGGGGATTTTTTTCATAGAAATTTGTCACAGGCATGAAGAAAAAAAATAACTTTGTTTTCCTGTTGGGCAGTTCTGTCAGTGGAGCTATTCTAGATAGTCATCTACCTAGAGATTCTTGCAATTTTGTTAAAAAGTGAGCCACAACAAAACCAAACCAAAACAAACAAAAAACCCTCCAAACTTTGTAGAAAACCTCTAATATTCTTCATGTCTGATCTTCAACCAGTTATTTGACTTCTTTGGCTGGATTAGGGAAGTTACAATGTGATGCCTTTTCATCAAAGGATGGCAGAAAGCAAGTCTTTATTTATTTTTTGCTGATTGGCCCACATAAAACTACAAAAATGGCATTAGGATTTCATGTTTGTTTGCTTAATATGAGCTGTATTAAATCAGCTGTATTAAATCAGCTAGCTTGACCATTTCCTGTAAATGCCAAATAAACCCAAAAGGCTACAACTGGATTTTTAGCACTCATATGTATTGCCAAAGGCAACTTTGCAGATGGTGAGAAGCGTAACTAATAATCTAGCATGTTTCACTGATATAGCACTGGTAGGGTTTGTCTCAGCTTGTGAGTGAGCCAGGCTAGAATTCAGCTCACTTCTCAAATAATCATTTTCTAACTAATGTGTTTAACTAAGAAACAGGAATGCAGTAAGAATTCACTGCCTTAGGCAGATCTGGGTCAAAGGAACAGTGTCTGGAAGGCAGAATGGCCCATCATGCCTGTGATGAGACCTGGGCTAGTTGGCATGATTTCTTTCCATGGTATCAGGTTGTTGCAGGAAGTCATTGGCCTGCAGAAGCATGCTGCTGCAAGCTGCAGTGCTGTTTAGGGTAGAGGGTCGATGGTCTGGAGCATAGCTTAGGCCAAACCGTGTTCCAAAACCATTCTCTTCACAAACCAGCAACTGTACCTCTTTTTTTAAAGTGCATTTTGCGGTTAAGCCACAAGATGGCAGGAAAACAAAGTAAATATTATTTTCTGAAGCCGCTGCACTTGAAAGTTACATCTAAAACCAAATACGATCGAGTAGAGGGCAAGTTTTCCTTATGAAAGCATTGCCTTATAAAGTTTTAAAATAAGTTAGATATTCCTTTAATTAACGTTATCTAACTGTGATTTATGCTAAACCGTCTTTCTTTTAGCTGCTGTTTGTGGGTCTGGACAAATATTGTCTAATTTTTTGCTGATAGGCAGAAAGTAAAAAAGCTGGCCCTGCTTATTTCAGTTTTGGATCCCAGGGGAATACGCTGTGTAACAAAACTAAATTCAGAGTAAAGTCTCTTTGCATCTGGAAGGAGAACCATGATTTTCCTAAATGGTGGTTAATCCTTGGTTTCTGGATTTTATGTAGTATACCCTCTCACTCTGCCCTTGCAAGAGTATCTACCTTCACATTATTCTCAAAGCAGACTGCAAAGCCAAACAGGAGATTCAAAAGCCAAATAGGAGATTCAAATGATGACTTGGTTCTTCTTGATTTGAAGACTAAAAGGTAGAGTGCCTTAAAATCACCTCGGTGCTTTATCTGCCTGTTTCATCTGATATTTAAAAAGTGCGGTAACTTTTTCTGTGAAAGAATTTCAGATGACTGAATTCTGTTCCTCTCCTGCCTAGTCTCATAAGTGGAATCTTAAGAGGCTGGTTTTTAAAGCATCTTGGCTCCTTCCTCAAAAGCAGTGGTCACAATTGCATCATTGGTACTGTGTAAGTAGCAGTAGCGGATAGTAGCAGTACCTGGCAACAGTGTCTGTAACAGTGGTGTACTTACTACCAATTCTGAGTTGGGTAGTCCTGTCCCACAAACCCTCTTAAATGTCCCATAGTGCTGACTGCAACCCAGAGAAGACACTGTCTACCACAGTTAATAATGCTTAGGGTGTCTTAAATGTTCTCCTGACTGTTGCAAGCTGAGTGTAGTAAAAGATCCATGCCCAGTGACAGATAGAGTTTTAACCTCTTGCCTTATCTGGATTCCTGGATACAGTTGTCTGTGTCCTCTTTGCAGACAACTCAGTCATCTTGTCAGTGAACCAGGAACCTCTCCACCAAAATGTCTTTATAAGTAGTATTTCTTATCTCCAAAAAAGTCGTTGAATTTATTTTGGACAGACTTCAATGACATGGTCAAGGGCTTTCTGTAGTTTCATCTGTTTGGGAACCCATTACCTCTTCTTTCCATCCCTGCTGTCCTTCCTTACTGCTTCTAACAGGGACACCTTTTGCTTCTACAACAGGCAGCCCTGGGGATGTGGCAACGATGGAGAAAGTCTCTGCTGAGCTGGTCAAGGGGTGCACCATTCTGCAAGTGCAATAGCTGTGCCTTGGCCAAGGATCCAAAGCACAGATTATGGGCCATGAGGCAGTGTACAGAAGAACTTCATCACTGACAAGAAATGAATAGCAGTTCGTGGCTTTGCTGTGAAGTTAATTGTGGTTCATCTGTGCATCTGTAGTTACGCTGGCAATAAAAGAAAAAAAGCCTAACTGAAAAAAAAAATCTGCACCATATCAGTACCTCCTGGTTCACACTTATTTGTGACAACTACTGATCCTATATTTTCTGGTGTTGAAATGTTGGTTTATGATAAATTCATAGTTGTACCTAAAGCAATTTTGATCCCTGGGAGACTCAGGCAGCAAATCTAAAGCAGTGTTTTCGTTTAAAGCAGTTGTTTCATTGTCTTTTTTGTGAATTGTCCATACTTGTAGTGCTATGTGGGAGTACTATCAGCAAGGCATAACTGTTGGATATCTGTTCTAACTCATTATCTCAGTCATGTTGAGGAATTCCCAATTTGAAGCAAAGAATAACAGAATTGACTTATTGTGTCAATGATAAAATCAGTCAAGTTTTCAAGTGTTCCTTGAAAAGATACATTGCTCAGGTCACAGATGGAAGATGACATTCAGGTTTAGGCAACCAGATCTCTTATTACAGCAATAAGAAAACAAAGATAGAAAGTTGAGATTACAGTTCTTTGAAAGGCAGACGTTGGACCAAAGCAAGGGCTCTGTCCTACATCTTAAGATGCCTGGCAGATCTTACAACAATAATTCACATTCTTTATTTAGAAGGCTAATGTTTGACGAGTTTTTACATATGTGCTGTGCTGAAAGCTTCTTGCAAACTATCCATAGATTTTCAGCTTTGGGATTGTTGAAGGAACAGATTGTGTTGTGATTTCTGCAAAGCCACTTTTAAAATCTCAGTCTCTGCCGTGTTTCCTTTTTTCTACCTCTACCCAAAGATAGACAGCAGGTTTAATGGAGCTGGTTGCTGCAGACACACAGTGAAGCCGAAGCTGAATTTACTCGTAGTGGTCTCACACCAGGAGCAGAGCTGTGCCATTCTCACTCTGCCCACTCAAGCAGCTCACTACTTCAGCTGCTGTAGTTTTGAGGAAATCACGGCAAAAAAACCCAACAAAAAACCAACAAAACAATAACAAGTAAATATGAGATCCACTTTTCCTGTGGGTTTTTTCTTTAAATTATTTAATTTACCATGCCCCTTGGCAGCACTGTAGGCTTCTGTGCTATGTTCCTAGAAATATGTGCTGAAAACCCCTGTGGCCACACACTGCTCTGCCTTGGTATTGTCCTGACATTAGCAGATCTGAAAACCATGTTCCTGATATGTTTGCTTCTACACTGTTTATATTCTTTTACAGTCAATTTGAATATGCTAAATTTGCTGACACTTTTACCATTTTAACTGTGCATAGGTATAGGGCTGCCATCAACATCAAGATCAGTTTTTTGTGCCAGTCATGGTCACTGTCAAGAAAAACAAAACGTTTTTTGACTTCCATGATTTCCAGGCTAGATGGAAATGCTTGGGCTTAGTAATTGCCTTTTGTACAGCATGTTCTCTGAAATACTCAACTCTTTTACATTTGCTTCACAGAAATTATTTTGTAGCTGGATGCTTTTTTTTCCCCCATGATTATTTCTGAGTGGTGGCAGAACAGTATGGCTCACAGTCCTCCTTGATGACATTTTTTTCTTAGAAATGTAGCGTCCCTATCATCCATATAAAATAGAAACTACTTAGAATACTTCCAGGATAACAACTTAGAGCTTTTAACATCTTAAAGTGTGTTTGGCAACTTTTCGGTGAAGTAAGATACATTTATCTTGAATGTCTGAACTATTTCCTTTCAGAAAATGTCATCAGCAGTTGCAAATAAGCCTTTTTGACTAATGAACAGAGCATGACGTAATTGTTTTAACAAACATTCTGTCTTAATCAGCTAATTATACAGATATAATAAATGCCTCAGTTTTCTCAGCCGGTCCAAAACAGACTTGACATCATGAACTATACCTTCATCCTGGTTGTAGATGTAATATTGGGAGTATTAGGTAAGTAGACTAACATAGGGCAGCATAGTTCCGGTTGAGGCTTCCAGGCACAGAGAAGAAACCTAAAGTATTTTTCACGTGTGAGAATGGCAGAAGACTGAACCTGACTGTTTTAGAAGCCTTCTTCAGCCCTATGACCTCTTGTTTTCCTAGCTTTGGTGAGAAAGCTTATAGTGTTATAAGTAGGACAGTTCTTCCTCTGTACCATGGAGGCATGTCTTATCTTTTCAGATGATTCTTATTACAATGTGCCCCAGGATTTGATATGTGAGGAGAATAACAGTATAGACCACGAAATTCAGAACTGAGCCTAAAACTTATTACAGGCAATTATTGCTGGGGGTTTGTTTCAGTACGGAGGGGCTCCTTGAGGCAGCCTTACGTGAGACAAAGATGACTAGTAGAACTTTTTTAGGAAATAATTAATTTCCTGGAGGAAGAGCACCTTGTCCTAGCATGGGATCCTGGAAAATCACAAAAAATAAAAGAAAGCAGAGAACTCTTCTAGCGGCTAGGGCACTCTGCTAAGACACAGGAGAGAGTTTATGAGGAAAGTCTATGCAAATTACAAGGTTCCTGTAGAGAAAAAACAAGGTTAGATTTTAAGGAAACTGTGTGTGTAGCCAGCTAGAAGTTGGAGGTTTATGATTTGGCGAGTGTAGTTCAGCTGACAAAAAGATGTAATTCTGTCAGGGAGTAACAAAGGCTGCATGACAATGTCAGAGAGAGCCTGTGTGGTGTCCTGTAGCAGCAAAACTTTTAAGGGGCTTCAGTCACATAGATTGCCTGTGTGTGCAGCAAGGAGGAACTTGAATAAAGCTCTATTCAGAGTTCAAGGAGCTTTAATATGTTTGAAGGATGCTCTCACACAAGCTTTTATGCAGTGCTCTGGAAATAAGAGGCTGAAATTGGGTCAAGAGAGCAATATTCTTCACAGCACAGTATTTTAAATTGCAAGATGCATTAGAAGGCCTGAGTGACCTCTTCTCTCCCTAAGAGGTTTGGGAAAATAAACTGAACGTTAATGCATGTTTTTCATAGAAAATTTCTCTGCTGTATTTCTGTGGCAGAAAATTGTCAGATAGATAGCCTAGGGAGAAGCAATTTACATTAGTTTGCTTCTCAATTAATTCTGATTAAAGCAGGAAGAAGTAGGTGGATTCATCGACTCTGCATATACCATAAATGTGATGTGGATACATATATTCTCTTTTAATGGTAAATCTTTCCATTGTCCCGGTGGCCCGATAACGTATGGCTTAGTAGCTGCATCTTGCTATATCAGAGAATTAAAAAAATTGTCTATACAATTTTCTTACGTACAAGCTTGAGGTGCTGGTGTGCCCCAAGCTCATTTATTTTATTGGAATAATTTTTTTTTTTTGGGGGAGATGATGATATTGGGCATTTTATGTGCTTAGTGGTAACTGACAGAGTTTTTGAGGGGTGTTAAACAGTTTAATGTAATAACTGACAATAGACAATAAGTCTATGGCTACAGCTTGTGAAGTGATGGCTGAGATAACAGGATGGGTTTATTTCAAGTGAATAACAACAAAACAATATAACAAATTTAACAAACTAAAACAAACAAACAAAACATCTTTTTTAGGAAACAACACCAAAAGTTTTTATTGGACACCAAGTGTTGGAAAACCTTTACAATGTGTTTGTTATCGGTACCTGGAGAATATTAACTTTAGTCATTTAGGTTAACATTAATCAAGAGCATGCCAAAAGACTTCGTTGAAATGTGACCGAATTAATGTTCTTGTTTTTAGAGATTTTTTTTGAATTATGGAAACTTTTAGTAATGGACAAAGATTTTACATATTTGTTTCTTGATTTTAACAAAGCACAGTATTAAAAGCATTGTACTCTCTTGTGTTACTTTCTTGACTTGCACACATCTTCTCGCCGCATCCTCCAGGTCGGGACAGCCCGCAGGTCCTTCTCCTTCCCCTTCTGCTCTTCCCTCTTCCCATAGCCGGTCCGCGTGGAAGCTCTGGATTGTTTCGCAGAGTCGCAGAGTACGCCGAGTTGAGCGGGACACGCCGGGGCGGTGTCGCGTCGAGGCAGGGCAGCGGCGGGGCAGCGGCCGGGCAGCATCGCGCAGGCGAGCGGGACGGCGGCGGGGCGGCAGCGGGGCGGCGGCGGCGGGCGGCGGCGGGCGGCAGCGAGCGGCGCACCGGCGGGGCAGCGGCGGGCAGCGGCGGGGCAGCGGCAAGCGTCGAGCTGAGGTAGTACTAGGGCTCCAGGCTACTGGCTGGGCGATGCGATGCGGTTCATAATTCCTTATATACCGTGTGGCCCCTCCCACAGTCCGGTCGTCCGAAGGAATCATTGGAGAAGTTCCTACCAGCGACGGAGCCCCCTCCCCGCTCCTCGAGGGGGTTGCTCGGGGGGGCGCATCCTGGCGACAGAGCCCCTCCGACCTCCCCCGCCCCGGTCCACGGGTGCTCGCTCTCTCCGCGCACGTGTCACCGCCAAGGCGTGTGTGCCTTTTCCAGCGCTTTTGAATTCAGCCTTAGTAAAACAGATGTTTAAGCAACAGTTCAGAATAAAATGCAAACAGTGTTGAGGCATTTTCATTTTAACATTAATCAGTCCTTCACATGGGGGAAGAATCTTTTCCCAATATCCAGCCTAAAGCTCGCCTGTCACAACTTGAGGCCGTTCCCTCGGGTCCCGTCACTGGTCACCACAGAAGAGACCAGTGTCTGCGCCTCCTCTTCCCCTTTTAGGGATGTTGAGGACCCCTGTGAGGTCTCCCTTCAGTCTCCTCTTCTCCACCCTGAACAGACCAAGTGCCCTCAGCTGGTCCTCACACGGCTTCCCCTTAAGGCCCCTCACCATCCTCATACCCCTCCTTTGGACACTTTTTGATAGTTTAATGTCTTTCCTGTATTGTGGCACTCAAAATTGCCCCCAGCACTCGAGCTGAGGCCACCCTAGTGCAGAGCACAGTGGGGCAGTCCCCTACCTGGCCTGGCTGGCGATGCTGTGCCTGAAGCCCCCCAGGATACAGATGTCCCTCCTGGCTGCCAGGGCACTGGTGCCTCGTATTCAACTTGCCAGCAACCAGGGCCCCCAGATCCCTTTCTGTGATGCTGCTCTCCAGCATCTCATTCCCTAGTTCCAGATGTTGTTTAGCATCTGAATGAAACAGGCATGTCAGGGACAAGAACAGGGCAAGTTGCTCTGAGTTAGGTTCGTGCTGACACCTCCTCCAGATATGCAGGACAGCTTTTGGTTGCATAACCTCAGTTTGTATTTTGAAATCCAGGTTTAGATTTAAAGGCACTCAAAGGGACCAGTGGATTCTGTGGCCATGTCTGTGAAGTTAAATGTTCCCTTGCTCACACCCACAAGGGAGCACAGGGAGCCAGTGGCGATGGAGGAGCCCGGGAACACCCTGCCCTGGCTGCTCCCAGGCCACCACAGGAGCCACCAGCCTGTCGGGGCCCACCTCAACACAGGGGCTCAACAGAGAGGAGCACAGGGGCCCAAAGGCAAGTGGGAACTGTGCCCTGTCCAGGCTCTTCCCGGGACTCTCCCATGGCCCAGGTATGACACAATTATATAAAAAGCCAAGGCTGAAGCACCTTTTGAAGTGAAGGTGTTTCTGCCAAGAGGCATAGGATGTGTTAGGGGAAGAACGTTTTAGGATTGCAGAGGATTTGTTAGGGGCTGTTTAAGGAAGAAACCAAAGATGGGGAAAAAAAAGGATTTAGATGATTTGGGGAGGAACAAGTAGAAGAAAACAGAGGGATAAGATGACAGAAAGGGCTAGCTGTTTTTAAACAATTATGCTTGTCTGCCCTTGCCATGTGCCCAGTTAGCAGAGTCTGTCCTGTCTTCTTATCATATGAATCTCTATCTCTTTTTTTTTCCTGGGTTCAGGGAGAAGCTGTCTTTTGGGGGTCCAGGGGAGTGACAGCCAGCTGCTGGAGGGACTGCAGGATCTGGAGGTCTCCAGGGGAAAAGTAGATAGTGTCTGTGTTAGTGAGAAGTGAGGCCACAGAGTGGTTGGCTCAGTGTGTTTCTCTCCGTCTGAGCAGTTCCGTACCAGCAGCTGGAGGAGGGCTGTGATCTTGGGGAGCTCCTACATCCAGCAACGGGGGAGACTGGGATCCAGGGACAGCTGATGGAGGGATCCACATCCTCACTGGAGGATGCCTGTCCTGCTCATCCAGAGAGGGGAGCAGAATGAGGCTGTTTGTGCAGTGTTTGTGTGAGTGCTCTGTATGCCTGTGCCCACCCATGTGCCAGGCTGTGACTACCTGTGCACGTCATGCATTTCTGGGCTCTGCATGCATCTGTCTGAGTTCTAGATCATCTCTGGATTTCTTTTTTTTTTTTGGTGTCATTCAAAGACAGCTCAAGCCATGTCAAAGTAGAGAAATTTTGAAGAACTTGATTCTTGCAGAAAGTGTCTGGCAACATGACAGATGGCAGTTTAAGTTAGTTCCAGAGAAATGGAAAGGGGTTTAGAATTTAAAGGCACCAAGCTAATTGAGTTCACTGTCCCTCATTATTTAGACTTTTAATACTGAAATTCACACTTCGCACAGGCCGGTAGATGAAATTTTATCCACTGATTTTAAGGGGAAATACTGGGGGTTGATAAGTGAATTTTTAATTTTTCTTTTTCTTCTGTACTGTCATTACTCTTTTCTTCAATTATTTCTTTTATTCGTGTTTTATTTCTGCCATTTGTGATGGGGTTTTTTCCTTTGGCTTTAGGTTGATTGTGGGTTTGTTTACTGGGTTTTTTCCTGCTGCTGTTTAATGGAAGAGAAATTAACATTACTTTTTCACTGATCTCCCACAACGCTTCCAAATTTCTGTGTTTTGGTGGGAGTTTTTTTGGGAAATAGAAGTTACTGTGAGACAAGATCCAGAATATTTGAGGGACTGTTTTCAGCTCAAGATTGGAAGTAACGAAAAAAATGCAACATCTTTATGGATCTTTTCTGTAGATCTAGCCAAAGTGTAGGAACAGAGGTTTAAGAACAATGTTTGCATTCTTTTTGAGATGGTCTAAGTGACCAGAACAGAACACTGCAAATATAGAATGTTATTTCACTTCCTGCTCAAATTCCTATTATCTTTAGAAGAGAGGAAAAAGAAATAGGTAATTCATGCCACAATGAAAATGTGCCATTTATGGCATAATGTTCCTTAAATTGCTAAAACAGTATACTCTACTTCTATGAAACATTTATAATAATATATAAAACATCCAGAATTATTTTCAGAATTTCACAATACACTGCAAAGAACATAAGAATGTTTCTTGCAGTGGCCAAGGGCAGCTACCTGTAGAAGAATATGAAATATAACCACAAATGAATTTTCTCACATACACTTTCTCACCTTTTGATTATTTGCAGGTAGATATTTTTACAGTATTTGATTAAACTAATGACTGGTTATGGATTTTTCTCCTATGAATTTGCCTACTCACTTTTCAAACCTGTGTAAAATAATACTATCCAAAAATTGGCCATATGCTGCAAGGAAAACCGCCTCCTTTTGCTTGTTTTCTATCTGCCTTCTGTTACTCTTATGTGATGCCCTCCCCAGCTCTGGTGCTGGAACACAGTGAACAGTTAATCCCCATTCAATCTCTCTGTGTACTTGGGCTTTATTGACATCTGTTATGTACCTCATTCAGTTGTCTCTCTTTTTTCGGACTGAAGGCTCCTCACTTAGGAATCTTCACTGAAGAGTTTTCACCTAAATAATTGTTGTGCAAAAGGAGTTGTAGACACTTGGGCCATGTTCTTTGCCTTTCTCTTAGCCTTTTGCGGTCCTGAGTCCTTTTAGTCAGACCTACATAAAATATGGCAGTGCTTCTTCAAGGACTAATGCTTCTGTCTCTTGAGGAAAAGCAAGTTACATCTGGTAGATAAATAGATCACATATCTTGCCACGTGTTTCAGGTGTCTTAACATTTGTACCTTAGGTGGAACCAGGCCAGCATCTGTGAGTGTTAGATCTTGGTAGACTTTGGTTGCTGGTTTACAGAGAGTAGGCTTTGCTTGTTGACCAATTCTGTTCAGCCAGGACTTGCTTGGACACCCTTTCCAGAAACAGAGGTATTTGTTCTGTGGCATTGGTTACTCATAGACGATGGTAAAGTTCCCCTTGAAATTATGCCCCAGAATGTTTTAGTCAGTTCTTTCTTCTATAACTTGAAAAGATGACAGATGGTGTTTTCTTTGCCTAACATGGAGGAGTTGTTTGTGCTGGCATAGGGTAAATGGTATTTCATTACTTCTCAATGATTTTGTGTGTTTTTGAGTAAGAACAGAAAGAAAAAGGCGCTTGGTGAGTTTTCCTGCTCTCCCTTAAAATCTTCTTGCTCGGTCATCCTGCAGCCATTTCAGTAAACTCCTGGGGAATTTTTGGTCTACCTTTTTTGCCTCCTGCCCAAGATAATGATGACAGTAACATTATGCCTGATGTTAAATATGACATCCTATTTTAACCCTGACTGTTCATGTAGCTTTTACTCTGCAGGGCAAATAATTCTGTTGTGACAGGAGCCCTTGCTGTGGTCACTGAGAGTTGTGTGATCCATCACCTTGGACAATATTGACACCAGTCTGAGTAATACTAAACTGGTGCATCCTTCATAGCTGTAGACTAGGCATTCTTCACTGAAGATGTTAATGATCCTCTCAGCTTCTTTATGGCATACCACTTTATCTGTTCCAAGGGCTTTGGTTGCTAGTACAGCTTGGAGCTTTTACTACCGACAGTGTAAAACTTGCCGTGAAGTTCCTTACATTTCTTCAAATTGTCAGCACTCATTTAGAGATGGAGAAATTGCTGCTGTTAATGCAATACCTCACAGGTGTCTTGATCACTCACAAAAATGCACCCTGCAGTGCCTCAGTGGAGGAGGGAGCAGTACCACTTCTGGGGAAAGAGACCAAGAGTCCTTCAAACAGGAGGACTTGGGGGGGCCGATTTGTGGTTATCATTATATATTGAAATGATAATAAAAGGCAATGGAAAACTTGTGGAAGGCTAAACACTGGAGAGGAAAGATGGTGTGGGACTTCTTGAAGTGCTCAATTCAGAGTAGAAACTCTCACAGTGTATTTTAATTCGCTGCAATTAGTGCAGAGTGTGGGTTTTCATTCTTAAACTTGTCAATACACTAATGTATTCCTGTTTTAACACTGGCACTGCATCACTGCATCACTGACCTGTGAATTTTCCTTATCAGTCACTCAAAAATCACGTTCTTCCCTAATCAGTGACTACTTACTCCTTTTTGAAATTTTTGTTGTTACTTCATACACAGATTGTCTATAGTTCATTGTTGAGTTTTTTTATGTGATTCTTTCTGATTATTCAGGACATCCATTTCTGTCCTCCAGCTTAGTTCTAGAAGACTTCCCACTTTTTACCAAAAAAAGTTCAATTTTGTCAGAGGTGTACATGCTCTGCTGTAGAGCCCTTCTCCTCATGTGGCGGGTCAGAAGATAACAAGTTACCCTTGTGGAGAGGCTATTTCAAAGATCCAAAAGCAGTGGCCTTTCAGCTCTGCCTTGGAGACAGAAGAAATTAAGCAGCTTTCTACCTTGCCTGGTCTCTCAGAGGACCCTTCTGCTGTGGAGTTGCTGAAGGTCGAAGAGAAACAGCTGCCAATCACTTCCACAATCATGCACAATTGGCAGTATCTCACTGAGACTCCCTGATACCCATCCATAAGGTGATCTATTGACTGGAGAGCCAAGGAGTGATCAGCAGGACCCATTCACCCTTTAAAAGGTCCATATGGCCAGTGTGAAAGTCTAGGGAAGAATGGAGACGAGCAATAGACTATCGCCTGAATGACGTCACGCCACCTCTGAGCACTGCTGTCCTGGACATGCTGGAACTTTAACATGAACTGGAGTCACAGGCAGCCCAGTGGTACCACAACTGATATTGCTGATGCATTTTTCTCAATCCTTTTGACAGCAGAGTGCAGGCCACAGTTTCATTTCACTTGTCTGTGCCACACCGGATCTGGGGATCTGAACCTGACTCCCTTTTGATTCCCACATTAATGAAGAGCGAACTTTGGTGGAACCAGACACAACGCAGTGGTGATGGGATTAGAACTGGTTTCTTCATGCAGCAGTCCAACACCACACACCTTCTTTCCTGCCTGAAAAACTGTTCTGACAGAGGGAGCCCAAGGTCATGCACTCAATGAACTCGGTGGGCTTTCACAGGGATGGTCCGTAATTTAATGGAGTGTTATCTGTGTATGCATGTACCAAAAGAAAGGAAAGTGATGGGGTATTGGGAAGTGGGACCTGGCATTATAGACATTATATGGAATAAGGAGTGCCTGCCATCCTGGTTTCAGCTGGAATAGAGTGAATTTTCTTCCCAACAGCTGTTAGTGCTGTGTTTTGGATTCAGTGTGAGAATAATGCTGATAACACACTGTTTTGGTTGTTGCTGAGCCATTGCTTATCTTAAATCTAGGACTTTTCAGTGCCTCGTGCACTGTGAAGGTGTAGCAAGAAGCTGAGAGGGAGCATGGCCTGGACAGTTAACCCAGTGTGATAAAAGGACTGTTCCATACCCTGGAATGTCATGCCTGGTATATAAACTAGGGGAGCTGGTTGGGAGAGAACAATTGCTGCCTGGGGACAGCCTGAGCATCAGTTATCCTGTGGTGAGCAACAGTATTGTGCATCACTTGTCTCTCTTGGGTTTTAGTTCTCTTTCTCATCTCTCACTAAAATTGTATTACTATTGATTTACTTTATTTCAGCTATTAATCTGTTCTTATCTCAGGCCATGTGTTTTTTGTGATTCTCTTCCCAATCTCACCAGGGGTGGGAGTGGGCCAGCAGCTGCATGGTATTTATTAGTTGCTGGCTGGGATTAAAACAAAACGCCTTGTCAGCCTTGGAGTTTACAAATAAGGGTTGTTGACTCGCACAAATCACCGTATCTGTATACAGAAGGTATCCATGGATACACTGTAACTACAATAAAGAATTTCTTATTACTATGGATGCAAATTACAGAATCCAGAATCACAGAGTAAGATGAGCTGGAAGGGACCCACAAGGATAATTGAGTCCAGCTCCTGGCTCTGCACAGCATCATTCCCAAAAGTCACACCACAAGAGCATTGTCCAGATGCTTCTTGAACTCTGTCAAGCTGATGCTGTGACCATTTCCCTGGGGAGCCTGTTCCAGTGCCCCACCACCATCTGGGGGAAGAACCTTTTCCTGATATCCAACCTAAACCTCACCTGACACAACTTCAGGCTGCTCTCTTGAGTTCTGTCACTGTCACCACAGAGAAGAGATCAGTATCTGTCCCTTCTCTCTCCCTCATAAGGAAGTTGCAGACTCCAGTCAGGTCTCCCCTCAGTTTCCTCTTCTCCAGGCTGAACAGACCAAGTGCCCTCAGCCACTCCTCATATGGCTTCTCCTCAAGGCCCTCACCGTTTTCATTGCCCTCCTTTGGACACTCTAGAATAGTTTAACATTTTTGTTTTATTGTGGTGCCCCAAACTGCACGCAGTATCCAAGGTGTGGCTGCACCAGTGCAGAGCAGAGCTGGACAATCACAGTTACAAAACATGTTAATGTCTTGTCAATAAGACCTGAAGATTCACTCGTCTTGAAGTTGCTCGCTTCAAGTTACTGTGACAACAATAACTTTCTGCAGATGACAGCAGAAGGTTCCCAGATGATCAAAGGGATGGAGAACCTACAACTGAAGGAGCTGGGTGCTTTTCACCCCACAGAAGAGAAGGCTTAGGGGCCATGTCACCACAGTTTTCCAACTTTTATAGGCTAGCTACAAAGAGGACAGAACTTGTCTCTTCACAAGGACAAGACAAGGGACAATGGGTACAAGCTGCACTAGGAGAGATTTCAACTTGAAAGCAGCAAAAGAAGCTTTTCATAGTAAGAGCAATTTTTCACTGGAACAGTCTAATTTACTACAATAGCTTTAATAGGCTGGATCATTAATTAAACAGATAGCATGAAATGGTTATTCTGAATCATTCAGAGATGGTAAACACATGCTCTTCAAGCAGTTTTCTACTTCTCTCTCATTCTCTTCTTCTCCCCAATTCACCTGTTTTTTTGACCTGACCCTTTTCCAGGTAATAATCAATGTACTTGCCTGCTCAATTACAGGTGTTTTCACATGCTAAGATTGTGAAATCTTTTATGCATTTTCCCAGAAATATGGTAAGGACCACTAGAAACCTTACTCTTTTGTCTCTACCTTTTATTTATTTATGTTCCAGTTGTTTTGAGAGATCTGGGGCTTTTTCACATTTGATTGTGACCCTGACAAACAGCAGTAATTATGTTGATATATACACTTTATAATGTTTCTTTCTAGCCTAAGTGTTTGCTGTTTTCTAGGCTGAACTCCTCCAATGTGAAGAGGCCCTCATTCTAGTTTAGAAAACGCTTGGTTCTTCTTGATGCTACCTAATGGCTCTAAAAAGCACTAACATTCATTGAGTAATTTTCTCATCTCTGATTTTGACTGTTGGTGATTTGAGTCCACTTGTGCTCTGAGTATGCATAACTGGTTTAACAGGAAATAACACATGGCTATTTTGTTTTCTGTGTACTCTCAGTGAAGGTTGGTCTTTCAGGCCATTAAAATACTGCCCAAGAAAGGGCAGGAAATCACAAAATGCTCTTTTCATGCAGTTTTGTAGAAGAACATCAAGTTTAGTGTTTTGTAGAGGTTTGGTAAGGGCTCTGTGTGTGTGTAGATGTTCATATACTCAGAAGAGGATACTATTTTTACATTTTCAAACAGTTCAAATGTGGCTCCCTTATTACCAAATGCTTAGTCTTCACTCCCATCCTCATATTTCAAGGTAGTTTCACTTTAAATGAGACTTTGTGTGTATTTCTTTGTAGAGTAGTTTGACATGAACATATACAAAGGCTTGAACTTTGCATAGTGAGTCTTGTAGCCCACAGTAAAGATCTTTGAATTTATTTGGGTTCCCATAGCTATGCCAAAGGCTAGTTGCAAGACCTCCAAAGGTATTATTCTTTGTCTGAAGAAAAACCCCCAAACAAACAAAAAAATACCCCAACAAAACTTGCTGCATTGACAGACATAAATAAGTTTGCTAATTGCTAATTGTGTAACTTTCATTCTTGATGGGAAGATCTGCAGAGAATTTTTGGGAGGAAGGCAAGGATGTGGTACTTCCAATACACTCTTTACCTATTGAATTATAATTCTTCAATAGACAAATTAGCTACTGCTTTCAAATAGTAGTATCATCCCAACATTTCATCTAGTCGTTTTTCTGATTTCTTAGATTGCTTTTCCACCACAGGGGAAGGATTCATTTGCCATCAGCCTGAGGATATAACAAGGTACTGGAAAGCGGCATATGGAGCTCATGTGTTGTGGCAGCAGTGCACAAGCCTGGTGTTCAAAGGCTCTTTGGTGCCTACAGAATGACAGTCAGGTGTGACTGCAGCATATGGAGTTCTACCGAAATAGCAGCAGTCTGGGTTTGTTGATGCCAGTGAGAGATCAGAATTATCAGTCAGGTTTGGGTGCGTGAAGATTGCACAGGGCATGGGTAGCCAGTCCGTGCCAAAGCTTTCAGCACTGACACTTCTGGTGACACAAGCTCTAAGTAGAGTAAAGTCGGCAAAACTTTTCCTGCTCTCTGTGTTCTCACAGTTCTGTTTAGTCTGTGGGCACATTCAATGCAGTGCATGTGTGTACAAACATATGCATGACCCCAGTGTCACTTCAAAGATCACCACTGCCAGGTTGACTGTCAGAGCTGCTAATGTGGTAATGTTATGATAACTATAGAACTGAAAAAAAAAAGACAGGATTTCTGGTCATTTTGATTCCTGCTTTTTCTATACTGTGTCTTTACATGGTTATTTATCTGTTCTTACTACTTTCAGAATTTTTGCAGATCATTACACAAGCTGATGGTTGATCTCTTAAATAAATTTAAAGTTTCCTATGTGGATCTCTTAAACAGATTTTAAAAGGATCATTTACTTATTAACTGGTATGAAGGGGGAAATACTGAAAATAGACAGAGTGTTCTGAATTGAACTGATGGAAAAAGGGGAAATCAAAAGATTAAAACCATTCACGGTTTACAGATGAACTATTCAATAGAATAAGAAAGCCAGCAACTAGATGAGGTAAGGAGATAGGGACTAAAATTCCTGATAGGAAGAAAATGAGGTCACCATTGCAGCAATAGAACTAGAGCCCTGGGGGAGGAAGGCAGGTGTGCAGACAGCAAGGCTTCTCCTGCTGCAACACTGATGTCCAAGGAAATTGTGCCCTGGAGAACTTGGGGACAGGCAACGCCAGGTGACTGGAGCCCTGCAACACAGTGACCTTCTACCCTACCGTCTAAGGTAGAACCCTCCTTCTACAGTGGTTTTTTCCAGGGAGCTAGAACTGTAGCACAAAATGATTGCCAACAATTTCAGCGTGTGCCTTTCACTGAGGGTACAGAAATCCAGAAAAAAGTCACCGCCTCCCCTCATCTGCTCGAGGTACAGGCTGACTGAGGTGGGGGTAATAGCACCTCCCTTTGCTTTGTTTTCTGCATGAATGGGTTTGTCATCCTACCACCAGAAGACTGACCAAGCTTCCAGTCTGTGGGATTCTTCAGTAAGAGCATTTCCTGCTGTTCAACTCCTCTGGAGCAAAAATTGCAAAAGCCAGGAAAAAATTTAAGCTGAATGAAAATTTGATCTGTCCTTGTTACTACAACATTTCACTGAGTGTTCAGATGTGAGGGAACCTCTTTTTTCCTCTCTCTGCTCCAAAGAGTGCTCTCTATTGCTAGGCAAAAGGAGCCTGTGATCACTTTGCACACAGCCGAGCTTGTAGGCCCAGTTCTGCCTGTACCAGCTGAGAAGGAATGGAGACTGCTCTTCCAGAGCAAACAGCACAGTTTGTTGGTTAGAGCATGCTGTGCAGTAACTGAGACCATGGTTCCCTCAGTCCTGTTTAGAGAAGGATTTTGTTTTCTGGAATGGGCTCAGAGCTATTGACGTCTTCACAACAAGACGTTTGATGGTGGATGTTTGAGGCACAGCAAAATGCAGACACTACATTAAATACCAAAAGTAGTTGTTCACACATCTTACCCTCAGGAGTCACAATCAGAAATGGCATTGAAGCAGTTGAGAACTTCAGTACCAGCCACACACTTTCTCTTCTGCCATTCTAGGTCTTCTTAACGAGACAATTCTATAGATAATGAGTAAAAGAGCTTTTCTAGCATGTTGTATGTGAGCAACACTTTGAGCTGTCCCACTGTAACCCGGCTTTCTTTCTTGGCTGTTCCTGCATCAGATTTTTTCTTAATTTTCCTCAGCAGAGACAGTGGAATGGATGTGCCATACAGAACGAAATGCTTCTGCCAATGCCAGCAAGCATACAAGTACAACACCATAAATCAAGGCTGTAGGTAACACTAGCACCATTAAGACACCATAAGCATCTGTACTGCCCCTGTGTGTCTGCAGGTGGCATGATGGCAATGTTTTCAAGGAGTTTCACATATATAACAGAGGTAGGAGACACTTCCTAGAGTCGAAGCTTAACTTTGATTTTTCCTTTGAGCCCCCTCCAAAGACTTGCATTTGACTGAAGGCAGTTCTAAGTCAGGACTTATTTAACAGGGAAGTCAAGGTGGCAAATAAGAAGGCAATTTATAGTAACAATGCAAATGTTAGCCAGAAAGTCATCAGGTCGCAAGTCTTGAACACATAATGGACACATTAGTCTTCCCACTAACTTACTCACTGTGGAAAAGAATTATCCAGTGCCTTTTCTGAATCACAGAAACAATTAGTGCAGGGATTGATTGGTTGCCTGTTCTAGTGTGTAACGACTCACACATGCTGAAAAAAATTATTTCTTCTTATCGAGTCAAATATTCTGCCCTTGTTTCATAGTGCTGTAATGTGATGTATTCTCCATTTTTATGATAAAGACAGAAATTATACAATGCATTTGTTTTGTGCAACCTTGCAACATTTCTCCCTTGTCTTCACCCTCAAATTTAATGTTCTAATTAGTAGAAAACAGATAGGTACAGAAAAGCACAAACCTTGCAATGCTAAGCAGTGGCTTTGACTTTGATCAGATTATGAGCTTCAAGAACACATGTAGGACCTTCACAAATCCAATTACACAGTTTATGCCAAGAGGAAAAATTTGTTCCCTGCACAACCCTTGCAGTCATGAATTCTGACATGAACCATAAATCTATTCCGTATTAACTCTAATTCTGGTTAATTTAACAGCAAATAACATCTCATTTATGAAGAATATGTTAGAATTTTTTTTAATTACTTTTTATCCGTCTAACCTCTTTTCCTTGCTTTTTCTGATAGAATGAGATAGAAGGTACTCTGCTTATGATTTGGTTGAGAGTGTAATTAAATTTCTTCTCCTGATTCTGAATTGTTTACTTCTGTATATTTGGTGGAAGCTCCTTTTTTTCTTGTCTTATGGAAACTAACTTGGGTAACACTTGGCTGACCTCCTCACACTGAATGTTATAGGGTTTTTCTATCTGCTCTGCCGTGTTTGAGTTAGGACATGTCTAGTGGCCAGAGCAGAAATCATTAGCCCTAGCAAAAAGCCCTTAGGTGCTGCCAAGTAATTATGTCCCAGAAAGGTCATAACCCTGACAGGCTTGGTCTGATCCTGAGCTAAGGAGCCTCTCTCCAAGGGCTAATGAGATTAGGTATTGCAGCCTACTGACATGAGATTCCAGATCCAACTTCATATTTTATTTACATTTCTGGGATATCTCACATGAGTGTACAAGCTTTTGAATTTCACCATTGCAGTGAAATTCACTGGTATAAAAAGGAGAATTATGCTCTTCCATGTGTAGGAGTAATTAAAGCACAATTCCTTGCCTTCTGCTCCTGAGTCCTTGCTGCTGGAGGTCATTTGTCTCTTTTCCTTGGTGTTTGGCTTAGCTAATATTTTTTGCTTGGCTCAGCACGTGGCAGCTAAACAATTGGTACTCCTGAGTGTCAGTTGAGGGGGGGACATCCTGTCCAAATCCACAGTAAAGGTCTCAAAGATGTGTGCACATGAAGCCAACCCCAACTGTGTACATGAAGTGTCCTCAGACAGCACATATTGGACACATTGGACACTGCAACAGGACAGTGAAGATGCCACCACTGCTCCTGTAGTACAACTGCCAGAAGCTGATAGTTCCACATTCCTTATTGCAAAGCTTCCATTTCGGGGATAAGTTGAAATCCTTACAGGTATTCATACAAAGGTGTTCATCCTTGCCACCTTCCTGTCCTCTCCCTTCTACTGTGGCACTGCACAACAGCACAGAAACCACAAATGCTTACTCTGGTTGCAAAAATACCTGTTTATCTGGGATGATTTTGTGCTGTTCTGAGCAAGGTGCTCAGTACCAACCAGTGCCACAGTGTTGTAACTACACTGCACAGACTGAGCTGCTCCCAGGCCCTGGTTTACTCTCTTGACCTTTCTTAGGTTTATCTCTTGACCTTCCTCAGTTCAATCTCTCCTCATTCTGCTCTTTGGGCTGCTCTTTTCCAATACAAAATGTGCAAATAGTCCTCAGAGAACCCAGAATCTCCTCAACCCTGCTGAATTGTTTCCATCAGTAGGCTACTCTAATTTTCTGCTTGCTCTTTCTATGGCACGTTCAGCCCACGGCAGAGGAAGGAAGGAATGAAGGTTTAACGAGATGATGGAGGACAGCCTTACCCAGTGTGTAACTGTGCAAATGTGAGAGGATTCTTGCTGGGTGTTGATGTTACCAAATGTCCAAAATATTGGAATCAGACTCCCCAGCACTAAAATTGTGCTAAAGAAGGCATAATTTATTCAGGCCTGAGGTCCAAGGAGGGATGCTCCCAGCCTTACGTGGACAGGTGGTATTAAAAGAGGGTTATATACAGTCACTACATGTGATGACAAAGAGATTTTTGCTTTTATACTTTTTATATATTAGTAGCCCTGTAACTTTTTACTGTATAACTATGTAGATTCTTAGCTAGCAGTTTCCCTACCCCTTAGACAAAACGACATTCCTGTACACCTTATCACTGCTAGTGTTCTGGGAATCAGGGACATTTCTCTATCCCATGTACCCTAAAAGCATAAACAACAGTAGAGCTAGAAGGTAAAGGGGGGCTTCAGTAGGAGGCTGAACCAAGGGGGAATTACCTCATTAACTGTATTTCTAATTGGGAGATTTCAGTCAATTATGTTAATTTGCTGACCTTATAAAAGTGTCGGGGTCCATTTTAAGGGGGCGGACAGTTTTCGGGTCAACACCTTGGCACGCATTTTGTACCCCTGGAGGACCTCCAATAAAGGTAACCACTTTCCTTATCCTCTTAACATCGTCCAGCCTCTAATTTTAGGTGGAAAAAGGCAACACATGCATAGTACAATTCACCTGTTGCCATAAATCCCATCCCAAGTTGCCAGAGATTCAGTCCTTTGTTTTGCCTATCACTGCATTCTTGGGCCAGGTGTCTTCTTCTTATCTTCTAACTGTCCTTGCTGAAAGCAGCTTTCACAGGCCTTGTTTCTCTGCTAAAAGTTTCACAGGCACAGGAAAAATTGAATTAACCCTTTTGGTGTCATTGAGACCTTGGGGCCTACAAGTTCTCTCTCAAGATCTGGAGCAATGTCTTATGCTTTAATTGACCCAGCACCCAGGTACTGTCCGAACCTATCTACAGATTAAAGGATGACAAAGCAAAGTGCAAGAGAATGAGTTTAGTCATTAAGGAACAGAAACAAATGAGTTTTCATGTGTCTTTGGGAGTGGCAGGTTTTTTCTGAGGCTTAAGCAGCTACAGTACCAATTTAAGCAGTCTAAACTCACCGCAGTGTTTCTGGTTGTGCAGTTCTTGATCTGTCCCTGCCAGACAAATTAACTGTGTGGATTGCCCTTCATGATCTCACCACTGACTTGAAGGGAGTGTAACCCCAGCCCCTTAAATTGCCTTGTTTGTCAAAGCTTTACAATGCCTGTTTTGTAGGTACCTTACAGAAGCTGAAAAGCTAGAGGCCACATTGTTCTCGGGGAGAACCATACATATAATTACAAACACTAAAATAAAGAAAACTCCAAAGCCAAAGCAGATTGCAAAATACTAATTTATAGAAAACACAAAAATAGGGCAAATACTTTGCTATGACAAGCAACCCCTCAGGTTTAAAACTGAGGATATTTCATAGTGCTCGTATCAAATAAGAAATAAATCAGCCTACGTTTGGCCCAGGTTTATGGACAGTAGTTACTGGATAATCAGTTCAAACATTACCTTGTTAGTAAGCAGAAATATTCTCTTCACCCTCTAGTGCATTCTAAGCCAGATATCACTCAGATAACACACAACATTTTGCAATATGCTATTGACATCAAAAACAGATTTTTTTTTGTTTACCTGCAAACAGGTGCTGCATTCTGTTTTTTTTCGAAAAACTTAAGAACAATGACAATAAATTCTACTTCAGCACAACTTAACTAATACAAAATTGATCTTGAAATATTTTCTTTGTTTATTTAAGTTGATCTTCTGTATTTTTCACCAGCAGAGTATTTGTCCTAAATAGGACTTCAGGCAGATTTTGAGACTTTTGAATAGTGTCTCTCAGCAGCTCTATTTTCCTGCAGAAGGAGGTGGTTTCAGCCTTATTCACACTGTGTATCACATGTAAGAATGTTGCCTTCAGCTATGAAAACAACCTGAAATATTTAAAGTTGTCAGCCTGGAGAAGTTTCTTTCAGCAATAATATTGTGTATTTGCCTTCATAAACTTCATACAGTGGCTACAATACCAACAGAAATTGTTTGCTTAAATAAATGCTTTAGAAAACAGAACATGTGAATAACACTATACATAGATTTCACTACCTTCTCATCTACATTTCTGTGTAAACACCTGACTTTCTGCAATGGTATAAAATAAATTTTAATAATAGTAGAGAAATCTATTCGACTGGTTAGAATTTCAGTTATCTTAAGATATGGCCAGTAAGTGCCATAATTGCTCTCGCTTAACGCTTCTGATTTATGTCTGGCTTAAAACAGAACTCAAAATGTTTATACAACAGTCCTTCGAACTAGTAAAACATTCAGTAAAAGTGGAGTCAGCAGGATGGGTGAAACTCAAGTCTGTTCCTATTTTGTATGTTGTTTATTAGGCTGCCTGTACTGACTGGAAAATTCATTGTACATTAACTTTATTTTCTGCCTTTCCTCCTGAACACTGAGTTTGGGCTGTGTGGTAGAATGAGATGTTGCTTCTTATATTATCTGCCCTATACCCATTAAATACAGTGACTGTTTCTAGTGATGTTATTTCTGATAGTTTTTTGCTTTCTGTGTTTTTAATACAATTTTGTGGAGTTTGGTTTTGTTAACCTTGAGCTGTTGGAGGAGAAGACGATAAAAGAAGTTGAGGGAATAAGCACTCTACAGAAAATGGTTACTTTGTAGTTTAATGTATTCCCTCATTTACAACTTTATCATTGACTTTGTCTGCTGGGAGCTTCGTAATGTGCGTGCAAGATATTTGCCCAGGTGTTCTGGGTGTCTGCAGTTTGTGCTCCAACCAGACAGTCTGATCTCCCATCCAGAAGAACAAAATCCACTATTGCCCCTAGACATACCTTCCAAGCATGAAAAATCACATATGCACAGACATTGAAAACACAGTACACCTAGATGCACTTTTTGGATTACTGGTTGTTTAGATGGGTAGCAAAGCTTCAAGTAGCAGCATTACTTTTCTCCCTTTTATTTTCTCTTTGACCTAACGTCTGTTTACAGGGAAAGCTGTACCTCAAGCCACTTTTTCCATACACAGGACCTTTATCTGGCAAACACAGTAGCACAGCTGTACTACCTGACCCTGCAAGTGAACAGTCTGCAGTTGAACTGGTCATTTTAAATGGAAGAGGTGAGTCAGTGCTTCATTGGACTGTGACCAGGACACTTGGAGCATTACAGAACTCAGCCCCTGTTCTCTTTGGTTTGATATTTTGTCAAATTCAAAATGTGTCAGTCATGCAGCAAGTTTGTAGTACAATCAAATTGCTCCATAAGGAGCAACCAGTAATTGTCTCATATATTCAAGAGAGCTTTTCAAGGGCTGATAGAGAACTTGATGTGGAAACATGCCTAATTTTCAAATGAGATGTTAAACAAAAAAAGTTCCATGTGATTTTGACCACTTGTGGTCATCTTAAACATGATTAGTTTGTTTTTAGAAGTGGGGAAAAAAGTCTTTCTTCCTGAGACCAAAACTTGCTGTCCTATTTTTAGATTAAATATATATGCTTACATAACTGTCTGTGGTATTTTTGATTTGGAAAAATACTATCAACAAGAATGCCCCGAAGCATTGGGGTCCTTTGCTAGCAGAGTGCTTGGAATGCAGCCACCTCTAACTCACATTGCATGACTCTGTAGGTAGGAAGACCTGAAAACAAATAAAACTTAAAATGAGCCATGCATACTTGTTTTGGAACATCAAGAGAGCAAGGAGGGTTGTTAGTCCTCAAACTGCATATTTTTGCAGTCATCTACTTTTATTTTCCCATCATAACTCAAGAAGATTTGAAAAAAATGTAGGAAAAAAACAGCCCTGTGGCTAGGCAAACATGTTAGAAGTGTGACAAAAAGCTGGAGCAATTCTTCCAAGTGTATTATTCAAAATCTCTGACTTTTGCTTAGCTTTCATTTCAGATTATGTTAATGGGTACTGGTAGAGGAGAAGCTAATGCTTGTCTCTGATTCACCAAGTAGAAACTTGCAGGTAGATACTATACTCTTGAGGCTGGCAAATGAGATTGGACTTCTGGCATCTCTTTTTCGCGTGCTTGCCAAGCTGGACAACTTTCTACATAACTGCTGCCTTATTTGGAAAATGCTTAAACTATTTCTTGGAAAGTGTTTGAAGGTCAGGCAGAAGGGTTTTTTTCTGTGTTTTACAGTATTTATTGTTGCATAAGAAGGCTGTGTCCTACTTCTCATGGAGATCTGGCTAAGGACTACTGATATGATGGAGTCATGCTGCCTGACACAATAGAAACCCTGCTGGAGACAGAGAAAGGCAGTACTACCTGCCTGTCCCTGTACGTGCTACACATCCATATTTACATTTAGGAAATAGGTACTTTATAATTGCCTTTGAAGTCCCCCAAATACATATGCACTGCATGAATTTTGGAGCTTGAAATGGGGTCTCTGATAACACAGCTTCGGGATCACCGTACTCTGTGGCAGGGGTCCTCATGAGAGAAACCAAAAGGTGGCAGAAGATGATGGTAGAGGCTGTGAAGATATAGGGACAAGGGAGTAAGAGGAGGCTGAGGATGGGAGCACAAATCACAACTGGTCAGCAGGTGTGACAAAGAACAGGGAATATGTATTCCAGATGTAAAAATCCCACATGTGGCAAAAACGCAGGAGATGACAGGGAGGTGTAAGGAATGATCACAGCCCCTACAAGAATGGGACCAAAGGGAAAGAGAAAACAAAATGGGAACAAAAAGAAAGAGAGGAATTGCTCCACTTTTGTCTTCCTCCAGTAAGGATACCACTGCCCTTTAGTTACAGCAGGATCCCCTCCACTTGGGTAGATAAGAAGGGCTGCTTTCTGGCTTATTATTCAGCATATTTTGCCTGTGTAAAGTGCTTCTACTATGCCACTGCATAGTGTAAATTTGGCCTCTGCAGGGCCCTGTGAGTTTGTGCATGTGTGTGTACACATGTGCATGTGTGTGTGTGCGTGTGTGTTTCCAACTCCAACCTGCCCACACCACCGAGTGATTGATCCGCAGCACTGAGCCAGAATAAGCTCAGAGGCAGCAACTCACTTGAATGAATATGAGAATTTCAAACCTCCTCTCCACTCCCTCCCACAGCTTCTTTGATCTCCTTTTAAAAATCTCAGACTGTCAAAACATGAATGCATGTGTGCATTTATGCACATGAATAGTCCCAGCAAAGTTAAGGGAACAGCGTGCTGCCTACTCTCCCATTAGCACATAGGATGGAAGACAAACCTCCCCTTTCCTCTGCACTTTTATTCTTGACTTACCTGACCACAGGATTTGTTCTTTGCTGGCTGCTTTCTGTCCCACGCATTTGTACATTGCATAGAAGAGTGCAGTAAAAGCCCAGTTAATTATAATTAATTGTATTACTAGGCAAGTATGTGATTCAAAGAGCAATGGTCCTGCTCTACAGAAAAAGAACAAAATAAAACAAGGAATAAAAAGTAGTAGGGTATGTATTGGTGTTTCTTTTATGTTTCCTCTTTTAAGGTTAGGGTTTGTCTAACTCTCTGATTTTGTCCACCATAGACTTAAATTTCTAGGTGGAGATGGAGCAGTTCACACAACAGTGTGTGGATACTGTGGTATTCTTGGGTTTTGACAAAATGCCTCCAAACTGATAGAAATTTTAGTTTAAGAGGTGCTGTGATTTGGATTAAAAACGGAGAGATAATAATTAGAAAATACTGACTGGAATTTTTGAGTATTCTGGCAGAAAAACAAACAAAAACCCCTCTTTGGTTCATTCTATGGCTTTTAAAAGGTACTCTGTGCTTGCACTCTAACTGGTCTCCTACATCACCACAGTGCAACAGAATTACAGTGCGGCAGTTCTGAGACTGTCCTGATAATTTCACATAATGTTTACCTATGGCAGAAGTTTAAAGTAGCCTTTGCCTTTCTCTGAACTCAGACTGGAAAGGCAGTCAATAAACTGCCTAAGGTCCATGGGCAAAAGCCCAGGTTGATACATTAACTCCAAATTATGTCCCTGGCAGACTGTAAACACATGTCTTCAATATAGTGGAAAAGCAGGATCAGATATGCTGGAGGGGGCCTTCCCCATCCCCTTAAAATTGTCATTGCTAACAGTGGTGTAGAGAAGATGTGAATGAGCATAAATATGAAGGCAATGTGTAGCACAGATACTCAGTTAAAAAACAAAAATAATTACTTTGGTGCAAACCACCATCTGGGAAAATTATTGCTTTTTGAAGTATGCAAGCCAGGCCCTGTGAATGACACAATTTGATAAATTGTCACACATGCCATATGTTATGGCCTTGGTTCAGAAGCTCCCCAGAGGCAAGTTTGGAGACATAGACCGTTGCAGGACTGGGTGAATTTCCCTCTTTCTAGTTCTTCCTAGGTTCTCAACAAACCCAAAATTATTTACAGAAGAGGGTCAAATTTGG
The DNA here is from genome assembly GCA_018881555.1 of Amblyornis subalaris. Taxonomy (NCBI): domain Eukaryota; kingdom Metazoa; phylum Chordata; class Aves; order Passeriformes; family Ptilonorhynchidae; genus Amblyornis; species Amblyornis subalaris. The sequence goes on along the minus strand of JACAXG010000117.1, from coordinate 285,047 downwards.
CAGTGGCCTTAGATTAAAAGCATTCCCACAAACGTAACTAGGGAGCAAGAACCTATTCTGCAATAAATTTCATTAGTTATAATTGACCTTTGCCTTTGCCATCTTGCTACACAATCGCATATTTAATCTGAGATAGCTTTAAACACCAGACTAATTGTATTCCTATGATGAGCAGCATGCCACAGTTAAAGAGAAGCCTGTTAGAAATTCAAGATGGGTCTGCTTCCTCCATTCCTTGCTTACTTCCTCCTTCAAATTTCTTTCTTGCAAATTCTTTCAGTCTTTACACTCTTCTCTGCAAACACACCAGCATTGAACAAAGTGAGGCACATAATCTATTAACGGCAGAAATGAAAATACTCATTTTGTCCTTTGCTGTGGTTTGGGTATAATTGCTGGGAAAACATCAAGTTAAGAGATTCTGAACAGCTGTTGGCTGCCACACTGTATGAAGCGATCCAAGCTGCAGGTGAAGGAAACCAGTCAGACATTCTTTCAGGTCTTGTCAGTTCAGATTTAACTCAAAGAATTGTACTAAAACCCAATATAGTTATTGCTATCTATTGCAAAGGAAATACCGGATGGAATGTTTTTCTTATAAACTTATTTTGCATTCCAGACTGTTGGGATAAAATACCTTAAGGCTATTGGAGCATTCATGAAGATAAACCATATGAGAATTTAGAGAATTCCCTTCATAATTTCACGTTTCTTTTTTTAGCAATTCACTCACATTGCAGCAGAAGCCAGTAAGTTTAGTTTGATGTTAATCCACAGGTACTAAATCAGATCTGAGGCCTAATCAGTTGAGTGCCCTGTCTCTTAGAATGCCCAGATGAAGAAGCATTTGATAGCTGTGCAAAAGCAGGCTGGTAGGAGGGAATTTCTTCTGCTACATTAGGTGTTTCCTTTTATCTCCATCAGCAAAAGTAACCAAACTCATGAAGTTAAAATTTAAAGAGATACTGTTTGATGGTGGTCCTCTTATCTGCATGAAAGTCTGCTCTGTAAACCTTCCTAAATTCTTGGCTTCACCTCTGAAAAAGAGTGGGTACAAAGCTTTCTTTAATGAAATTTAGTAACAGCTGTGTTCATTCAAAAATGAGGAAAAAGTCACAAAGTAATCTAAGAGCTTCAAAATTCACAATGTGTGCAAAAGCTCAGTACTTGCCATAAACTGCTGTCATCTAATACAGAAAACACATTTAATTCTTCATGTCAAAGTTTGCAAAAAAAAAGAGCTTCGAGTTATTTCTTTACTAGTATAAAGAACATCTTCTATTTCATTTCAGGACTGAAAGTGCAATTTCACATTTGTTGACCATTTGGTTTTGACTGACCCTGTAAACATACAACGGTATCAGTCTTTAGGATTAAGCAAGAGTGATTCCCGGAAACAGTTTTTCACTTCAATATCCAGCACAATGCATAATGAATTGTTGCCTTTTAAATGTACATGAAGTACCATAATCCTCCTAACGATAATGATGTTAAGTGGATGATGTGCCAGAGTTAATGGGTAGAGTACAAGTGTTACAGACACACTTCTGAGGGGTGACCTAATGCTAGCATGAAATTAAAACTTCCTTTTGGACAGATAACTATCCTGGTGGTCACGTGTGCCTTGACAAAGCATGAGGCAGCTTGGATGTTACCAGCTGAGCCCAGAGAAGCTGTCCTTAGCCTGTGAAGTGTCGTGGTGTGTGAGTTAGGAGCAGGTTCGATGGTACAAATCTGCTCTTGTGTATCTTCTTCAAGGGGAATGTGACACCAGGCAGATTGCCCAGGAGTTTATGTCCAATAGTAGCTTGTGCTACCTGGTAAAATTTAGGAAGGTAAAGGTTATTTCTAATAGTCAAGTAGATAAGAGGTCTAGCTGCAACTGAAGCAATAGTTTTATGCATGAATTGCAAGTGTCTTGGTTTTCAGTGTTTGTAACTTGGTACAGGGTTTTGGCAGCTGGTAGGAGGGACACCTAAGCTATGCATAGGACCCCTCAGCAGCCCCACAGCAGAAAACTCTACCCAGTGATCCATCCGCCGTGGTCATAAACACCTAACCCATGTCCATGTCCCTGTTATGAGCTACAGCATTGTCTCATGGGGCAGAAAAAACTGGAAATAAATTAAAATGTGGCTTTCTCTAGGCACCTCTGCAAGCTGCTGGGAGCAGGGTGGACCAGAGGGCACCTGGAGCAGGTGACATCATGCTCAGCCCAGCACCGTGAGCTGGGTCCATGCTCCTCTCTCTTGGAAATAGCACCTGGTCCTGGCGGAAGGGTGAAGGTGAGGAACTGCTTGTGCTCCTTGGCAGTGCATCGGCGGGATGATTTGAGGGAGAAAACTGGCTTATTATTTAAGTAGGTGTCTTAAAAGAGACTGAAGTCCTTATTTTTAATTAAACGTTTTCTTAAGGCATTGAGCTAAGGAGAAAAATTAGAATCGTTGTTGAAACAACATAAATACCGTAGGTGGCAGAAATAATAGAAATTGGATGAAGTGAAACTTGTGTTTCGTTCACTGCTTGTCTCCCTCCTCACATTCACTGTGGTCGGTGCATCACATATTCAATTAAAGGGTAGGGTCATTAGGCCAGGGGCTACAGCCTGCAATTGCTGCTTCTGCTGTTATTAGATTACATGCAGCCATGAAACCAGTAGTTTTAGCACAGCCTTATCAGAGTGTGACGAGAAGGCAGTCAGGGTTCAGGGTTTTGTACATTGATCTGCTTATACCCATGGAAACCAGTGCACTTAAACATACATTAAATGTTTTAAGTAGGGCACAGAAGGAGAAAGGAAAGGATAAAAGTGTTGGAAGCATAAAGCATTGAAGTCTTTGGTTTATTAACATGTCGTTGCAGTCCTGGTTTAGGTATCGAGAGGTTGCTAGTGCAACCAGCCTGCAAGAAGATCTCTCACAAAGAGTGAGAGGCAAGGGGGAGTGGGGCTCGCAGGCAGCACCTCTCAGGGAGCAGGAGGTTTCCACCAGCGCCAGAGGAGCATCACCACCACCCTCAGAGCAGCCTTACACATCTCCCCATTGGCCATGCTTGCCTGGAAATGTCTCCCAACACCTTCAGCCTCCTGCAGCACTCTGAACCACCTGCATGGCTGCGATATGGCCAAGAAAAACTTGTGCAATTTTTCTTGAGTGTAACTGAGACCTTCCAAGATGTCCTGCAGCAGTGGCCAAGCGGTTAGAAACCACTTTCTAACATTAAGCCTAAAGACCCCTACCGGGATTTAGGCTCTTTGCACCCTGCCCTGACTCTCGTGGACCAGGAAACATTTTTTTTACCCTGCCCCTTTGCAGCTGCCTTTTTTTGTCGTGTTCCCCTCATGTTAAATTAAGTCTTATTTCTTGCAGTCTTTCCTCGCTGACTGCATTTTCTAGGCCTCTGGCTACTCTCACTGCTCTCTCCTGGACACCCTCCAGCTTTTCCCCATCTTGCAGGAAGTGCCTTGCCCAAAACCAGATACAGCTGTTCGTCTGAGGTTTTGCAAATGCTGACAGGAATGGAATGAGTTCTGCATGGGCCCAGTAGGTTGATGCCTCTGTTTATATACTCTGGTAGAGTGTTTGCTTTTCTAGCAACAGCAGCAGATTAACTCCTCCTAGCTTCAGATCCAATATGACACCCAGAGAGTTTTCTAGGGAAAAATTTGGCTGTCTAGCCACTAGGTGACATTGCCTTCTTCCTGAACAACGCCTCCTTAAAAAAAAAAAAAATCAATTTGTCATGAAAATTTTAAGTGTTCATGTTTTTCACCAGTGCCACTGACTACTTTTAGCTCAGTCCCTCAATTTCAATTGGCTTGATTCCTAGTTCAATATCCTAGTTGTTGGAAATATTGATTTGGACAAAGATAAGGACTTCATTCCTGACTGTGTTTTTGTAATAAATGGCTGAGCACTTTTCTGGTGTGATTCTCCAGTTTTGCTCCTGCACAAATGTATTTCATCCAGACCTGGTTTGCCTAGTTTATTTATAAAAAGATCACATCAGCCAATATCAAAAACATAATGAAAGACAAGATTTATGGCTTCTATTGTTTATTCACAGGCCTTTAACCTCATTGTAACCTCCTATAGAGGAAATGGGATTGGTTGGATGCAATTTTGTTCTCATCAAATCCTTGCTGACTGCTAAAAAGTGGTTTGTATAATATAATTATTTTTGTTTCAAACTTTCAAACTTTTGGAATTTTGTCTTAAAACTTTTGTGATCAGTTAAGTGGCTAAGGCCAACTTCTCTTAGTTTACACAGCTGAAAGTAGAGGCCTCTGCTTGATGCCCTGTGGTGTAGAGAAGGATTTGGAAATTTTTGATGCAAGGCATTGCTAACTCTAGAGGAGGATCAGACTATTCAAATGATTTTAAGGAATATATTATGAGACATAGGATAAAAAATGGCCAAATCCCATACCTCATGATCAGCAATGAGTAGACTCTTATGGTCTTAGCAAGAAACTCACCCAAGGAGAATTACAAAGGCATAGAAAAATCTAATTTAGTTACATTAGTCAATGTAATTTGAGTTTTGACTACCAATAGTGACTGTTGTTATTAAAATCTATGATAGGATTTTTGGAATGATGTCTTGGAAAGCCATGAGTAGCTTAAACTCAATAGCTTACATCAAGAGTAGACTCAAATAAACAACAAAACCCCAAACGGATACAGCAAACATATAAATGTTCATCACATGTAAATCAGAGCTGAGCATACAGGGAGAAAGAACGACTATCTTTGAGCCCAGATAATATTGCCAGTAGAATACAAGAATAAAACTGAGGGAAAACCTGTGTGCTGGAGCAGGTGCTGCTGCTATAGTAGGTATTTCACACTTGTAGAGTTCTGAATTGTCAGCAATCAGCCTTGTGAACCAGTGTAGAAACAGCATGAGGAATAATGGCAAGAATTGCATGCGTCTTTCGTTCTCCATTAATCAGACCACCAGGCATTTACTGTATTTAGTCTTTCACAGCCACTGGGTTGTCCCTGCAGCACTGCTGGGAAGGATGAAGGTAGTGTTTTGTAGAGGAGTTGTAATGAAAATGGATGATGAAGTGGTGTAGGTTTCACATCTGGAGTGCCAAAAGCACACTCCCACATGCAACCTGTAGTTGGTTTCTTTTGTCTTTCTCTTTCTCTTTCTCTTTTTTTTTTTTTTTTTTTTTTTGTGTCATTGTTGGGGTTTTTTTGGTCGTGTTTTTTTCTTTGTCTTTGGTTGTTTGGTTTGGGGGTGTGTGGTTTTGTTTGGTGGGTTAGTTGTTGTTGTTTTTTCTTTTAGATGTGATGCAGAGTGACTTGCTCTAGTTTGGCACAAGAAATTGGTGAACTTGACTAGTTTCCCGTATTTTTTTAGTGTCACCCTCTGGTCTTTGGGCTATTTTTGATGCATGCTTTTAACTTGATCTCAGGGATTTCTGCACCCTCTCACATTACAAAACCTAATAATCAGTATCATTCCCTCTTACACCTGTAAAAAGAGGCCAGGGATAAATTAACGCTACTTTTTCAAAAGCAGCTGGTGTCTCAGGAGCTATGGCTTTGAAGGGCTTAGAGAGAGCCACCTCTTTTAAGGACTGCAGCTGTTCCTAGGGGAGCCTCCTGCTGCCCCAGGGCTTCCTGGAGCAGCAGCAGCTGCTGTGCATCCTCCTGGCTCTTCTGCATCCAGCAGCAGGCGTGCTGGTTCTGGGGAATAGGCTTTTCTGGAGCAGCCATTAACCTTTCTCCCTCGGGGATTTTAGCTCTGGTTTTACAGCTGCTTGCTTTTATTAGAGTCAATAAGTTTTGTGAGTGCTCAGAGAGCGCTGTGTGGGTTGGTATCAAGCCGGGACACATAGCTCACTCACAGTTAGATTTTCTCTCTACTTTTTCTTACGAGTGCCAGGGAATCAGCAGTAAATCAAGAAAATAGCACAGCACTGGACATCCATGACTGTTCGGATTGGCAACGTGAGGTGCATACTCCTGCAAATGCCACGGTCCAAGACATTGATATATGTATTTTTGTTTCCTAGCAGGGAAAAAAAGGTATATTTGTAGCAGCTAGTAGAAGATAAGCGAGTCCTGAGTGCATTGGATAAAGTAGTTTCCCTGACCTCCTGCTTCCTTTTTATTTGCTTTCTTTTCAGTAGCACCCACATATCATTCTGGAAACAGGAATGAAGTCAGGAAATCAGTTAGTGGCACAGGCTTGTCATGGAAGCGATGTGCTTTGGGGAAATACTGGTTGAGACCTGCCAGATCAAAGGTGAGTGTTGCAGTCCCAATTAGCCACGAATGCACACCCCCAAAATACTGTAAGAAGCTGACTGCTCCCCAGAGCCAGCTCAGAAGCCACCACTCTCTCAGGCACATATAAAAGACACCTACTCTGGCCTTGAGTTACTTTGACACACTGACATACTGAGGGCACAGCGTGCTAGCTTGTGCCCTCTAAGATGCCAAACTAGCCAGAAAAGAACCTGTTCCATAGCACAGGAATTGCTTTGTGGTCCACAGGAAATGGGGAGGTGTTTAGTGCCCTTCACTCATCTGCCCACTCCCAGAGGGAAAACAGTGACTCCTGTCCTGCTCCTTTGCCTCCTGCCTGTACTGTAAAAGCAAACTCCTGGCTCAGAAATAGGCAACATGAGGCCCCTAATCCGCTTTCCTCTTCCACACTGAACTTGCATAATCCAGAAGAGAGCCAGGCCAAATCTGGCTATTTATAATCCAGCAAAACTCTGGCCTGCTCTCTCCGTTGCTCCAGAGGGGGTTTCCTGAAATGCAGGAGAGTATGATGTTCACCAGCCTACTTCTGGTAGTTGGCTTTAAAAAATATGAGTGCTAAAAATTATCTACATAAAAAGTTGCAATATTATCTAATTTAAATATTTATTTTGTCTCAGATATACCTACCACCCTGTTCATTGTAAGTCAAAAATTATTAAAAGCTCTTTTGTAGGTTAACAGTATTGAAATTACATGTTCTGAAATTATCATCTCTGCCTTTTCCTAATAGTTTGTTTTTGCTGTGAAGCCTCTGGAGAACAATTTCTCTTGGTTTTGCATGATATTCCTAATATAAAACATTACATAGTGTTTTCTAGGGTTTAAGACTTTAAGGTTAACCAGAAAACATTATGTTCTTCTCCAAAGGGAAAAAAAATGAAGGACACGGGTAATTATTCTCTCAGCCTTCAAAAATCCATTTCCTTAACAGCACTCTATCATCTCAAAAGAGAGTTTATGCTTATGGGGATGGTTTGCTGATGGGCTGTGCGGGAACAGGTTCAGTGCTTCATGTGTGATTCCAAGAATTACAAGGAAGCCCAGCTTTCTGAAGTGTGTTCCCATGTACCAGGCTGAAATAAAAGCTAAGTTGCATGGTTTTCAGAAGTAGGAACAAACCTTCCCTTATCTGCCACTGAACAGAACATTACTGCACTGTCCACAAACAAGATGTTTGTCCCATCACAATCTGTAACTTCAGTTGCTGTTCACATTTCTGAGGTTAAAGTTCACTAACACAATTGGTGGGAGTGTAAAATAAGAGGATATTGACTTTGCAGCATGGACCAGACAGGAATTAGTGCAAGAGAAGAGAAATGTGTCCACCTTGTGTCTTCCTTATGGTCCAGCAGGACAACATCTGTTCTGGATGCCAGTCTCCAGGTTGTCTTTGCCTTTCAAGCACATTAAAGCAGTGCAAAGCCCATTGCAGCATCTGGAGAAATCTGAGTTTTTAGGGAACCTGTGTTCTAACTTCTTTCTGTGGGCTGTAATTCCTAAATCAATGCAAAATTATTCCCTATCCAAAAACTGCCTTACAGCTGATGAAGTGTGGTTTAGACAGGTCCCAAACCACCCCAGCAGAAGGTGAGCTGTGGCTCATGTCGTTCCTCCACACCAGAGCAGTGCAGTCCCTCATGAGGGAACATCACAGCACAATCACCTTGATAATAAAGGAAATCCATCAACAATCAGAGTCATGGCCTCACTTAAAATGCACAGGGAGCTTTAGTTTCTGGTCAGTAGCAGCCAAGCACCCCTGAAAGGAGTGAAAACCTGAGGTTTTCCTTTTCAGCATTCTGGGGGGGTAGAAGGGCAGGGGCAGAGCCTGCCCGAGAGAAGTTTACCTACCCCAAGCAGAGTTGTGCCCTTCTGCTCAAACCCTGCCTGTCTGTGAGACAATGTCAGTGACACAGCCTGGGCTGTAAGAGCTGAGCTCTGCAGCTTCACTCACCCAGCTGGAATGTCTGCTCCATGAGTGCATCAAAACTTTTCAGTCATCCCCATGAACCTGGTTTTGATCTTGTTTACTCAGCCTAGTGATTCCAGTGGAATACTCAGCACTTACCACTACGTGAGATCAGATAGATGGTTTTACTGTTTCAAAATCACTGGGTTTGGCATGTGATTTAGGCACACAGTGTTCTTGGATTCTCCTTCCACTGAATTTATTGGAAATTAGGCTAGATACTATTAATCACACAGAACAGGATTTGATCAAGATGCCTCTTTTCTATCACAGGGAGCCATTCCCTGCCTTCCGGGTCTTTGACCAGCTTGCTTTCAGGGACTGGGGTAACCCCACTCCTCTCATTTCTCTGCAGCGAGTTTCTCCCCAGCCTCTGGACATGAGTGCTCATGGATTATCAAACACACTTGACAGCTGTAGGTGGGTTTACTTGACTCACAGCAGCTAGGCACGGGCTTTTCGGGCTGAAGCTTGCTTCTTCGTGACCCTTTGGGCAAAGGAAAACAGAGCAGAGAGCCCCAGAGAGCCCTGGGGCTCTGGCAAGGTGGCAGGTGGGGTGCCCAGCTATGCACCTCCCTGCCAGTGTCCAGCTCCTCTCTTCTGGCTTCAGATGTTCAGATCCTTCAGCAGCAGGACAAGCAGCAGATGAAACTTGGGGAGCAGTGCCCTGGTGTTTCCCTCTGCTCTCCTGTGTGATCTGCCAATGCTGTGAGCTTTAGCAGCTGTAGCAAATTGCAAGTCTGCCAACTTGAGGTTCCCCACAGAAAGACCTACCTCAAATTGCTCGTATTGCTGTAGTTCAGCGTGAAAAGCATGAAATGCATCTTCTCTCCCTTTGTTGATCAAAGTACACTTTTAAATAGTAGCAGTTTTGCACTTTACGTAACAATTTCCTGCCATGGCTGGCTTTCCAGAATCTGACAGAAGTGTTTCCTGCTGCTACAGTTAACTTGCTGATAACTCACTGCTGTTTATTTACAAACACAGTGTTCAGGCATCCTTTTCTGTCCCCCCCTCCCGCCTTTCTTTTTTCCTGAAGGGTGTTTTTGCCACATGCGGCCCTGTCCTCACGCAACCTTCCTGCGAACGGCGCTGCCAGCTTGGGTGGGCTACCGAGGAAACACCGAGAACTTGCCGGACTTGAAAGGAAGGCGAACGGACTGTGAATTTGTTGGAGGCTACAGGTGGTTTTGATCGGCCCGGGCGGGCCGGGTCTGTGCCGGAACCATTCCGGCTCCCGAGCCTCCCAAGGGGACCCGAGCGGACGGGGCCCTGCGGCCTCGCCGGTGGCTCGGGGGCAGGAGGAGCTCACCTCCGAGCGAGGCTGCGGCGGGCAGCGAGTGACCAGGCCAGAGTGACCCACAGGGAGCCAAGCCTCCCGAGCGGGGCCGTCCTGGCAGCCTGCTGACACACTCCACCCCAGCAGCTGCCACCGCAGCCGCCCAGGGGGGCGATTGCATGACTGGGAAAGCGAAGCTAGACGGAGCTGTGAAACCTGTGGCAGGAAACTCGGCAGCCTCTAGGACCTGCCGGGCAGTAGCCCTGTTGCAGAAAGCTGGATGGTCCGTGGTAAATCTGGAGTGGATGGGCACAGAGAGTTTTACTAGGTGCTTAGCACACAGTAAAATTTCCCACCGAGTAAAGCGGCTTTTGGGGAAGATGCGGTGTTGACTGGAGAAATCAGACCGCAAAGATCTTTCTGCACCCTTGTATTTGTTAATGGGAAACTCTTGAAATGAACTAAAGACTTGAGACTGCAAAAACCACCTAAGAATACATGAAAAAGTGCACAAGAAACCTGCTCAGCACTTTCATCCTGCGCATGTGTCCTGGAAAATAGAAGTCCCAGGTGCTGTGACTTCTGGGAACCTTCAGGATCTGTTCTAAGTTACCTGAAATAAATTTCCCAATGACATGAATATCTATCTGTCTGGACAGATTCATGGGTTTTACTTTGGACACATGCAATACGAATTTGAAACAGTGCTGTGCAAACAGGATACTCTTTCTTTGTATAAAACATCAGCTGTTGGGTCACATCTCTTCCTCTGGAATCAGCAGCTGGAAAATATTAGATGAGTCATAAGAATTTGAGAGCTCTGAAAAGCAGCACACACCAAGTGACATACAGGGTGAAAGCTTTAAACCCACAACTTAAAACACCAATTCAGAGCCCTCAGAGCAGTAATAGAGTTAAGCTGCTCCAAAATGTTACAAATCGACTGGTGGGATCAAGCTAAGGTGCTCAGGCAGCATCAGGAATGGCAAGATAGAAATGAATGCACAAAGACCATGAGCATCCTTTTCTGACTTTTTTTTTTTTTCCCCCAGGCAGCGCTGATTTTGCAGTTAGTCTGCTTCCTGAGATAATTTACACCAGCCTACACAGCACTTTGAGCTCTGGCCGTACCCTGACAGACAGATGGTAGCTCTGGATGCACTTACAAAATAGTTCAGATGGATAGGTGTAGGCAGGCAGGATCGTCAGTGTGCTAGTAGGATACCTGAAGATTCTAGGTTATGTTTACATAGCAGTTAAACTATGAGTGCAGAATGTATTTTCCTCTCTTTTCTCTCTTTTTTTTTTCTCTGTGGAATAAGTAGGCAGTATTTGAGTATCCAAATACTGGGCTCTTTCCTCAGGATGATGCAAACTACAGCGTGTCTGCTCTGCTTTACCATGCTCCCCTATTCACGCTGGGACTAAGGCACAGGCTCTAGGTGTGGTGGCTGCTGTCTGAATTTTGCCAGACATGTCCACGGGCAGAGAAAGTGCCAGGGTCCCGAGGCCCAAGCTGGGCTAAGCAGGCACCCTGCCCCGACACAGCTGGCCGAGAGCCTCGTGTCCTGCCATGTCTTTTTCCAGTGGGGCTGCCAGCCTGCCCCCTCTCCTGCAGCTCCTCGCCCACAAAATGCGGTGAAAAAAAATCCCCCCATTGACGACTCTCTCATAAAGCCAAGTTTGCTTCCTGCATGTTTTCTACAGGGCATTTCAGAGCTCTGTATCTGTAAAGGAAAATAGCTGTTCCAAACTGGAATGTGACACTTGTGTTTTCTCTCTGCAAACTTTGCACCTCTGGAGCTCTAGTTCAGAAAGGCACGAGTTCTGAATTTCTTATTTCCCCTTAATTGCTTGCTATATTTTTCTGCATGTTTCTTTGTTGTTTTTTTTCTTCTCTTTTTTTTTTTTCTTTTCTCTTCTTTCCTCCTCTTTCCTTTCTCTGACCTGGAGTGTGAGTTATCCATGTTTTCGTGGCTGTAGCAGCACAGTCCAAAGCTCCTGCATTTCTGTCTCTTACTTTGCCAGAACTCAAAATGAACTTTAGTAAACAGGGATGTGAGGGGCCACAAAAGGGGTCTTGTGCTTTAGCACATGGATCATGGGCCTCTTGGGCTCAGCATGTAGCAAGTGAGTGGGAAATGAAAGTCTTGTGTGAACGGTTTTGGAAGTGCATGGGGCCACACTGTGTTGCCAGGGAAGTTTTTGGGAAGCTACAGAAAGACAGACATTTCTGATTCTAGACCATCTTTACTTCATGGTGGGATCATCTGGCCTTGAGTTACAGGTGATAGAAATGATAACAGAGCCCACATCATCTGAGAGATCTCAGAAGATAAGCACTGATAGCCTCTCCCTTGGCCACTCCTCCAGCACATTCCTAGCCTTCTGCCTTTGGAAGCATTTTCAAATATCTGGGTATGACCAAAACCTCTTTTCCTACACTGAGGTCTATCTTGCCCTAGCCCTCTGAAAAACAGCTCTTTAGCTTCACTTTGGACTAAACCAACCTGTTTGTTTCAGTCACTCCCCATCAGCCACAGTCTCTGCCATGGCTCACACCACTCCTGCTGCTTCTCCCTGGGCTCTCGCCACCGTGCACCCCTGTTCTCTCAGCTGGGGTGCCCAAGGAGGTTGGCTTATTCCAGCTGCATGCCTGCCACAGCTGAGTAGTGCTAAACCATTACCTCACTTGGCTTGCTGGTTACACTCATGTTCTCTTTTTTTACTCACAAGGACGTGATGCTGTTGAGACAGATCTGGGCTCATTCCATTCTATTTAAATTTGCTTTTCGTGTTTGAACTTCTTATGTGGAATATTGATTTTATTTTTTTATCTTTTGTAATATGGTAGTACAGCTTTAATAGTGGAAATTTAATTGGAGTTTGGCACTAAAGTAATATTGATTTAAAATTTTTATAATTCTCTTCCATATGTTTTATAAATATGCAGATAGAATTTAGCTAACTTCCACTGAATAAAATTATTAATATGAATCAGGTTTTTTAACACATCTCCTCAGGATGCTCTTGGTGACACAAACTCTAAGGTGTAAGGATTAATGTTTTCTGCATTTGGTAATTAATGTAATTTAGTATTGGAATTTAATTGATAATACATGCCATTCTGCCCTGCTTTTCATATAAAACGTAATGCTCAGTGGTAACAACAGTTAGTTCCTAATTAGTGGTTTTATATGTGTAGCTTAAAATGCTTTATGAAAAACAAGTATTCATTATTATCTCTATTTTGCAGAATTGATTTTTGGGGTCTTATTTTTTGCTTGATTTGCTGAGAGACAAATATCGATTTGCCACATACTCCATGATATGTTATGAAAAGGTTTGCAGTTGGAACCAGTGTTTCCTGATCAACTTATTTGACCACAATGCTTTAAAAATACTCTCACTAAACTATTGCACATATGATTATTTAATGAGGTAGGTAAAAAGGTGGCTAGTCATGGTGTTCTGCAACAACTGACTGCTTTTTTTCCCCAATAATTTTATTTACATAGTTTTACAGTTATTTATATTTCATCCCAAAGATGAAAATATATGTATTAATTCCTAGGGGCACTCCTTAAAATGGCCATACCCTTTTTTTTTTTAAGGTAATCACTGTAACTTTTTCTCTCTTTTTTTTAATCTTATGACGCTGATACTACAGAAATGCCACAGTGACTCTTGCTGATGCAGAAGTGTATGCCATCTTTGCTTATTCAGGAAGCTACTATTAATCACAATTTATATTACATAATCTTTGTCTATACTGTATCTATACTACAATGAAGCCAGTATACGTTCTAAAAGTTAGAAATGTGTGTGTTTACTTCTCCACCAATAAAAGTGTTATAAGAGAGGACTGCATCAACATTATTTTAAACTGTATTACCCACACAAGGAAAATTACCTTCTAATTCACTTTATCAGAGGTGGAAAATGAAATGTCTTGTATTTGCCATGCACAGCCCCAGAGTGTCCTCCTGGGACTACTAAATATGGCATTGAGTGTCAGTCACATCTGACCCAGCCACTCAGCAGTCTGGAAAGCCAAGTATGTGACTACCATTGTCCAGCAAGCTATCACTTCCCAGCTCCAGGTCTGGCATTTAGGTTATCTTGATAGCTATTGTTTAGCAAGCAGCAAAAGGTATCACCTTTTACTTCACCAGATATCCCTGAAACAAACCTCAGAAGTCAGGAAAAGAACAGGCGAAAACAACTGGTGAAAGGAACCCTCCCCTTACTGTAATAAGGAAACAGACACATCACAGCTACGCTTAGAGCTTGCATATTTATTGAACAAATCCTACTAAAATAGCTAAAATACATTGGGTACTTGCATTATTAAAGATCACATTGTTACAAAAGCCTGCGTTTTCAGCAGTACACAACTGCAACTATACATAAATGCCACAACTGCTGAATATTACTTCTTGCTCTATATACAGCACGGCAGACGTATCTATTCTATTGGAAAATAAAGTGTACAAGGAAAGGGATACAGAAGGTAGGGAAAGGAAAGAAAACTAGAAGTGCAGTGCATGCATTGGTATTTAACAGTCAGAAGCTAAGACAGTTCAGAACAAGGCCTGCCCTGTAAAAGGAAGAGCTAAAAGACAGAATTATATAAAAAATTAAGGTGGGCTTTCAGACTGTGTCTAACACAACAACACTCCATGAGTAGATGATACTGCTTAGTTTTGTGGTTTGTGTTATTTTGTATTGATAGTAGTTTGGGAGCAAGAACAAAAATGTAAAGTCCACATGTTGACAGTACTGTGGAAACGTACTCTTTCCCCTTCAGGACTTCTCTTCCCAGAAATTTGCTGTATTTTTCTTACTATATCCCCTAGTTTATGGATTTGAAGAGGACATTAAAACTTGTCCCTTCTTTAAAAAAGGCTTGTAAGAAAAAAAGACAAAAATCAAGAGATTTTGAGAAGTTGGTGGAAAATTATTGCTCATCTTTCTCCATAAGGTGGATAGGAGTCAGAAAGGAGATTTTACAAAAATTACAGTTTTGTGATTGCTCCCACTATAACTGCAAGTTTGTGAGTGGACACTGATAGGGAATCAGTTCCTCACTTGTACACTATAAGTAGTTACTCACCTACAGCACTGAATAAGAAAGCCACACTGAAGACACAAGTAAACAAGTCAGTCCAGTCTAAAGAACAACATTCAGAAAAACAAAGTACCAACACCTTCTCAGAACATGGAAATAAAAAATAACTCCATCAGAGCTACCTTGCCAAGGAGCATATTTAAAGTCCAAAATAGCACCATTCATCAGTGTCTCAAATCCCGTGGCAGCATCACGATCACTTACCACAAGGAAACCATGAGTTTCATACTACTTCTATACATCAAAAGAGTACATGGATAAAATATAGAGATATACAGACAATCGATGAAAATAAACTACTAGGCTTGTTACATCTAAATGAAAATAAAAAGGGGACTCTCAGCCTCTGCAAGAAGCAGTTTGGGTTGGTGGAAATGGAGAGAGCGGTTTACCAGTTGTGTGTGACTGAGGTGTTTGAGTAGTGAAAGACATTGCTGTGGTAGAACTAGGCCTGAGGGCCCACCTGTAATGTTTGTAAACATGGATTCACAGTGTGAAATTCTGAGAGCTTTCGCTTGAGTTAGAATGTCAAAAACTAGTTTTTTATGGTACACGTTTGCCCACTGTTATTCTCTAAAGCAAGGCTCAGAGTCCCATAGTTTCTTCTTACACTTGATGATTTACACAGAAACAATTCCCAATATATGACACCATGACCTCATCAAACCCATACACCATATGTAATACGAATGGAGAAATTATGTTTAAAAAGAGTAGAGGTAATTTATTTTGGTGAAGTGTTGTCCATAGCCACCGGCTGGGACCAGGAACGCCTCCTCCACCTCACTTTTCTTGCGATTCACTTCCTTCGAGATGGGGAGATTTCCCTGCGGAGAGGAAAAGGTGATTTTAGCTGTGCTTCTGTTTGGTGGGCTGCTCCTTTCTCCCATCCTAAGGTTTCCATAATTCCCTAGCTTTAGTTCATCTACTAAACAGGACTGAATCACTTATAAAAGCTAAAGCTGCAGAGAGCAAAGGGTCGTTTGAAAACCAGGCAGTTCTTGCGGCACCTGAGGAAAACATCACCTGAGCACGAAGGACTGTGTCCTAGCAGCCAAAATGCAAGAGATCCACTTGGCATCCAGCATAAAAGTGCATCATATTTATAAAAGATCATCTTAAGAGAATGTTTTAACAGCTTAGACCTCTAATTTTTTTAAAACCTTGCTGTTTAACCAACCTACATACACTAGAAAGTCCCTTCCCTACATTAATCCATCAAAAAGAGCACACTGCAGTGTGTTTTTTGTTCTGGACAAGCAAGGAGATGGTGTGCCATATGAGCCAGCTGCCTCAGATAGATCTTTGTTAACCATATGTATTAATTGTGCCTATTCAGCAAAACATTTAAACAGCATTTAAATATATGTTTCATTTTAAATGAAACCTAAAGGCTAAGCATGTGCCCAAAGTACTTTGCTTATGATATGTCACTGTGGGATCAGAAACAAAAATAATTTGTTTAGCTAGTAATATATTTTACATTAAGGGGGGAAAAATCTGTGTTTTTTGTGTTTAAGAGGTAAGAATTGTAAAGGTGTTTTATTGCTCATATTGTTTAGAACATGTTTGTCACATAAGCACAATGCTTCTCTTTGTTTAAGCAATTAAAGTTATCTTCTCTAAGTTCTTTTTTTTTTTTCTGATGTGAGAGTTGTGAATTTCTGAATTAGGAATTAAACACATGGCAGTTTCTCAGCTACCAATAAAGTGAAATTTTCAGCAATTTTCCTCACTCTTCAAACCCAGAATTTTCACTGGGATGTTCAGACTTGCTGCATTTACTTGTGCTGGGAATGAAACCATCCCATGGCTCTCCCACCGTCTTTATCACAGTTTATAGGGTATGTTCTGCTTTTAGGTAGATGAACTCCCCATGGGGTTCTGCACTGCACACAGGAGCAGTTTTCAGGCTGAGCACAGAGCAAAATCCCTTTCTGAAGACAACCAACGACCTGTTCCTTTGGGGCATCAAGAAATGGAGAAAAAGAGCAGAACATGGTCAGTACATCTGCAGTGGGGTAAGAAGTAGGAGGTGAAAAATACATTTGCTAGAGCCAAACTGGGGATTTTGCAGGAATTTCAAAATGAGAAAATAACATTTATATTTTAATGACCGCAAAAACATGTTTCTTCACAGGACTCTAGAAAATTCCATCCTCATGATAATATTTTTACTTATTTTTATTTTATTAAACTTGCTACTTGTGTATCATTACAGGATATGAAGGGAAAACTAGAAACTTACACATGCAAACAGGCACACCACACAGACCAAAGCTCTGGGCAAATTTCCAAAAGCATTGTGTCGGGCAGTTCCTTTTCAGCTGTGAAAACAATCCCAGTCCTGAAATTCTGCCATACAATCATGAGATATAAAGTCCCATGTGACCCCTCTAGGTCTGGAAATAAACTGTCATTAAGAACTGTATCCTTTTATATTTGTTGGTTGCATGAAAATAATAAATAAAACCACTTTTATCTCAAATAATAATTTTTTAAAATCTATTAATTTTACTTTATTCTTTCAGCAGTTCAAGCTGCTTAGCACTGAGTTGATAAAACTGCTCAACTGAAAACTTTCTGCATTCTTCAGCAATTTATTTTGATTAATTTTATAGTACAAATGAAAGTATTTTCCAAAGACACACATTTTCTGTTAAAACTGATACCCTGCTGGAAGCTGGATTGTGTGCAGCTAATATTCAAGTTGCTTTTGAAGGTCAATTGTGAAATAAGATTTGGAGCTAGTTCTAAAAACTGGTTGTTGTACAGGCATATGCCAAATATCTTTTGAAGAATTACATAAAGGCTAGAAAAAACACATTTTATTTAAAATGCAAGAATCCAGTAAGTTTAAAAGGGAAAAAAATGTATAATATGTTTTGGCTAGTTGAGAAACTGTTATCCCTTTTGAGAAACTTTAATTTTAAGCTATGCACAGCATAAACCCACAGCTATTCATAAATCCCATATAATGCAGCATTGTTACTATGCTGCACATGGTTCACAGCTTCATTCCTGTGCTTCAGGAGCAACTTTGTTTAATGAGGAATGGCAGCTTACTGAAAGCTTCTAACTCAAACTTTCAAATAAAAATCATCTAGTTAACACACAGCTGATTCATAAAATTAGCAAATTCATTTGATATGAGTGTGACCCTATAGAGCACATTCATCATACTTTGGCATTGCTATCAGCCTATTCAGCTGAACTTCTGGAATACCAGGAATGGTAAGAATGGCAGTACTGCCATACATGTTAGTTTAAAGACTGGCAGACTGGCACATGAGCCTGCAATTAGACTGCAAATAGCCCACTTACAAATTTTAGAAGTTCCCTTATAGAGGAAAACGTGTGGAAAGTGTAGTGTTATTTATCCACGTGGAGTAATAGCAGAGTGTTTTTACAGGGAGTTGGAGCCTGGCTAATACCTGAAACTTAAAACAATTTTTCGTGTGCTCTGTTCTTTACTTACCTGCTTGAGTCAGTAATTGAAAGGGAATATGAAAATGAAACATGTACATCCTGTGGTTCTGCATAATCTGTTATCTTTTGCTGCTCACATTTCATGTCCAGTTTCACATTTATTAAACCAGCAATGGAACAGAATAAAATCTTACGAATCCTGTCTGATGAGTCACAACTTCTGCCTTTATGTTGGGGTACTTCTTCTCAAACTCAGATGAAAACCTCTGTGTTTTGTATGACTGTTACTCAAGCCAGGTAAAGCACAAGCAAGACACTTAATAAAAGTTAAGCAACACCACCTAGTTCCTCCTCCTGCATTGTCATTGACTATTTCATCTGCATTGCTAGGAAAGAATTGCCAAAATTAAGCATTCAAAACTCAGATGTCAAGCTTGTAAAATCATGAGACAGGCTTAAGAAATATGAGCTCTTGAAAATTAGTATGTTTTGCTTCTGGTGTGTAGCCAGCCAGAGTCCATGTTTTCTGCAAGCCTGAAGGCTAAAAACATAATTATAAAATGAAAGCTGAGATCTTCAGTTAACTGCCTGGTGCAAAGAGCCAAGGCTTTAAGAAAAACAGAGTAACATGAGACTCATGATGAAATCATGAGAGCTGGCTACTTTCTTGAAGCAGTTGTAAAATAAAATCCATTGAACTTTCAATTTTTTTTTTTTTCTGAAAACTTTCATCTTAGCAAACTATTTATTATATGAAAGAAATTACATAAATAACTTTACCTTTGGAAATCCCCCATCCCCTTGGCTGGTTGGAAAGATCTTCTGGCTTACCCCAGTCATTAAGCCTGGTTGATAAACCTGTGGTGACATAAATATATACAAGATCTTACAAACAAAGGAGATTCATTCAATGCAATGAAGTGGTGTCCATGTGACAGACGACGTTACTAAAACAAGCCTACAGTCAGTTGAGTTTGACCCAGAGTGTTTAATGTTTAGTGCATATTTTTTATACCCGTGACAACAACATCTGCTCCTAGAAGATTCCAGCTATATTATTTTATGCTTATCTGCATTCAACAGGCTTTTTATTTTTTTAAGAGTATAGGATGGATTTTTTAAAAAATATCTTTAATAAATTCTTTATAATAAGATTTCTGCACTAATGAACTTACTGAGGATATTGTGAGAAAACATGCCCATTCCCTTCTGCCAGAAGTCACTGGCAAAAGACTGTTTAATGAAGTTCATTATCTTTGCTAGTGACTGCAGGTGACAAGAGCAACACACCCTTGATAATCTTTTCACAGTGAGTGGTGAACTAGAACATACAGCTTTCTAAGTTCATTGAAACAGTTATAATTCTGTGTTAGCACCTTGTATTTTCCACACTAAAGAAATTCCAACACATTATAAAACACACACAATAAAATGCTGGCAGCAGGATTTAATGGTTAAGGTGCTGGTCTATGAAGTCTATAGGAAAATCTTCCTATGTAAAATGGATAAGATCCAAGGCTGGCCACTGACTACAGTGGAAGGTTAGAGTGAATAAAAACCAAGCTAATGCCTCTTAAATTCAGGATGAAGATCAGAACATTTCTTCATCTCAGTCTCAAAAACACTGAAGTGGTCAGGTACAAGTTACACCTAATGCTGAAGTTCTTAAATCTATTTTCCTGCTGGATCTGTCTCCTGGGCCTTTGGTGTATGGTGAATTGAATTCTTTCTGCACGATGCCTGAACGTCAGACTGTCAATGTTTTGAACTGGCCACTATAATTTAAACTATTCAAATTTATTTGCACTTTGGGAATCAAAACTTGCATTGCCACTTAAATAACTGGTGGACCAGTTTTACTCACCTGCTTCCTACTGTGCATATACTGAAACATGAGGAATACTTTCATTTCTGTGGAGGTGCATGTTGACTATTAGTTGTCACAACTGGACTAGTTGTATCTTGGAGAAATTATCAGGAGATTATTTACAACATTTTTCCCATAGAAAATTCTCAACTCTACCATGATGCAGAAAACAGAGGAGGGAAATTTAAAACACAGATCTCAAGGCAGTGCTTGCTTTCATACATTCTCCCATTTTCTGCAGTAGAAACCACAGTGCTTTCTACTGATTAAAGCAACAGATCTTTTTTTTTCATATCTGAGATCTCAGGCAAGCCAATTCAGCTCTTCGGGTGTGTTTGACCTGAAATAACTAATACATAGCACAGGGCACTTTGAATTCAGATAATGTTCACACTATTGGAAACACTTGAATGAAAGATACGAAGTAACCTCTGAGCTCTTCTGCTGCTATTTATAATCACCAATTACTCATTCTGCAATTATGTCTTGATTTTATTGTGTAGTCATACTTTTTGTCTGAAAACTCGTGGTGGGAAATTGCAACAGGAGTTCAGGTCTACCACAGGACACACTTCAAACCAGCGAAGTATACAAAACCATATTTAGGATATAAAAATGAAGTATAAGCATCAGAATATTAGTCATTATCGTGAATACAACCGTCTATATTTTGCATGGGGTCTGAGATGTACTTAGGTTAGCCTATGGGCCATGTCATCCGTAGTAATAACTTTATAGGAATAAAATAAGCCCCTGAAATTAAATGACAAAGAAAGGAATCCTCAAATTAAATTCATAAAAACTTAGAGGAACTGCAGCTTGGCAGTGGATTTTGGGAATGGGGCGGGAAGGAAAAGGTGTAAATTGCAAGATGAACTCACAACTATGCTCCAGAGTTAAACACCAAAACCTACTAGCACCAGCAAAATACCCTACACCATCCTCAACCTATCTTTCACAGTAATTCTCTGTAAAGAAAAAAATTCAATAATACACTTTTTATTTCTTCAAAAACAAATACTGTGGCCCACATTGGTAGATAATAATCACACGGATCTACTTCACATGAAGTGACTGTTCTGCTTTGACTGTACCAGAGTCCCAAATGGACAAAGGACTTTAAATATCTGCCTTGGGAGCAATGCTGAAAGGCTGGAGAATCATGATTTAAATTCTGCCTAAGTGGAGGAAGATTCTGGAATGGAAAAAAAGATGCTGGTGTAGAGTTCACTTAAGATATACTGCAATCCACTAGGAGGGGAAAAAAAAAGATGAAACCCAAACCATGATGTCTTGCTGTGCTTTATAAATGCAGAAACTACTTAGGAGTTCAAATATCCTGAAAACTGGGGTGTTAGAAAAACACATAGAACATTTATTCAATTACAGCAGCTCAAAATTACTGATATAAATGTTACAAGATGAGCTTTAGAGAGAGGAAAGCAATGCTCCACTACAGAGTAGGATGTAAGGGTTACAGCATTCCAGCTGTTAGCACGAAGCAAACACTTCTAAATAAATGCTTCCATTGATACACACCAAATTTTCATTTCTTAGTACTTCCTGTGTGACTGTTATGCAAGCGCAGGCTTGGCTTAAACAACCAAAGTATCAGGATTCAGCACGGAATTACTGAGCTTTAGGATGGATTGAAAACTACAGTTACTGCAAGTCTACATAATGCTGACTCATATTGATAGCCTCAGTGTTTGATCCTCATTAGCTAGACAGTTAAGCTAGGAAGCTTCATCCATGAACTATGAGATCTGGGAAGAGCTACCTGAGACACTCTTATGCAACTCCATGCAATTCTGCCTGAGACACTGGGGCCGACCCGAAACTGGGAGCCATGATCTACCAAGGTTATGTTTTTAATTCTGTAGCCTCCAGTATCTTGAAAAGATACAAATAATAACATTTAATATTACAGAAAGAGCAAAAGTGGAGGAAAAGAAGTTACTAGTCTATTTACCAGCTCTGTCAGGTTCCAGAACTACTGATAGTTTTTTGGGTTGTTTCAGGGTTTTTTTTTTCATAACTGGGAGGATTCAAAACCAGAGTCTTCTTTACTCCTTTGCCCAGCAGGCTAAGAAACTCTTCTGCTCTTGCTCTGTTTTATCAACATTTCAAAATTCTAATTCCTGTATTTTTCATTTTAAGCCATGTCCTCTTAAAGAACTATAGTAGGGGAGCACAATCTTTTGCCTAGCTTTAAAACAGACACAGAAAACAATTTTAACAAACCTGGACTAAACCTACTCTATCAGTCACATCAAAATGCTAAAATTGATTTGGTACCCACTCTTCATTCCTATTTACTAAGAGCATTTTTCAAACATTCAGCTAAATCCATCAAAACGGAAAAAACACAGATTTATAGCATGCTAAACTTAGTAAAATGAGCATACTCCTGTTAAGCATTCCGAAGGTTTTCAGAGTTAAGAAACAGTTGAGAAAGCCCTTGGAATTATTTTTCTATCTTTTTTTTCTTTTTTTCCCCATGTGGACCACAACTGAATACCTGTAATCAAGTCTCATTCAAGGCTTACAGTGGCATTCAACTGCAGTCTGGATTTCTTAACTCAAAGTTTATCGAAGATCAGCTGCTCTGAGGAAATCAGCAACCACCTTTTGAGAAGCTTCAGGTAACTTCTTTGTCATATAAACCAATTTTGAGGCAGGGGGGGATGAAAACAAAAAAAGGAAATGATGACAAGTATGCTAGGTCCTAATTCCAAATAAAAAGTGACCATCTCTAGTAATTCTGCAGTAGCCTACCTAGGAAAGGGGAAAAAAAAAAAGAAAATTAAAAGAAAAAAGATTTACTGTATGGATTAGCAGTGTAATAGCAGACACAGATGGCCATGTGCTGAGGAGCAGGGGAGTGAAATGATTGAGGTGTGTGTGTGGAAAAGAAGGAAAGAAAGGGGCATGCTTTTTCTCTCAGCAGCACTAAAATGACATTTTGCAGCTGTGAGGACTTAGTTCTCTGTGTGTCTGTGGTGCCTAATCCGGAACAGAGAGGGGGAGAGAGGCTCCCCTCCTACAATATCCTCCTGAGGATGGGCTGTACAGCCAGAAAGGAAAGCTGCTCCTCATTTCTGTACCCGTATTTCTTTAAAGTTTCTTAGTTACCAGCTAGTTTGAGCTGTAGATGTACTCTTCACAGCACATCCTACCATGCACTTCTCAATTCCCCCAAATTCCTCCCACTGCAGTCAAATGTTCTCTTTGTAACCAACGTCCCACAACTACAGTCCAAATGCATAAACAGTCTTGCTGCACCACTGCTCGAACACCAAATGAGTAATTTTGTGAATGAAAAACTCACTAATTCTTTTTAAACAAAACTGGAAGGAAAGGTTGTGCTAGGATCAAAGCCTTTGCTTCAGTGCAAGGGGTAAAGTAATGCTCCCATCTTCAGTAATTTATTTTTAACACTGTGAGTGGGACATTATGAAAGTACATAACACAAAGGTCCAATATGTTCCTAACCTAGCACACAAGATTTAATACACACAGCAACTGTCAGCTGGATGATTGCTGCTTTTTAAGAGTTTAGTTGGGCAGCAGTATTCTACCAGTCAGCTTTTATTTTCTAAATCTTCTGGAGAGGCCAATGACAAGGCTACATCAAGAGTACTCATCATTACTCCTTCTTTCGATGAGTCCTTGAAGTTTTGATGAGCCTTTGTTATGTTTAAGGAGCTGTGCTCGTGATCAGATAGGATGCTGCTACTGTGATAGGCTGACTCTGAAGCAGGCTCGCTGAGGAAGCTTTCCCTATTGAAACAGCAGAAGCCACAACTTGCCCAAGTTAACATGCAACTTCGTCACCTTATCTCAGTAACTTAAAAATGCTGTGAACATGTGATTTAGCAGGCGTGAGGCTTGTCAATTTTGTGAACTTGTTTGCTCTTTTGAGTGGCTCTGCATCACGAGTCTGAGCCTCTGGCTGGGGTGCAGCAACAGTTATCCCAAATTACCTGACTGCATGTTTTCAGTATCCTGGCAGGGCAGCAGGTTTTTCTGTCCTCCCTGTTTTCCACATCAGTGCTACGAACATTATTAAATCAGTGGGGGAAAACAACAATTTACATTTATTCCACTTGGTTAATTCCACATAGTAAAGAAAGTTAGATAAATGGCTTGAGAGAACTGATGAAGAATTACGTCATCATTCTCCAGCTCGCTGGGGTTGCTCCAAGTGGCTCACCTTTCTGGGGAGGCTTTACCTGCCTTTGCAATGATAAGTAATACTTGACAGTATATCAGCAGAGCATGGTAGGACAACTGTACACCTGAACTTGCCTTTGACTTCTCTGCATCAGCATCCTTTGACGCCTTTGCCTTTTCATGGGGAAGATATTACTGCTGCTTTTTATTCCTCCCCATCTGATGACTCAAACTCACAACCACATAGAGATGAAAAGGACTAAATGAGACAAGTATGCTTTTCCTTGCATCCCCCTCTCCACACTGCACATAAATTATAAAGTTTATTCATTAGGTTTTTGGGGTTTTTTTGCAGTCCTTTGCATCACTTCTGCAATTTCTGTCAATTTCACAGATAGGATGTCATTTGCTCCTTCCCTACAAAGCATAAGGAAGTGACCTTGGAAGAATTTTTTCTAGATTTTAATGAAAAAGCTTCTCATCTGTTGTTTCCTTTGTTGTTCTTAAAGCATCTATTCTTGAGGTTACACTGAAGTGTCTGCTCCTGTGTAGTCTCCTACCTTGGCTTATCTGTATCAGCCTCTTCAAGAATTCATTCCTGTCCTCACCCACACAATACAGGCTGCACCTTTCATACGTGTACTTCAATACAAGGCTTCTCCCCAGTTCTTTACCCAGTAAGGACCCCTCTACAGAAACTTTAGCTCTCTTCTAACATATGTGATTGAATGAGGTAGGTTACAGAAAACACTTCCCCTGGAGAGAAATCCACCCCACACCACCTGAATGTAATGCAATTTTTAGGAGGAGAGATCAATTTTCACTTTTCTGCACTAGTCAGGATGAATCCAGCTTGTGTGGTATAACTGCTGTCATGCTGCTTTTTTACTTCATTAATAGGCAAAAATCATTGCAGAGCATTGTTAATATTTACCATGCATACAAAGGGAAAGAGAAAAAAATCAAATAGTACATTGTGAACATTGTGAATAGTACATTGCCATAAATGCTCCTTTAACTTCTTACTGAAGTAATGAATTTTACAAAGATACTCATTGCCAGAGTATTGCACTCCTTGAAAGAAAAAGAAATGCATTTATTTCAGAAAACAATAAGAAACAAATGTATATTATATGGAAAGTTCCATTAAGCAATAAAATGGCTGCAAATTACTTTATTTCCTCCAGTAAATTTCTGTGTATGCTTTCTGAAACTGCAAAACATCACAGAAATCAAAATAAGCAAATCAGCCATCCAGAAAACCAAACTCAGAACCCAGTACAACCCCACATATTTATTTTGTTTGCCTCTGTACTACAGTATTTTTTTGTTGCTTTACTTAATATGCAACACACAGAAAAACAACAGTAACAAGGCTGAGTATTAAAATAATACTCAAGTTCTCAGTTAATTACATAGGAGTTTGTAATTTGCACTTCAAGTGCAATAAGGTAGAGCTTAATTAGTAACTATTTGCATCTACACCTAATGGTAACTGCAGAACAAGATGCATAAGCAAGTCTCTTGTTATAAATCAGGTGAACACACAGTATGGCAGCAAAGGATGCATAGTTTATTTTGCAGAAGTTTCATACCCAACACTGACAAATTACTTGAGCTAAAGAGGAGGAAGAAAAGGAGCATGGTCGCAGGCTGACCAAAAATGCCTGTTTAGTCCATTCTCCTCACTCTGTCCAGTTTTGACCTTAAGAGAAAGACCACCAAGAACAGTGGCCAGTAAGGGAATCCTGAAGAACAAGAACAGAGACAGACCAGAACAATGCTTCTCCTGTGTGCCCCCTCAGATCTGGCCCTCCAACTTTGGGGTACACAAAATGTATACATCAAGCAGACTCCCAAAAAAGTGCTTCTTTTTTTAATTTCCTGTACATTTTCTAAATTGATGGCCTGACTGTAAGGCTCAAGAGACTGCTTTGGACTATGACTGTTTTTCTCACATGTACCAAAAAGGTGAGCAAAACTCCAGCCAGGGATGATGCTGTTCCCCAGGTGGGGGCGAGGTTGCTGACCCTGCTGACTGCTTTCCTGCAGAGCCCTGCCACGAGAGCCTTTCTTCTCCCTCGGGAGATGCCAGCCCCCTGCCCAAGCAGCATTTTGCAGGCGAGTATTAAAAAGCCCCAGCTGTACTCTTGGAAATGGGAGAGAGAACCACATTGTAGAGCCAGTACTCTCCTCATCAAAAGAGATGTAATGAGCACAGTTGATTGTTAACAAGTGCTTGAAAGCAACATGGTACATTTACCTGAAGCCTCCCTATTACCAGGCTCTAGTAGGTAGATAGTAATGCAGTTAAGTGCTACTCCAGATACAAAAGCACAAAATGGATCATGTATGTTCTGTAGGATAAAAGTAATAAAATATCTGTGGGTTCTGGGACTCATCTAACGAGACACACAGGAAAAGAAGTTTCACTGCCAATATTCTTTCTGGGGTTTGTCCATGTTGCCTCATAAAATCACTCGACTGAGAAATAAAGGGTAAGGACATTTACCAGTATTTCCATAGGATTTCCTTCTGCCAGCAGGAATACAGTTGTGTAAACTCAAGTTCTTTCATGATTCAGATTTATCACAAATACAGTTATGTAAAAACGAAGAAGAAAGATTTGTTCCTCTTTAACTTGACCTTTCTAAGGAGCTCTGTGGTGCCAATGTGTGCCTTCTAAACATCAGTGCTTGAAGAGGTCTGGAGTTCTTTCTGATAATGTGTGCAATAAGCCAAGGCTTTTACCACCTCCAGTGAGGTCACACAAATTTCCTATAAATTTTTTTGACCTGCTCCCACATAGGTGTGCTAGGCTGGTAGACAGACAATCAGGTTACTGTTAACAAAATTATTCCAGAGACATTTCTTCCTGCAGGATGAGAAAATCCTACTTAAGTCTGAGGGTGGGTTGTTTTTCACTTGTTTGTTTGTTTGTTTTAATGCAGTATTTACAGAAGGAAACATCAGGAATCCTCCCAGCAACATGTACATAGGGGTTCATTCACCAGTGCTGCTGTGAATTTGCCAGACCAGAAGTCCAAACCCAATCACATCTAACACTCAAACAAGGATTCATACTATCATTCTACATTACACATTTGAAAAAAAACATTTTTGCGCCTTTCCAGAGCACACCCTCAACCAATATGGTTTAATGAAGTGAATAAATATTTGAAATAAAACCAAAATACAAATAGTTAAAAATGTTTTTTATTAAAATATCCTGTCCCAGTCGATGATTTCAACTAAATAATGTTTGTAAAGTTGTTCTAGGACTATGAATTGTAGTCCCTTTCCCCTCTCTATAGCCAGACAGAAAGATCAGAGCTCAGGTGCGGGGCAGCAGTATACCAATGTTAGAAAAAAAATAAAAATATTGTTAGTGATAGCTTTAGATCCCAAGTCATAAAAATCACTGTCATAAATGTAGTGTTACAAGGTGTATATTAATTCTTATTTCTGATTTTCCAAGATTCCAGGCTCTGAGAAAAAAATTTAGTAAAGATTTGTCCTGGACCTAGTGTTACATAAACCTCCCATTCCATGTGTCAACACAGTTCTGTTCAGATAAAGTATGCTGGGGCAGAGTTACAAAATTATAGCATCCAGAGCATGTTTGTGACTGAGCAGAAACACATATATACAAAAATTTTGTCTTTTCATGTGCATATGAGCTGTACCACAGAAATATCCACAGAATCTATAGCTTTGGGCAAAAATTATTTTCTTTTTAAGCCCTGTTTTTCTGCTCATAATCAAGTAAAGGTTTGTTTTCTGCTCAGTTGAACAGGTGGATTGACAGAAATATTGCAAAATCTAGTTTGTATTTCTGCTTACAAACTTTGTAAGCTGGAAAGGCTTTAATTCTCCCCGAGTTTTCAGCAGTCGAGCAGCACTGAGTGAACTACACACAACGTGTAATATGCACAATACATGAGCACTACAAAAAAGCACAATATACACATTCAGATGGCCAAGACTTCTTAGCTTTTATCCCTCACAATTACTTCTGTTGACCAAATTCTGCCCCTGCTTCACGTGAACAGAAGAGGATCTGATAGTCCTACAGGTTCTATGTGGCTCTGACCTACCATAAAGCAGATTCCAATTCCAGTTCCAGTACCAGGCTGGCTAATAATCAACCAGGTATGAGTTTTCTCATGCCAGACCAAGAGCTGCTTTTGTCCAGTGTGTGTCTGGTAATAGGCTGGACATAATGCCTCACTCCAGTATCTTGCACTTTTTTTTCCTCAGCGCATATAAAAGGTTCCAAATAATGCCTCCCTCTGCCAGACCAATTCTAGGCTCCATTCTCCACAAATAATCCTAAAATTATGAAGAGCTGTTCCAAGCCAGGGGCACAGAAAATTACAGAATGGATAACGACACCTGCATATAACTCCCTGGAAATAGGTTTGTAATGGCTAAACTGGGATGAAATCTTAAACATAAACTTTGCTTCATAAATATCTTCACCTAACTCAAATGATATTATAAATTCCTCTATAAACTAGAAATAAAAAAGAACACACAAAGAGCTATGGGATGGCGATTCTTTTCAGCCAAATGCAGGCTGTGATTTCTTTCCCTCTGACTTAACAAAGAAGAGCTTTTCTCCCAACTGTTCTCACCTCTAAAGGTCATCATCCCCTATTTCTCTTTTTCCACAGGTAAGACTATAAAATGCAGAGAATGTAAATGACAGAATATGACAGAATAACCTCAGAACTGATGCACTTCAGGCAAGGATGCACTACAGGAAGCATTCAGCCCAAATGACCTACTTCTGGAGCCTTGTTGGTCTGGGATGACACAGCTATACTGTACAACAGCCAGCCCAGAGATTCCACACCACTACTGGCTGAGAAGAAAGCCATCTCATTGTGGTAAGACAGGAGTAAATTAACAATCTGCTCCAGATCACCTTTTGTTTACTTTTAGAAAAATAAAAATGAAATTATCAAGGGTCTGTTATTAGTGTTGTTAAATTCCTTTAAGCACCTGTACTGCAAATTCTCAGAACTTAACCTGGAATCCAAAAGAAGGAGAAAAGGACTCACCTGAGTGCTTTGGAAGCAAATAAACAGATCACTTTTCTCACTATCTAAAATGATGATTTGATTTCTTTCTTTGAAAACAAACATTTACCATAACAAAATCAAAACAAATAAACACAACACAAACCCCAACCCTTTCTTGGTTTTGGTAGGAGCCTTCCTTGGGGTCACAGAAAACTGGAATTAAGACTTCCTTACTCTCACTCTTCTGACAAATTCCTTTATTTCAATAATTGGATCACTTTCAATGATTGGATGTGGCAGAAAAAATTTAAAACCAATTCTGTTTTTTTATATTCTTTTTTAGGTAGAAACTTTTTTTCCCCCTTAATTAGCACTAAAATTTTAGTTTGTATTTCATGAAACTCAATACTTCCCATGAAGGTGGTATACAGAAATTCTAGCATTTCAAATGAAAAGAGCACTTAAATAACCTCAGGATGTTATACATTGCACATGAATATGAAAGGCTCTTTCCTCCTTCGGGTAGACACTTAAGGAAATATACAATGCACAAGTTAGGACAGATCCTCAAATGGCAGATGTTCTTATGTAAGATGGCTCAAAATGTCCATGAGTTAAAATTATAACAATAATAGAAAGTGCACTCTTCTGCCTTTCTATTTCTCTTAAAATTGATGATGTTATTACAATATAGCTGCAAGAAAGATTGATTAACTAACCAGTTATGAGAAAATTCTAACTCCAAGCCCAGGAAAAGGAGAAGGTGCATTGAAAAGTAATGTGTTAAATATTTTCTTTTACTTTTAAAACGTTTAAGAAACATTTTATGGAAAAGAACATCAAGGTACTAAAAGGGTAAGATTGTGAAGTTAAAGCAAAATATTGTTTGTTCTCACTTAACAAGTTTATTCTTGTCATTTCAAATTTTACTGTAAGCCTAAGTAAATAATTAATGAACTTTCAGACTAGCAAAGGAATAAGAAGACCATTTTCCACCATTTTTTAGGTTTATCTCAGTCTGGTGAAACACAATAGCTAAATTTTCACTGACCAATGAGAGCAGAGTAGAGCCTTTGCATATACTGTGATATTAAACACGAAGTAAGCACTTTTACCATCATGTATTTCACTGTGTAGAAAATGTTGGTATGCAAAGAAGAGTATTTCCTGCAAATTAGAATGGCTGGAGAGACACTTGCAATTAGTACAAGAAGAAATATGCCAAAGACAAGTGTGTCCACTGCTGCAAGGAAAGTGTGTCACTGGTCTGACTTAGAATTACATTCAGTGTTAGTGTGCCAGGAGTGAAAGAAAGGGAAGAAAGGGTGGTGGTAGGAGAGGAGATTCTGCCAAGTATCACATCTTAAACAACTTTGCAAGTTGGGGTAAAAGCTGATCTTACATTTTAATTCTGATGACAAAAAATAAGTGGAACTTTTAAAAACAGCTAAATGAGATTTGTATTTTTGTTACATTGCAAAGCAAACAATGGGACTAGACAGGTGGGTAACAACATTTTATTTTTTGCATTTGGATAGCTCTAAGTTGTACTTTATGTTCTGGCCCAGAGACTGGCTTTACAAAACTGATTTCATTGACTACTACAGGAACCTTGCTAGATTTATAGAACCATCTGCTGGTAGAAATCAGTGGCTATTTTATGCCTAACTAAACTTAAAATAATCTTTTGTTCCATAGATAGACATATATTGCACATTGCACCCTGCATAACATCTAAAAATGTGGGCTGATTGTCACCTTGGTGTTGGTAGGAAAACAGTTGCCTTATCCAATATTCCACAGTTGTGTGAACAACATGTATTTTAACATGATTTCTATTCACAGTTTAAGTGAATCATTTCCCTTTTAATTCCCCACCCCCATCTATTCATTTATACACAGATGAGCAAAGCACTTTGATGAAAGTAGGTTCCAGAATAGACTAAAACTCCAGAATTTGCAAGTTTATTTTTGCAGATAGGAATGATATAAAACAAGGAGCCAAAAAACAAAAACAAAGCCTTTATAACAGAGTATGTATTTGCTTATTTTAATCATCCTTTGATCATCCCTCCTCCCCCAAATCAAAGCAACCCCAAAGAACCAGACAAGGATGATATTAATGCAATTAATCTAACCCAATCTTCATAAGACTATGTCCCTCAGAACCTCGCACTTTGGAAAATACTCTGTGCTAATGTACACCCTATGCAATGGTACTTAAAGCATTGCTCAGTACTAATTAACAGATGTTTGACCATTATGTTATCACATAGCACCCAAAATACATCACATTTTTGCCAGTCTATGTATTTAGATATGCTTCAGTGATAGCTGCATCCTCAGCTAAGAATGCTACATGATAACAAACCATCTAAGCTAAATCTGCATACTTTGAGCACTTTTTCTGAAAAAAACCCAAACCTGTTACCTTTGTCCTGCTGATTCTGAGGCAGTCCTTCTCAGAGAATACCATATTTACCTGTTTAGTGTTTTAACCTTAGAATCAGGTGTTTGTTAGCAGTGGTATCTCAGAGTATAACAAATGGGCTTTAATCAGTAAAAATACAAACACAATTAGCACTGAAGGAAATGGGTTATTGTTCATTAAACACATTCCAAACAAGTGCCTGTAAGTTCACTCAGGTTTCAGGCCTAGACATTTTTTCCAGAACAGATCTGTGTCACAAAGAATGGTAATGTTTTCAGAAGGTTAACCTAATAAGAAAATTTAGTTTGCATCTTATGTACTTCCCTGACAGACTTACATTAAATCTGCTCCACTCGCAGAGTGCAGTGACCTATTTCTTCTTTTTGGGAGAAAGATGTCAGGGTTGGCATTACTGGATATTGTTTTGTCTGCATGTATTGCTACATGTGTTATGATGTGTTTTTTTCACAATAACCTAAACATTTCTTGTTTCAATTAAATAAGCCTTAGTGCACAGAGAGGGATTTCATATTTTTATTCAAAAAAATGCAAGAAAATAAAAGATTCGACATAAGGAGCTTTTCAGAGTACATCAGTTATTGTATAGCAAATCCCCACAGCCTAAAAAAGTATGCCTTATAAAGGTCATATATATAAATGAGTATTGGGATGAGGGAAATAACGCTTGTATTTACACAAAAAATTATTGATACTCTGCTAAAGCAACTAATTCTTACCATTTTTAGGTTCTGTTAAGTCTTGGGATTGCAGTTTCTCTCAAGGAGCACAAGGAGAACAATCTGAAAACAATTTAAAAAAAATTAAAAATGAAAAAAAAAAGTAATTCCGACTGTCACAATATTTAAAAGGTATTTTTTTGCCAGCATAACCAAGTATAAGCTTCAGTGGTTCAGATTAAAGTCATGCAAATTATTCTAACCACACGTATGCTTATATATCATGCATCTCTGCACTTCAGTGGTCTGTAGGCTTAAATATAGGACAAAGGAATCCCTGGTACCTGGATTTGCAGAACCCTCTGCTATTCTTAGCACTTGGAACATTTCGGAAGAGCACTACACGTAATGGTTAACACAGGTAAAAATCAGTCAAGAGGACAAAAAACTGTCACTCTATGTTTACTGTAATTGTGGTCCATTGTTTCCAGGCATACTACAAAGTGTGGGTTTTTGCAATCAAGGAACAAGTATAACACAATGTAACGGCCCAGAGAGTAGGTATTTTTGGAAATGGCACTGCATTACATAACCTCCAGTTTTCTCCCTCTCTCTATTCCACACACACACCCCCCTATTTTAAACAGGGAGAGAAAAAAAAAAGAAGAGTAGGTCCTACCTCATTTACCTCAAATTATCACTCTCTTAATAGGCTGAATTTGTAGCATACCTCCTTTATCAGCTTTCTTACAGTGACAAAAATTAAAGTTCTCTTCTATTGATTACATATTTCTTACCTATAGCGTGTATGTATGAAACATAATTAGGTATGAGTCATATGTTTACACAAACACAGACATACATATTGGATTTAAAACTGCAAACTCATATCTATAAACGTACATAGAAATGCTTGAAAAAAGCAGCACATCACCACATGTTCAGCAAAATATGGTTTGTTTTGGTTTTGTTTGATTTTTTTTTTTTTTCTCAAAAGAACCACCCAAAATTTAACTGCTGCACATGCAAAAATGCAGAAGGCTGTTGCAAGAATGACTGCTTTCTAAAAATAAACCCCAGCAGCCTGAGAGGAATCCAGTGTCAGGGCGGAGAAGAGGGAGATTCATTTTACAAGGGAGAAGAAAAGAGATGATAAACCTACCCTAGAGCCCTGCATGCATGCTAACAAAGCCAAGTGCATTAGGTTCAAAAATGCATTTTGGTGTTTGCAGAGTGCAAGACCCAGAAAAAGGAAAACATTTTAGAAAATCACTTCTCATCTCCCCTTGCATGTGTGCAGAAAAATCCTCAGCCTAGAAATCCAGCCTTAAAGCACAAAGACAAAGAGTTAGATACATATACTGCACGTTCTCTCGTTTTCTTTACAAAAGCCTGTCTGGAAATGTGCACCGAGAGGGGAAAGCCAAGCTGCAGTAAAGTCCGGCTAAGGACAAAAACAAATCAAAAAGAAATGAAAAGAAACAGAGAAACACAGAGAGAAGAAAGGGGAAAGCGGGGAGAGGGAGGGAGGGAGGGAGAGGGAAAGAGAGAAAGGGGATTAATTAAAAGAAATAAAATTCTGTGGATTGGAATTGCATATACTTACAGACAAAAGCCCCCGCTCCCTGCTCACTTTCTGTCCTTTCTACATGATCTGAAACACAAATGTGGATTACAAAAGGGCAGCATGCTACAGAAGGGAATTTATAGTTGGGGGAGTGGAGAGAGGGTAGGGGGTGTGGGTAAGAATGACTGCACCTCTTCCAAAGTGCAGCCTCGGAGGAAAAAAAAAAAAAAAGAAAAAAAGGGGTGGGGGTGGCTGGGGGAAAGTCTCTCTCTCTCTCTCTCTCTCCCCCCCACCCCCCCTCTCTCGGGCTGGGTTTTGCTTGCCAGCGCTGGTTATATTGAACAATGAGCTAATTCTGATGGTAGCTGGCCAGCTGCCAGCTCCATCCCCCCCTTACACACACACACACACACACACTCGCACACACACACACACTCACGCACGCACACACAGTCCCCCTGCCCGCCCGGCTCCCCCCGCACGCTGCTGCAGCGCCAGACTGCTTAGTCTGCAATAATCCGCAGCCCCGCGTTCCCCTCGCTGTCTGGGAGCCACAGGGCAGCGCCCGCCCCGCCGCCGGCCGAGCCCCGCCGGGGCAGCGCGGGGAGCGGGGAGCGGGGAGCGGGGAGCGGGGAGCGGGGAGCGGGGAGCGGGCGGTGGCGCTGGGAGCGGGTGCGAGGCGCGGGGCGATGTTGCGGAGCGAGGGGCGATGTTGCGGGGCGCGGGGCGGTGTTGCGG